>OX453317.1:17444088-18048571 GCA_949710035.1 Crambus lathoniellus | reverse complement strand
ATGACATGGGCGAAGCAAAAGAAATGTGATATAAAAGTTACATGAAAAATGATTCGAACATCTCTCCTCTGTCACTCAATGTCAATAATTGTGAATCTGCGATATTTATTTCACCAGACTTGCAATATTTTTTCAGCGATAATAAAAGTACAAGAGAAAGGTTTTATGGATTTCGTATGGGTTTAAACTTTATCCGAGATTTCGTGGAAATCAACTTGGTTCTAGGAACCTAAAATTAAATTATTAATTATCATAATTTTGTTGTAGAAAGTTAATTATATTAAAAAAAAAACATCAAACGTGCGCAACACAAAGCACAAAAATACATAAATAAGGAAAACACTATAGGTGGTTTTATTGCTAGACAACAAATTCTTCCAGACAACCTTGGGTGAGAGAAAACAAATAAATAGATGGACAAATACTAATTGATAGAGACAAAAGTCGTAGAAACATGCAGGTTAACAAGTATCTATGTTTTTAACGTGAATATTATAAGCAGAAATTTTTAAAAATCAAGCATCACTGCTTTTTAAATTAAAGCACCTACCTAGTACCATCTACAAAGTATAAAACAAAACAGAACCGATTTTCCTATCCGCATTTTCTTTTCAACAACTCGCGCCGTCTCAATTTAAAATAAGTCGTTGCCGCCAAGACTGTCGTCAGTACAAAAAATCTACGTCGGTGTACCTGCTAATTAATGTACTTTTTTCTTGGTTCTTTGTGAAAGCAGCCGGTGTTACAAGAGAGCTTGGATTGAAATCACTGGCTGGAAAATAGATCGGGGCTACCATCGTTCTGATAAAAATAATAGATTGTAGGGCAGGAGACCCCTTTGTTGCCACTTTAAGGATTTTTTGGTCTTCTTTTAAGCGCTTAGTGCTTAATGGTCTTGGGTGTCTAAGATAAAAAAGGATCTAGGATTATAGAGAATGTATCTCCCTTTAATCTATCTTTATAGCTGATGAGTTTTTTGCCTGTTTTTCTTGTCAGTTAAAAGATGTCCATAACAGTGGTAGGTAAAAAATGTTGGACGATTCATAAGAATTAATCTATATGAATAAAAAAAATTGACTTTGACTTTAAGATTACAACGATCAAATAAAAAAAATCATTTCACTAATCTGGCAACCATCTCGGCTAAGGTTGGCTGATGATGTTGTTTTAGGCAAAGGGCCATGACTCGAGATCGAACGTCCGATAGTCGGAATCGTAAGACGATCGTGATCAAACTGTCGGCCGATAGTTGGGCGATAGTTTAGTTGGATGCAGTGCGCGCGCTGACATAGTCCTTCATGCACATTACCGACCGGCCGATAGTTGTGCTGTGCGATAGTTTGATCGAACAACTATCGGCCGATAGTTTGATCGGTCGATTTTTAATCGTCAGTGCGCGCACTACCATTTAACTCTATACTGAATCCGAGAACGATCAAATTATCGCCCGATTAAAAATCACAAGTGCGCGTTGGCTCAAACTGTCGGCCGATAGTTTGGTATTGAGAGCCTGCGCGCACTTGTGATTTTTAATCGGGCGATAGTTTGATCGTTCTTGGATTCAGTATAGAGTTATATGGCAGTGCGCGCATTGACGATTAAACTATCGACCGATCGAACTATCAAAAATGACTGGCCAATAGTTGTACGATCAAACTATCGCCCAACTATCGGTCGACTGCGCATTCAGTATGGCACTGTACTGTACGTGAGTGCGCGCACTACCGAAAGGATAGTTGTACGATCAAACTATTGCACAACTATCGGCCGGTCGGTAATGTGCACGCACTGCATTCAACTAAACTATCGTCGACTAAAAATCACAAGTGCGCACAGGCTCTCAATACCAAACTATCGGCCGACAGTTTGATCACGATCGTCTTACGATTCCGACTAAACTATCGCCCGATTAAAAATCACATTTGCGCGTTGGCTCTTTAATGGCTGGCTCTAAAAATATCACAAAACTTGCCGAAGCATCCAATTTTTATTCGATAAACCACTCGGCGAGTGGCACGTCCCTGTAAGTCGATTTTAAATGTGCCATCAAAATCGAATAAATCCCGTTTTCCCGCGTTTCGAGTCTAATTTCCCCCACTCCTGGCTTTATGTTGAACTCCCGCGGGATCATGGCGGGCGATGATAGCAGAAAGGCGGGATATTTACAGAATTGAAGACGTACATTAAAGATGTTGATTTTTTGTAGGATTGTGTTTCTGGAAAAGAAACATCGCAACCGCAAGGATACTTTTTTAAATTGACGTTAGTAATTCTTAGCTTTCCGTTTGTCCGATCAATGTGTTGTTTAAAGCTGCACGTCTGTACGCATAGTTGTGAAGGGCTTAATGTGAATATTGCTCACTTTTTAGGGTTCCGTATCCAAATGTCAAATATCGGAATCCTTATAGATTCGTCATGTCTGTCTGTCTGTCCGTCTATCCGTATGTCACAGCCACTTGATGCCAAAACTATTACGAATAAACAATTGTTTGGTAGGTAGATGAATTTTGTGAAATGCTTTACGATTATTACTGTAGAGGCAGGGCAGGATGATTCATCAACCATTTTGATTGATCTTTAAAAATGACACTGAGGTTTCTTAAAGTCAATTGATCAACCTTTCTCTTCTTGAACACAGTTTAACGCCCGCATTCTCGAACGCAAATCAAATTTGAGAGCGTCTCAAACATCATGGCATCTCTTTCAAACGTTTGACATTTAAAGTGACAGGGCGATGTGTGAGACGCTCCCAAAGATAAGTAGCGTACGAGTATTCGGGCATCAGTAATTTATTTTCCTTTCTATTGACAAACAGGGTGCCTACCATCAACTCTTATTGCGACTTATAACTCGGCCAAGCTAACATGACACCTGCAGGTTATACCCGTCCCTCTCACTCTCCGGGCATGACAGAATCGAGTGAAAGAGACGGGTAGAAGAAATAAGGACACACATCGTTCGGTCATTCACATTTAGCTATTCATTTGCGATCCAGTTTTTAGAAGGTCATAGTACGAAAGAAAGCTATTCATTTTAGGAACCTATTCTGCATCGCGCTATTTTTGAATCGCTGTCTTAAAGTTGATGGTAGGCACCCAGGACCCTAAAAAGCAACCCAGTGTAAAGCCGCCATCTACTTGACTATAATATGAAGTACTCAAATACAGAGCAAAAGCAGCCGATGGAACTTACTCCACCATAAAAATCCTATCTCTCGAATACCGTACGCTTCAAGAAAAGTTTACGAGCCAGAAATATGTCTTTTCACAACCGCTAGAGCGAAAACGGGTTGAACTTGCTTTTCTTTTTTTTTGTACTTTCTTGTTTATGAACACGATGGACATAGAGTTCGCAATTCTTTAGTAGATATTGAAACTCGTTATTGGTTTTATTGTCAGACAATATTACTACAAGTCTCATGCCCGAATACTCGTACGCTACTTATCTTTGGGAGCGTCTTACACATCGTCCTGTCACTTTAAGTGTCAAACGTATGAAAGGGATGCCACGATGTTTGAGACGCTCCCAAAGATGATTTGCGTTCGAGAATTCGGGCGTAAAAGTCTCAAAAGGTAAGAGCTCGTCTCGTTCGTAAAAATGTGATGTCTAATAACTTGAATTCACTCTTTAGCGCTTTTTAGATTATTTTATAGCTGAGTATCAGCTGAATTAGATTCAGTGTCCTTTCTATGTAAAACCCTGTATGCTTTTTTTCAGTGCAAAATCATTTTACATTTATTTAAGGTTGCGATGCGACTGCGAATTTGAAATTGAGAAACATTCGGCTCACCTAAGAAATCAAACCTAACCATAACATAAGGCACTACTTAGTTGGTTCGTTGAAGGTCTATTTCCGTGTTCTGTGGTTGAGGGTGCTTTTGATACACCAATCCTGCAAAAAAATACATTTACTTTACTGTTACAAACGAACCTAACGCGACCATTTCTTATCGTCAATTTTGTCGAGTAAGCAACGCAACGTAAGTCGCTAAAGAAACGCAAAATGTATGAAGTATAATCCTTAACGACAGATGATTCACCAACAGTGACTGGCGAAACTGGACTCCTGGGTCCCATCATTCTTGTAGCAATAATGGAAAAAGCCTTCACTTACCCAAACATGACAGTCAAAGTGAAAATTAATTTATCATCGGGCAAGGGACTAAATTCTTTGTGACTACCCTTATAAAATACGATTGGCGTTTCTTTGTAGAAAAGTGGCATGTCTTGCGCTTGAGATACAATATTATGACGATATAATATACTACTCAAAACAAAATAGGAGTCACTGGACTTTTCTCGCACAAAAGTGCTCACTTTTGCGTGTCATAGATGAGTAACTTTTTGCATCTCTACGTCATTGATCTCTGCAATGATTTTTACGAGCGCGGGTGAGCCATACTTGTAGTATTAATGCGTATAGAATAGACACGCGCTCCTGAGTGCGTCTCAGCCGGCGACTCGGTTAACAAAATTGAGCGCTCCCGAGCTTACGCAGCCAAAGACAGTGTGCATGTACATGCACACTGTCTTTGGCACACAGAAGCGTGGCTCACCCACACAAGCGTGGCTCACCCGTACAAGCGTGGCTCACCCGCGCTCGTGAGATAAAACATCTGAAGAAGTGTAACGTCCGAATACTTGAAAGCGACTCAACTTTGGAAGAATCTCAAACATCATGGCGTCTCTTTCATACTTTTGACATTTAATGCAACAAGGCGAAGTTTGAGACGCTCCTAAACTTGAGTAGTGTTCGAGTGTTCGGCCGTAGTTTGTCGAAATATGTGCAAACGTTACTATCGCCTTTGCGTTAAGAATTTTATTCTAGATCTTATTTCTTTACTATAGCGTCACACGGTCACACGGTAGCGGCGATTTATAGCTGCTAATAATCGCTGGCAGATTATAGCAGCTAAAAATAGCTTCTTGTGACCGAGGCTTTACTGTCTATACCTCAAAGATTAACTTAAACGCGATAGTAATGACGTTGATGTTAAGATGATGTTCTATGATGACGTAATCATGTAGCTTAATGTTCGCAGGATTGTTAGGAAAAATGTATAAGTAACACGTGTGTCACCGATAAATAGTTTTAATGCCACTAAATATAAATTACATGAATTTACAAATTTGCTACGTTAGCGGGAATTACATAGTATAGGTAATTATTAGGTATAGGACATTGACAAAATCACACTCGGCCCTCTGTTGTCCGTCAATTTACGTCACTTTTCAATCCAAACCGATAAAACTAGCAAAAGGGTTCCAAAAATCCATGCGACTGAAGTCTCAATGGTTCCGCAGATAAATTGAACAGTCATGGTTGAGCGAGAAAGGGTCCCATAAAATATTTATACCCCATTTAAGGCTGCTGATAAGGTTCGATTGTGACATCAACGAGTAGATAACGGGTAACGGATTAGACGAGACGAGACGAGATAACGGTTAGACGCTTTGTGGTACAGCTGAGACATTTTTAGAGGTTCTTCATTACTCAAGTGCTCTCTACTCCATTACGCAATTTTTCATCAAAAATCTATAATCAAAATATTGTTAAAGAGATTTTAGAAATGGCAAATACTATTTAACCTTATTTAATTTTTGTCAATGAAATTTAATAAGTACAGTATTTTTTTTTATGGGCTTTTATGGGAAATTCGAAAGAATTTATTGAGTAACTATAGCGCTCCGCTCGCGACTTTGTCGTTGTCATCAACATCATCATTTTAGCCGTACGACGCCCACTGCTGGGCATATGCCTCCCCCAAGGATCTCCACAACGATTGGTCCTGCGCTGCCCGCATCCAGCGGCTTCCCGCGACCTTGACCAGATCGTCGGTCCACCTTGTAGGGGGCCTGCCCACGGAACGTCGTCCGGTTCGCGGTCGCCATTCGAGAACCTTTCCGCCCCAACGGCCATCGGTTCTCCGCACTATGTGTCCCGCCCACTGCCACTTCAACTGAGCAATCCTTCGAGCAATGTCGGTGCGTTTGTCGGTGTGGACCACCTTTTTTACGTGGAAATTCCCCCTTTAAATAAACACCTTTTTTTAAAGGGGGAATTTCCGAAAACCCTCTCTTAGTGCTCCCCCTCCCTTGTCAAGGAACATACATGCCAAATTTCAGCTGGCCCAATAGTTTCGGCTGTGCGTTATCTGTCAGTCAGTCAGTAACGCAAGAGTTTTATATACAGGGTGATCCATCGGGACGGGTCAGTATGGGAAAGTTTGAAACTTTAAGAGATAGAGATGTTTGAAGGAACCATGTCATCAATTTTAGAGTTAAGAAAAATTCCATTCAAAGATTTTCAAAAAGCTCAAACACGTCCGGGATGATAAAAATTACCCTTTACTGTGGATATATTTATGTTTAAATTGTTAAAGATATGACTGCACCTTTGGAAGTTATAAGCTACATTCAATACGTAATAGAAGAGAAATAATTTAATCTTGAGGTCCTTCGAATTCCGATTTTATTTAGGTGCCTTAATATTGTCAAACATAGCAGTTTTTCCTAGTGAATAAATTAATTATATGTGCTCGGAATGTCCTCATTACAGTAAACATGAACATAAAATGATGATGATGATGAGATAAGGAAGATATTTAAAAAGTTCCACAATTGATGATTTTATTTAATTCCAAACAATGGCTTGTATAATCTGGTTGTGTTTACTGAGTTTTGTTTGCATTGGCTCTGCAAATGAATGTAAGTACGGTATTTAAATTATGTTCCCAAAAAGGTACACGCGAGGGTGACATATAATAATATATTGTCACCTAGAGTGTAAGATTATTCAAACTACAAAGCCGAAAATGGGTCTTCACGGAATGCATTCCACTGAATTTTATATTTTTTTAATATGGATTTCTGTAAGTGTTCAAAGTACCACTTTTATCGCTTTCTGTGTATTATCCGGTATTTCAACAATCAATCAATAATAAAAAGCCAATTCTTTAATTGATATCGGAAAAAATATACTGAAAGTCTTGAAATCCGTTTCAAGTCTTAAGCGATTTAGAAATGGTAGAATGTTTAAAGAAATAATACGAAAACATTTTTGTTTTAGTTTCCCCCAATGTTGGTATCATAGGTGGACATAGGGTGCCCATAGAAGAGGTACCATTTATGGTATCCCTGCGTCTCAACGGGACCTACCATTGGTGCGGGGGTTCCATAATACACGAGAGCTTCATACTAACCGCCGCGCATTGTATTGTGCCGTAAGTTCAACTCAGCTATTGAGATTTTAAATTACTTTTATGCATTCACAATGCAATTCTGTAAGTATAGGAAAAATGTGATAGTGTCGTTTTTTTGAATATGAATGTGGTGGTGTTAATGTGAATGTGATGGTTTTTTACTATTACATTTTCTCCTATACAACTCAGCCATTATTAAACTGTGTCATAAAAATAGATATTTTTTTTGTTTGCAACGAATAAACTCAAAAATTACTCGACAGATTTTGAAAATTCTTTCATCAGTAGAAAGCTACGTTCTTCCCGAGTGATATAAGCTATATTTTATCACGATATTCCCACGGGAATGGGTACCACGCGCGTAAAACCACGAGGAGCCACTCGTTATTTCCATATAACCAGGAAAACATTGTACATACGTAAAGTTAGCCCGCTCCGCTCTAATAATGCTTTATTGGAACATTATTTTTACATTAAGGTAACATCAGCAGTGTTATGTTATACAGATACATTATACGTAAAAACAAAATGAGTTCCCATTTTACAAGCTTTTTATTAACTTGCCATGTTAGTTAGTTGGTTAGTTAGTGGGGGACTAATCTTGCAAGCTTAATTTGACAAACTGCCCAGTGTCCGATGGAGCTGAATTTTTGTATAAAGGTTTGGTTTAGATGACACAACAATATTTAAGTACAGTCAGCAAAAAAGCTTGTCATGAAAATAAAATTATTACTAAAAACTTATTACAATAAAGTTCCAAATAAGGTTATCGTTTCATATTGTAATTATGAACCTATAAAATCCTATCGTACCTAGGTACTGCTTGTACAAAGACTTATTCTGTGTATTAAGGGTGAATGACAAAAAATATCATTCAACCTGATATTCCCAAATGAAATAAACTAACATTAAAATTAGTATTAAGTATCTACCCACGAGTAATATCGGATAAAAGGGTTAAGATATCAATATCGGATGTAAGGGTAAAAAACATCAATAGGTTAATTGTCTGGTTATTCCAAAGTTACAGAGCACCCATTATTCAACTTCAGCAGTGTAGATACAAACTGTTACGCCAGTCGAGTCTACAGAGTTTATACATATTTGCGGTACAGATATGATTTCCCAGTTTAGTTCAGAACCGCTGTGTTACCAACTACTTATCGTGAATACTGTCAAAACCACAACCAACTTGTGCAGACACCAAATGGGGCTAACAGGATAGTAGTTCATATTCACTCTAAAACAAAATGTGAAAAGGTAATAGTACCTATTGATTGAATGAGTAAATATGTATTTGAAACGCATAATATAGGTACTTATTATTTTTTTGTGGCAAATCATAAAAAAACTCCAAAACATAATTTTTTTTTACTTTCGACTTTTTTTTTACTTACGACCTCAGACCTACCGAATATACACAAAAAATACATAAAAATCGGTCAAGCCGTTTCGGAGGAATTTGTAACAAACACTGTGACACGAGAATTATAAATATAAGATATAAAATTACACTTTCCGCTTCTTAACTATCAAGAATCAGGCCGTTTGTGCACTACACTGAATTTTACCGATCCGGAATAAAACGGATGCTTGTTTTTTAATAATTTAATCATTTATAATAGTAAGAATTTATTTATTTCGTGTAGTTTCAATGTTTCGAACCCTAAACTACACGAAATAAATAAATTCTATTATTTATAATAATTAATTATTAAAATACAAGCATCCGTTTTTTTCCGGATCGGTAAAATTCAGTGTAGTGCACAAACGCCCTTACACGGACACTGTAATCTACACTACCTATACGAAACGTTACAAAATATTCATTCCACTCGTTCCAACCAGAATACAAGCAAAAAATGGGTTTCCGACCAGGCTAACAAGATTTTCATTTTGTTTCTTTACAAAACCTAAACAATAACAAACTCCTGACCTCCCAGCGAGAAGGTGTTAATGATAAAAGCAAGGCAATTTCAGGCCCCGAACAACTTATACCGAGAAAATGTTCACTTTTAACACATATTTTGTACCCGCTGAAAACTCGAAGTTAACCCTGGTCCGCTTTTGCGAGGAAATTGAATTTGAAAATGCTTTAAAAGGGGCCATTTTCACTCCCGTTTAAGGAGCAAGTTTCTGTAGCGTTCGTGAAATATTCAGATTTGATGTAGACACCCTGGGTGGTTCTGTTGTTCTAACACAATGGCTTTAGGCTACTGTTTGTTGAATATACAGATAGACAGCACTTTTACTGCCTGTCGTTGCTAGGCTAAGGTATTTTTGTAATGGACGTTTATTTTTAATCCGCTGGTATAGCAATGCGGTGATAAGCAAGTTATCTACAGTGCGACAACATTTTCTGTTCCGGTGGCCAAAAACTGGAACTAACGTGTTTTTTTACTTATTGTCATTTTGCTGTCAAGTTGTTGTCCAAGCATAGCGCCGCTGCCGGCTGAAGGTCTTAAAAGTCAGGGCCGGTTAAATTGTTACAAAAAGAAAAAAAACTACATAGCGCCGCTCTCACCGGAACAGAAATTATTGTCGATTTCTGTAAGTCAGTGCTATAACATTCATTATTTCTGTTTTATCTATTATCTTAATCTTCGATCATGGAGCTAGACTTAATACTGAGGTAACTGGAGAGTGCAGTACTAACACCTTTTTGTGACCACAAATTACACAGTGGCTGTCTTCCGTCTCACCTACACTTAAAAAAATACGTATGGTCATATGAGACACCTGACAGCCACTACATACTAAATGTCAAATTTGCTGGGTACACTTTTTTATTCAGGGTGAGAACTCCAGTTACCTCAGTATTAAGTCTAGCTCCATGTCTTCGATCAACAACATCACATGATGCCTCACGAACTAAAACAACGAAAATATGAGACCGAATGACTTTTTCCAAACGTAGAAAAAGGATACGTATGTTACGATCGTACGTCAAAAATGACAGGAATCGATATGAAATAAGAGCGCAACTTTGACGTGCGCTCTTATTGGCTCGGCCGTTTTTTATACTCCAACCGGTTATCTAATGGTAATAGTATTATCTAATTATCGGATCGTAATACTAAATCGGCAGTTAAATTAAAGGTGATATATTTTTTTACAGGCAATGCGATTACAAAGTTCTAGTCGGAACAGACTTGGTGAACAAAAATGGCCAGCTATATGACGTTGAAAAGATCATACCCCACGACGAATACTCATCGCAGACACAAGATTACGATATTTGCTTGATTAAACTGACTAAGCCGCTGGTATTTGGGTCAACAGTAGCTAAAATTCAACTGGCAGATGGCGGACTAGAGCTGAATAGTAGGAGCATAGTAGCTATCACTGGATGGGGTATTACATCGGTAGGTGGACACCATCATCTATCATTAAACCCGACTGGGAAAGGGTATCACCTTGAACTTGACCTTCATTCACCAACAATTTATAATCAGCTCTAAGCCAGGTCCTGAGTGACGGCGCATTGCGTATGGCGGATTGCGGAGCGGATTTCCACTCGATACATTTCCTAAGTGCACGTGGGAAGGTGCGCGTCCGCTCGCACTCCGGAAAACTCGCTATTCATTCCGCCGGCGCGGTGCGCCATCACTCAGAACTTGGCCTAGAGCCTGAGGGCCTACTCTGAAACGCAAAACCCGAAACTTCGGTATACCCGTCCCTCTCACTCTCTAGTCGGGACAGCATCGAGTGAAAGGGGCGGGGCTAACCGAAGTTTCGGATTAGCGTTTCAGAGTACGGTCCCTGGCCTCAGTTCTTACAATGACGACGCGCTCCGTCGCGGAGCAGATCTTCATACTGCGCTCCCTTACCGCGTCGCGTGTTCAGGGTGTTGGACAAGGCGTGTTTTCTATACTAATGGAAGTACTTGCATACTCTGCAATCCTGCGTTATTCCACGCTCCGCGGGGGGCGCGGAGCTGTGCAAGAATTTGTCGACTCTCATTCTTTTCTCGACATGACTCTATGCCGTTCACATTATTAATAGAGAAAGAGACAGCAACACGCGCTGTCGTGATGACGGACGACATAATTATCTCGTGATGAGTAGGCTAGGCCAGCGGACCTGTTAAGTTACGGTACTAAGAAATATACTCCTCGTCTGTATTACAGCCAAAAGGTCACATAGCGCAGCACCTCCTTCAAGTGAAGATACCAGTGGTGACAATGCCGATATGTCAACGTATGTACATCGCGCTTTCGAGGCAACTGACACCAAGAATGCTGTGCGCTGGTGGCAATGGGAAAGATTCTTGTCAGGTAACATAGAACCTCCTCATCAAAGTAACAATAGATGTACTTCGCTCTACTGCGGCAGCTGACAACTACGATGTTGTGTGCTGGTGACAATGGAAAGGATTCTTATCAGGTAATATAGAAGCATCTGCGCCAAGTAAGGATACCAGAACCAGCCTTCCTGTCAACAAATGTACTTCGCGCTTTTGAGGCAACTGACGCCTAGAATGCCGTGCGCTGGTGGCAATGGTAAAGATTATTGTCAGGTAACAAAATCACATTCTCCAAGTGACAAAATGTATTTCACTCTACTGCAGTAGCTGACAACTAAAACATAGTAAATAATGAGTATTTTGACTGCCTACTAACTGTCGGTACATGGCACGGAATAACGGGTGATTCTGTTCCATGTACCGACTGCCAGACGTTACGTCATAACTCGTTTTCAGATCTTTAGTAGCCAGTTAAAATACTCGTTCATTATTCTGACTAAGATGTTCAGTTGTGTGCTGGTGGCAACGGGAAGGATTCTTGTCAGGTAATATAGAAGCCCCTGCAACAAGTAAGGATACCAGAACAGGTCGTCCTGTCAACGAATGTATTTCGCACTCCTCAAACAGCTGACTCCGATAATGCTGTGCGCTGATCACAATGGAAAGGATTATTGTCAGGTAAAGTACCTAGAAGTATCTACTAGAAATAAGGATACCAGAACGTCCTGTCAACGTATGTACTTCGCACTCCCCAGACAGCTGACTCCGAGAATGTTGTGCGCTGATGAAAATGGAAAGGATTATAGTCAGGTAAAAGAGAAGCACCATTTTTTTTATTTTTTTTATAACGAATTTTAAAATAGAAGCACCTGCACCAAGTAAGGATACTAGAACAGCAGTCCTGTCAACGCATGTACTTCGCACTCCTCAGACAGCTGACTCCGAGATTGTTGTGCGCTGATGACAGTGGAAAGGATTATTGTCAGGTAAAGTAAATAAATAAATAAATAAATAAATAAATAAATAAATAAATAAATAAATAAATAAATAAATAAATAAATAAATAAATAAATAAATAAATAAATAAATAAATAAATAAATAAATAAATAAATAAATAAATAAATAAATAAATAAATAACTTCTTACATTCACACCAATTATCTAAGCCCATTTTAATTTCATTAAGAAACTGTAGGTATCATGGACAACTTGATAACGGATAAATATATACTTATATACTTTTTTTTTTTGTAAATACATACTTCGTATACATACATAACACCCAGACCAAGACAAATAGACATGTTCATGCACACAAATATTTGTCTTGTTCGGGAATCGAACCCGAGACCACTAGCGCAGAAGGTGGGTAGCCTACCCCTAGAAATAAGGATACCAGAACGGCAGTCCTGTCAAATGTACTTCGCACTCCTCAGACAGCTGACTTCGAAAATGCTGTGCGCTGATGACAATGGAAAGGATTATTGTCAGGTAAAGTAGAAGCACCTACTAGAAATAAGGATACCAGAACGGCAGTCCTGTCAAATGTACTTCGCACTCCTCAAACAGCTGACTTCGAAAATGCTGTGCGCTGATGACAATGGAAAGGATTATTGTCAGGTAAAATAGAAGCACCTGCACCAAGTAAGGATACCAGAACAGGCCGCCCTGTCAACGAATGTATTTCGCGCTCCTCAGACAGCTGACGTCGTGACAATTGTGCGCTGGCGTGTGTGTATGGTGACTATTGGTGACAATGGAAAGCATTTTTATCAGGTAAAGTATTTGGTGGCTAATTAACAAGGGTGACAGCAAAGTGAAATAATATAGTCAAAATCGCGTAAAACTACTACTTATAACAAGTTGTAGCCTAATCTTTAAATTGATCTGATTAATATGTATTGTGGCTGAACATGTCAAAATATTGTCAGGTTAGATAAATGAATAGCGTTTGGCGATATGAACAAATGAAAGATGAAATATTTTACTGAATTTTATGAAAAGATTTTAGAATAATATAATAAAGGAAAGGAATTATACTCTATGATTATTTAAAGTATTCTGCAGATACAGTTTGTACCGTCTAGACGGTATGAAGACGCGTCTTCTTCTTCTTATTCTTTTAATTAATAGAACCTTCGTATTTTCCAGGGTGACAGTGGTGGTCCCCTGACCTTTGACAACGTGCAAGTTGGTTTGGCCTCATTTGGAGCAGGTTGTGGGGACCTACCCGGGGTATACACGAAGATCAGCGCGTTGCTACCCTGGATCAAGGAAACCATTGAGAAGAACTTGCAATGATGTTTGATCACGCACAATTGTGATGACCACATCTACTGTGTTCCACAGTTTATTGAAACGAAGGTTTCTCATGCAAAATTAAGTAAATTAAAACTAGTCCTACCTTACTAGAAAATAGTGTCCGTAATCCAGGGGGGCTGAACGTTGTCTCGCCGGCGCGCGCCCTGGCAAAACGATCTCCACACAACCCCCGATGGGATACTCTTACAGCTAACACTCTTATACTACACAATGCCCTAATAGGCAGCTAAAACTTTCCCGGCGCTTTTCAAAGCGAACACACACGGGTTACAAGTCCGTACCCCGACCGGAGCCCTAGTAGGTGCAAAACGAAATCTCGGTCCCAATATGGGTAGGTAACTTGCGCGGCACGTCGCTACAGAAACACACGAACTTGTCTCACGGCTGCTTACGGCCAACTGGTCTGCACGCGGCCCGAGCGCATTGCGTGTCGCCCGTGACCTTGACAATGACAACGCACCGCTCGCAGCGCGGCGCGAACATCCCCCCGTCCCGGACAGTAGCAAACTGTCCGCCAACTCAATCTAAGGGCAGGCGAGAGAGGGTAGCGATCGCTCGCTTCAAAACAGAGTCCCCCACCAGGACCTCGGCAAACCTGGGCACACCATCCGACCCCGGATGAAGCTGAACAATGCGTCCTAAACGCCAGCGGAGGGGCGGCAGGTTTGGATCCTTTACCAACACGAGGTCTCCTGTCTTGGGTGGGGTCGTCCTATCCGACCACTTAACGCGTTGCTGCAAAATGTGCAAATACTCCAGATGCCAACGGCGCCAAAAACTCTGCGTAAGCTGCTGGAGCAATTCAAATCGCGAGAGCCGTCCGGAGGCCACTTCGGAATAAGGATATTCCGGCAAGGCGTTAAGCGGTCTGCCAATCAAAAAATGGCCCGGCGTAAGGGCCTCTAAATCATTCGCGTCCGAAGACAACGGACACAACGGACGCGAGTTGAGGACCGCCTCAACCTTACAAAATACGGTCGCGAGTTCCTCAAACGTGAGGACCGTCTCCCCAATAACGCGACGAAGGTGAGTTTTAGCGGCCTTTACAGTTGCTTCAAAAATCCCTCCCCAGTGGGGGCAGGATGGCGGGGAGTACTGCCATCGTACCCCTCTGCGAGAGAGTGTGGATCCGATCTCAAAATTATTCCTATCCAAAAATTCACAAACTTCCTTTAAATACCTATCGGTGCCCTTGAAATTGGTTCCACAATCGGACCTGATTAACGACGGCATTCCGCGGCGAGACACAAAACGATTCAACGTGGCTACAAAGGCTTCTGTGGTGAGGGCACTAACCACCTCCAGGTGGACCGCTTTAGTGGCCAAACAAACAAATACACACAAGTAAGCCTTTTCCGTTCTAGCGTTACGAAGCCGCGATGTCTTAACGGTAAATGGCCCCGCAAAATCCGTTCCAACTCCTGAGAAGGGCATCGATTCGTTCACTCGATCGGCAGGCAAATCACCCATCTGGGGCTGCATCGTATCGGCGCGCAAACGATAACACGGGAGACAACGAAAAATAACGGATCGGATTATTCTCCGCGCTGACAAAATCCAGAACTCTCGTTGGAGGAGCGCGGTCAAAGCATTACAACCGGCATGAGCATTCTTTACATGTCGGTCTGTAATCAACAGTCTAACTAACGGTCCATCCTTGGGGAGCAACAAAGGGTGGCGTGATCCGTACGGCAGGTTGGCATGTCTGAGCCTACCTCCGACACGCAGCAATCCGGTACTGTCCAAGAAGGGATTCAACCGCACCAAGGGTCCCTTCAGCTTGGGCTTACTTGAGCGCAGGGCTTTCAGCTCCGGTTCAAACTCTCGCTGTTGCGTCACTCGCAACCAATGCAACAGAGCGTCTTGCCGCTCTTGTGGGGCGAGGACCGGAGACAACGATTTCTCCTGAGGCTGGCGACAATTTCGCACAAAGCGCCTCATCCAAGCAGTCACGCCGAGCAACTTATCCAGAGAACTGTAGCGGTCTAACAAAAACTCCATCTGCGGAGCCGCCACCGTCTCTACGGCGTGAACACGCATGCCTAGGTCTGGGACTCTGGCCACAGCCGGGGTGGCAGGCCATGAGCGCTCAGGCCGTAACAACCATGATGGACTCCACCATAGGTGGTGGTCCACTAACTCAGGCGCCTCGCAGCCGCGGGAGGCACAATCTGCGGGGTTCAATTCGCCCGGTACGTGGCGCCAAATCAACGGGGCCTTTGAAGTCTGAATTTGTGAGACCCGGTTGGCCACAAAAACCTCAAGGGTGTGGACTGAACTCTTCAGCCAACAAAGGACGACCTGGCTGTCAGACCACGCAAATATCGACTCCAAGTCGACACCGTTTCCCAAGGTGTCGGCAACATGATTGAGTAGCCGTACTAAGAGAGTGGCGCCGGACAACTCCAACTTCGGAATGGTTAGCCTAGTCCGAAGGGGGGCGACCTTACTCTTGGCCGTAACTAAGTGTACGGCGACAACGCCTGCTGCATCCACCGTTCGGATGTAAACGGCTGCCGCGTATCCGCTTTCGGACGCGTCACAAAAGCCGTGCAGGGAGGCTTTAAACTTTCCCGAAGGCAGCATTTGCCTCGGTATACAAACCCGATTGACGTCGGGTAGGGATGACACGAACCTCACCCACTCTCGTAGGAGGCTACCAGAGAGGGGCTCATCCCATGACAATTCCGCAGCCCAGAGCTCCTGTAGGAAGCACTTCATCGAAAACACTACAGGGCTGAGCCAACCGTTCGGATCAAAGGTACGGGCTACAGTAGACAGCACCGTGCGTTTAGTCCAGACCTTTGGGTCTGGCAGTTCCAATCTATATGTGAACAAATCCGGGACTGGTCGATACTGGACTCCCAAAACAGACAGCATGTCTGGAGTCTCCGGATTTTCAAAGAGGAGCGGCTCTTGCTGGTGGTCCTTAGGCAAATCTGCCAATAGGTCCGGTGAGTTAGACAGCCACTTCCGCAACTCATAGCCACCAGCCCTCAAGAGCGCAATCAGCTCATCACGTAAGACGAGAGCCTCATCTAAGCTCGAGGCCCCCGTGCAGATATCGTCGACAAATAAGGCCCCCCCCTCAATAAGAGCAGATGCCCGGGGATAGCGTAGCCGTTCGCGCTCTGCGAGCTCCAAAAGCGAACGGATCGCCACAAAGGGGCTCGACCGCAAACCATAAGTGTTGGTGTTCAGCTCGTAAGCCAACATCGGATCCTGGGGATCCTCACGCCAAAGGATGAGCTGGTATCGTCTATCCTCCGGGTGAATCACGGTCTGTCTGAACATCATGCGGATATCGGCCACAAAGACGACAGCGTGCCGGCGGAAGTTGGTCAAAACATCACAGACATCGTGATGCAACTTCGGCCCCGCATGCAGACACTGATTCAACGACACTCCGGTTGACGTGGGCGCTGAACCATCAAAGACCACGCGGATCTTCCCATTGGAAGTCTTCAAAACAGCGTGGTGTGGCAGGAAGTAATGTTCCACATTACGCCAGTCCAACTGCGAGATGGACATGTGCCCAAGGTCCAAATACTCCCGCATGAAGTCTATATACTTCTCCTTGAATGCGGGATCCCTGGCCATCCTACGCTCCATGGACAACAATCTCTTCTCGGCCATCGGTCGGGAGCTCCCTAAAGGGGGGCGAGCCGCCAAGAAGGGCAAGCGGGTAATCAAGCGACCCGAGAGGAGGCGCCCAGTGTTGTTCTGGTAGAACAATTCGCACTCCTCCGCTAACGGATCCAACCGCTTGGCAGTGGGAGGTTCCTCCACCTCCCAAAACTTTTGGAGAACGTCGGACAAAGTAGAACCGACAATGGTCTGGCGGTCTACCGACGGGGTCTCTGGTGTCTGTGGTACCTTTCCCATCACCATATGACCCAGCGACGAGGACAAGGCGACAAGATCGGCTGTCTGCAAAACTCGCTTGCTTCCATACAATACACGACCGAGGACATCCGCACCAATCAACAAGTGTATTGGGCCCGGTCGGTGGAAGGAAGGATCAGCCAAAGCCAGTCCAGACGTCAGCTCAATCGTGGATGGCGGCACTCGCACTTGCGGGAGTGGTCCAACCACCTTATCAAATACTATCGCCGAAGCACCGATCTTCGGCCTTGGCGTGAAGTGGGGGGAGAAGGAGAACTCAACTCGACCAATCGGATCAGGGATCCGCGAGTCTCCCACCCCCCGTACCGCTTCGTGATGCGGCACAAGCAAAAGACCCAGCTGTCGGACAAGCCACCTGGACATTATGCACCCCTGGGCACCTGAGTCCAAAAGGGCACGCACCGTGACAACATTGCCCTTAGGTCCCCAAACATTCACGGAGGCTGTTGGCAACAGCACAAGCTCCGGAGGGGTGGTTGGGTCCGACAGGGGCGCCATTAAAAATTTTGGGGGGGTACTTGTCCCCCTCGCGCCTGAGTCGGCGCGCCAAATGTGGGACGCTCGTACCGGGCGAGCGGGTCCCAATCGGGTACATACTGGCCCCGACCAACAGCACTCCTAGGTGCAGGGTAATACCCGTGTGGGGCGTGCCTCGGTACATAGTACCCCAATCGAGGCCTCTCCATTAGGGGGGGGGAGTAGCAAATAGGGCCCGTGCCCATCGCCACCGTGGCGTACTCTTGTGGTACCCCCCTACCCCCGCCCGTGGCGGGGGCGTCTCTCCTATAGTTCCCCCTCTCCGGGGGGGACTGAACGGGGGGGCTAAGCCCCGCCGAATCTCTAGGGGACCGGTTCCGGGCTGCCGGGCCCCCGCCCGTGCGCGAGGAATTCGAACCCCGGTCGCTCCCGGCGTCCTTGCGGTCCAAACAAAGGAGGGGGTGATGCCTCCCTCCGCAAAGACGACAATCCTCGGTCTGGGGACACGCCGACTGCATGTGTCCCCCCAAACACCTATAGCACCATTGGCGCTGTCTTGCAACGGCCCTCCGTCCCTCTGGGCGGAGGCCTCTAAATTTGGCACATTCGTGCACCCCGTGCCTATCTCCCCTGCAATACCTGCACCGCTCACTCGGTGCGGGGGGAGGGGACTGCTGGAAGGCAGCATACCGGTTGGTCGGGCGACGGGGCTGTTCCCTCGCCGCCACCATACGACCAACACCTGGAACCGGGGCGGGCTCCAGGTGGTCCGTCACCCTACATTCGTCCTCCAAAAAACGAAGGAGGTCCGCGAAGGGCGGGAGATACGAGGCGCTGTCGCCTCCGTACCTCTGCTCGAAACGCCCCTTCATTTCAGCGGGCAATTTGGCGAGGACTATGTGCAGCAGTACAAAGGACCACTGATCCACCGGCAGGTCCAATCGCCTTAGGGAGTTGACCGCTGACAGTAGCGGGTTCAGCAACTCCCTCCGTAACAGGTGTACCCGCGTGATTCGCGGGAGGGCCAAAATCGTGGCCACGTGGGTGTCCGCCAGTAACCGGACATTCTGGTACCTGCTAACCAGAAGCTGGCGAGCCACCTGGTAGTTGTCGTCGCTGATGAGCAGGTGCTGGATTACCGCGCTGGCCTCTCCTCGCAGGGAGGAGCGCAAATAGGCCAACTTCTCACTAGGGGATAAGTCCCGTCGTGAATCCACTAAGCTGTCAAACAGGTTAATGAAGCCCATCCAGGCTGACAGATCCCCATTAAAAGTGGGAATCTCCAATGTAGGCAATCGGCCTAGCAACGCCGTCGGGGTAGGTTTGACCTCCCCGCTCAAAACCGGCTCCCCCTTCCGAACAGCCAGGGCCCTCTCAGCCGCCTCCGTGAACTGGTCAGCCAGCTCATAGGCCTGGGCTACATCCTGCTCCAGCTGTTCCGACACGGCATCATCAGCTGGGGGGTTCTCCAAATAATGCGCGCGACACTCCATGGCGTGGCGCTCCAGGTCTTGCAGCCGAGCTGCCAGCCCGCCATACCGAGCTAGCAACGCGCCTACCCGGTCGGCTCGGTCTATTAATGTGACCGCACAAGCAAGCCAACGCAAAGCTCCTTGGATGCCGGCCCTGGATACGGCGAGCGGATTCGTAGGAGCCATTTATAATCCGTTTTATAAACAAAGCAAACAAAGAAATATAAAAGTGGTAAACATCAACAAAAAAAACAATAGAAATAGGTCGCGTCACGATAATATAAAACACAATTAAAATTCGGACGACATACACGGACCCTACTATTTTCATAAATTATTAACAACTTACCAATTTCAAGGGCTAACAATATAACGGTATAAACAAAACGTATAGGATTAACGGTATGGCATACCTCGCAAATCAACTACTAAACCGTTATCAACAAACGAAAACAAAACTATTTTTAATAATAATACTCGTAATTTAATACTACTAATAATTAAAACTAGTTCCACTTTTTTAACTAGGCAAGCGGACTCGGAACAAACACTAGTATGTGGTACTAATAAACAACACTTTCGAACGAAACTATTCGTCAAATAAATCCGGACACACAAAAAAAAATATACACATCTAGGCGAGTAAACTCGTATCAAATCACTAGTATGTGACAACAATTATATAAGTGTCTATCTATTATCGGATCCACCAAGTGAGAAACATTCGCTTCGAGAATTTACTAGAACAATTTCTTAGTACTTCTCGTCTCGGATCGGATCGGATCGGGAATCGGATCGGATCGGGAATCGGATCGGAAATACCCTTTTTAACAAAAAAAAATAATTTTATTTTTACTATGAAATTTTATGTACCTAGTTAATTTTAATATGAAAATTAACTAATTATATCAACTAGGTACGCTCTGCTACCAAAAATATGATCACGCACAATTGTGATGACCACATCTACTGTGTTCCACAGTTTATTGAAACGAAGGTTTCTCATGCAAAATTAAGTAAATTAAAACTAGTCCTACCTTACTAGAAAATAGTGTCCGTAATCCAGGGGGGCTGAACGTTGTCTCGCCGGCGCGCGCCCTGGCAAAACGATCTCCACACAACCCCCGATGGGATACTCTTACAGCTAACACTCTTATACTACACAATGCCCTAATAGGCAGCTAAAACTTTCCCGGCGCTTTTCAAAGCGAACACACACGGGTTACAAGTCCGTACCCCGACCGGAGCCCTAGTAGGTGCAAAACGAAATCTCGGTCCCAATATGGGTAGGTAACTTGCGCGGCACGTCGCTACAGAAACACACGAACTTGTCTCACGGCTGCTTACGGCCAACTGGTCTGCACGCGGCCCGAGCGCATTGCGTGTCGCCCGTGACCTTGACAATGACAACGCACCGCTCGCAGCGCGGCGCGAACAATGTTTGTGTGTGTAAAATAAGTACCAAGCTGTAAAATGATTAAATTTTACCTACGTATTCAAGTTTACTAGCCAGTTGCCTGACTTTAGAAACTTATCTTATTAACCGACTTTAAAAAAAGGAGGACTCCTTTTTCGACTGTACTTATATATATTTATTTTTTATTTTTTATGTGTTACCTCAGAACTTTTTAGTTGTTGAACCGATTTAGATAATTCTTTTTTTATTTGAAAAGTGACGTTTCTTGTGTGGTCCCAAGGTGGTCCCATTCAAATTTCATCAAGAACTGACGAGAAACTCTGTAGTTAGAATTTAGTTTGTTTATTTAGACGACTTCTTATTTTCATCAAACTGGGGATCATTTTCAAAATGATTATTTTTTTCGAAAGTTCATACTTCTGAAGTTCTGTCAATACTCATTATTATACTATGCTTCTGACGTGATATTATTTTCACCAAGTCAGGATCAGGAGATTAAATCCAAGGAAAATTGAGAGAAATTCTCTAATATAGGCAAGCCTTATGCGTTCTATTTATTTTTGAAGTTAGTCAAGTATTTGCATCTGGTAGTCATCATCTTATAGTGATGATCTGGTGAAGGAAGCTACAACTCCTTAACGGTTAGGAGCTGGAGAATAATTCCTTAAGTATTAATTGTACGTATGGACAAATAGTTATATTCTTTTAGCTTATTAGGGTGAGCTGATGATGAGATATGAAACTCCTCAATAGTTAGTAGTTAAATGATGTTTTATAAATACCACTAGCTTTCCGCCTGCGGTTTTGCTCGCGTGGAATACACGACGTTATCCCGTGGGAATGTGATATTTTTCCGGGAAAGAAAGTAGCCTATGTTCCTCTCCAGGCTACAAAGTCCCTGTGTCCCAACCGTTTTGGCATGATTGAGTAACAAACATAGAAACATCTAAACTTTCACCTTTATAATATTAGTAGGATATGCACTATATTCAGTGGGCGTCGTACGGCTGAAATGATGATGATGATGATGATGATGCACGATGAACTGTTTGAAGTCGGTGCCAAGCCAGAAAGAATAAGCACGAATTATACTGAGTGAAATAACAAACATTAAATAAACCCGGTCCCAAGCGTGAGGTGTAGGAAACCTTTGGGTGTTTGACACTTTTACACTAAGCAGGATACAAATTGCAATTCGCTACAGGCGTTTTATTGCATTGAACACGAGTTAAACGCTCAGAAAACTAAAAAGTGATTATAAAATTATTTTGCAGTGGCTTCTCATCACAAGCTTTCTCGCTTTATTTGACAATCCCATTACATGCATATTGTAAAGAAAATCTTAACTTACTTTTGGTTACATTCAAAAGGAAACCTACTCAAATATAACGAGACATACCAAAAAGAAGGCACTTTCCTGATTCCCAGTGCGTCTCTACACATTCTACTTTAATATTTCAGAGACAAAGGAACGTGTCATTGTAGGAAATGGGGTAGACTGTTCATTTTCTAAGGGAAGCCTTTGTTTTCTCAGAAGGGCACGATTTCTGAGCAAAAACCTACCGCGAATACGAAGAATATTATTTAACTGTGAAAGGAAATTGAATATTTTATGTATGTATGTAGATCGTAGATACGAACTAAAATAATAATTTGTTACAGAATTGAAGCCTCAAATATTTTCTTCTATTATTGTTTTAGTAAGTACGTTAAATAAAGCAAAATGTATTACGGCTGTACCTATGTTTATTCTAAAGTTACGAGTTGTTATACCTTCTATTTTGAGTTCGAAATTCAATTCAAAACAAAAACATAATAGGTACCAAAATATAAGGTGACATTATTCTCTTGTTTATATCTCAATAGGTAATAAGTCTGGTTTTGGTATATTTTTATACAATATCAGTAAAACAGACCTAGATATTAACCTGATTTTAAGACTTGGTGTTGTTTTAGGCATATTAACTTGATTAGGCGCGCCTAATATGTCGTGTCGCCTATAACAAATAAGCAAGGTTGGATACTTTCACGAAGGAGGATTTCTGGCCGCAGGGCGTGGTGTACCGGCGCTTCCGTGGGACGTTGCCTACTGCCACGGCCACCGATACGACGCCGAAAGTCAATTAAAGTTTTATAATAAAATTGTCTTATATAAATATATGTATGTTAGTCTGTAAGGTATTTATTGTATGGGCCATAAGTCGCCTGAAATAAATGATTTATTATTTATTATTATTATATTATAACACCCCGAATCAGAAAATTAATTAGGTACTAATTAAAATAAAATATCACATACATTCAAAAACTTCCTTTTACATATTAATCAAATTTTAAACTAATCAATCAATGGGTGTATGTGGTAATACCAGTCGTTGTTTCAAATAGAGCACGGTAGAGTAGCTTGCCCGTGGCGCTAGCTACTGTACTCTACCAATGATGTCTACATTTAGTATAGTTAGTAGGACAGTTAGGGCGTTTGTGTACTACACTGAATTTTACCGATCCGGAAAAAAACGGATGCTTGTATTTTAATAATTATTTATTCGAAATAAATAAATTCTTACTATTATTATTATTTATTCATTGAGTGGAGTGTAAAAGTATTTTTGAGAAACAAAGATAAGCAAAGCAATAGCTTACGTTTCCATCGATCTTTTTGCTCATTTCCACCAAATTAACTGAAGAAAACCCGTGAATTTCCCCGTAAAAGTAGCACACTTCCGGAAATAGGGGACAGCAGCCCGAGGGAAGCATCCGTGATCATTAGCTCAAGATTAAGTAATTAATGTAAAAACTGATTTGGAGAAAGACATTTTATTTCCTGCTACTCATTTTCACGTTTATTTTACCGTCTGAAAAGTTGAGTATCAAATCCATACTTACGTATAACAAACAATGTAAAAGTTTGTTTGTCGGTTTGTGTATTTGTCTTTCACATCAAAACGGAGCAACGGATCGACGAGATTTTTGTTATGGGGATAGTTTAGGAGCTGCAGAGTGCAAAGTTTACTTTTTATCCCGGAAAATTTCACATTCCCGCTGGATAAAGTCGTGTAATCCACGCATGCTATGCCGCGGGCGGAAGGGAGGCCTGATACTAATATTATAAAGAGGAAAGATTTGATTGTTTGTTTGAATTGAATAGGCTCCGAAACTACTGGACCGATTTAGAATTTTTTTTGACCATTAGAAAGCTACATTCTGTCCAAGTGACATAGGCTATATTTTATTCCGATATTCGCACGGGAACGGGTACCACGCGGGTAAAACTGCGAGGATCCGCAAGTTTAAATATAGTAATAGCACCATAGTAATAGCACCATAGTAATAGTGTCCGCGTGACCACGGCCCCTGGAAAGGTGCCGAAACGTGGAAAAAAACAAATAAAAAGTCCATAAAAACACAAGTCCTATGTTATTTACATATTATTGCTCGCGACTGTTCTACGGAAGTGTATGTGCGAAATAAATGAGTCAGCTCAATTAACCACAGCACCTGCGCCCAAAAGCCCGTTACCATAGCAACGGCAACATTCCCCTATCTTGAAATTCATTCACATGCCTTTATTTATGACCGTCAAGAAAGGTAGGAGTATACTACTCGAGAAATTGCGAACTTCTAAAACATTACGCAGATTGCAAAACCTCATTCATATAAATCAGTCATGAGGGAATATGACTCTTAAAACGAATGGCATTGGAACATTGGAACGATCTCTTCTGAGTAAATTTCTCGCTGGGTAAATTGCAGAAAAGAAAAAGCAGAAGATTTTTTTTTCAATCATCATCATCGGCTATTTTAAAGTCCACTCTTCTGGGACACAGGCCTTTAAGATAAGGAGAATAGGCCATGACCCACCACGCGGGCCCAATGCGGATTGGTAGGTATTGTAGATGCAGCCGTGACCACGGAGGAGCTCAAGATATTAAATTTTTGGTCACCCATCCCGTGACTGACCCATGTGAAAGTTGCTTAACATCAATAGTAGTTTTTTTTTACCCTGTGCCTCAATTATCGCAAGCCGAGCGCGCTAACCACTGCGTCACGAGTATCTGAGCCTCTCAAACACAAAAGAAAACCATTTCAAGTTAGGTACTCAATTTCAATTAAATCATTAAAAACATCCAATAATATCACATCCTCCTGTGTCCGTTATTTTTCAAATACTTAACTCCTTTTCGATATTAACATATTTGCACTGTGAATGCAATGAAGTAAAAATTACACAATATTATATTGTTAGCAATTGTTTATGGTAACGGAAACATAACACTTCCTGTTAATTTGCATTCAAAACACATTTCATCGCATAAAAGGTAAAGGTAAGGGAATAATATCCGCCTAAAAAGGTTAGAAGGTTGGTTTACAGGTTCCTGGGTCAGGACCTTCATTCCTTATGCAGAGGCCTTTCTTAACAGTAAACATTTTGGGACACAAATATTAATGACGTCGAATGAAGTCCAAATTGCTTTTTTCCGTGGGAAATTGTAGTGTTTTGTTATTTTCTATATTGTTTACACAACCTAATGTTAGGTACATCATTATTAAGGCTCATTTTCATTGGTCGATACGGCCCGTATGCGGGGTAGGTACTTCTGTAACATAATGTTATAGAGCCCGCATGGAAACCGTTTTCATTAGTCAAGATTTCTGATTCGCATTAAATTATTCATATCATTGGCCGGATTTCATATGCGGAAACATGTAAATAGTGCATAGTGTTTATTTATCGTGTATAATATTGAAAAGAAAACATTCAATGACTTATTGAATGTTTTCTTATAAAGCCAAAATAAAATGGGTATTACACGCGCGGTGGTGTTGTGTGGCAGGCGGCGTATTGACCACGTGTGACCACGTTAACGACCTATCAGCTTTCATTAGTCGTTTCCTTAGCTGCCGAGAGTGCTCGTATGCTGTTTATCGACCAAGTTATCGACCAGTGAAAATGAGCCTTTGCGTACTTTACTTTGGAGAAATTGTTAAGTAAAAGTGGACAGAAAATTGTCTTACAGTTACAGCGACTTAACTGATAAAAAAATTAAGTTCGAAAACTAAAACCCGACTACTGAAAAATCACGCGTTAAAAAGTATGAAACAAGAAAATATTCTCATCTGAAATTGCCGGAAAGGTTCTCTGCGCTATCTGTTCCGCCCACTGCCACTTCAACGGTACAATCCTTTCCTTTCCTCTGAGAACCTTTCCGCCCCAACTGATCGCGTACCGGTTCCGTGGGCAGGCCCCCTACAAGGTGGACCGACGATCTGGTCAAAGTCGCAAGAAGCCGCTGGATGCGGGCAGCGCAGGATCGATTGTTGTAGAGTTCCTTGGGGGAGGCCTATGCCCAGCAGTGGGCGTCGTTCGGCGATATGATGATGATGAATTTCGTGATAAAGTCAAAATTCGATTTATGCAAGCAAAGTCACAAGCAACAACTAATAAAATATATATTTTTGAAACGAGCTCACCAAGAGCTTTCATTTGATACCACACACGATATTCTTCTCAAAAAAAAGTTTTTTAGTTCACAACTTTATGTCTTCTAGAGGGCGCCATATTCAATTTCATGAGACGTGACATAGCCTATAACCAGCAGACAATCAAGACGCTTCCAACGATACCTCAATTGTGAATATATGATCAGCAGTTTAGAAGTTACGCGGGAACAGATGAACATACATACAATCATACATACATACATACATACATACCGGTCAAACTCATAACCCTCCTTTTTTTGCTTTGCCGTAGTCGGGTAAATAGATGAAATACTTATATACAAAGTAACTAGATAAGTTATCAAAATAAACACATCACATTACATACCTACATTTAAATAAACATTTTCAAAAAGATATGTAAAATTCAATTGAAATATTGATTAAAACAGGTAGTCTCTACAACTAAATGAGTGCCTGAAGTGTCAGTAATAAAAACTTTTCTCATTTAATTAGTCTAGAGGTTAATACAAGTTAGAAAATATAAAATAACGTTTCAACGAATGAGGCAAGTCACCGCCTTAGGCTATGGAAGAAAAAATAATTAAGCTTATTAAGTGAAGCACTTTTTTTCAGTGCCCCGAAAAAAATTACATTTCGTGAACACACCCCGAGGCGAGACGGCTGAAACTGGCAGCCATTATTATTTGTAAGAATGTGAAATACGAATGTCGACGAAAAAAATTGCTGAAAATAAAATATGAGAGAAACAGTTTTACAGTCCAATTTGTAAAAAGATATTTTCGTGTAAAAAGTTGCGATGTGATAATGATACTTGCACGTTTTCACGTTTTAATGTAAATAGGTACATTTTAATTGCGGGGCAGCTGATTTTTTTTTTTAAATTAACGCCGGAAAATTGTGTAATCTCTGCAGCAACAACAGACACCTAGGCTACCATTGACAAGTTAAGGAGTCGATTCTGTGTCTCAATCGTAGTTCTTTCATTGACACTAGTTACAAGAAATGTGTACTTTTTTCACAATACTAATGATGGTCGCACCCATGAAGCTCGACTTAATACTGAGGTAGAGTATTAAGTCGAGCTTCATGGTCGCACCACACACTACATTCACATCACATCATACTATCATAATTCTTGTAACTAGTGTGTGAAACAGCACTACAATTGAAACACGATTGAGACACTATAATTATGACTTAACGTTTGCAGAATCGACGCCCACTGTAAAAGTGGTTGATAATGTCAAACAGTATAATTTATTTAAAGAAACTTATGTGTGTATTAGGAGGTAAACATTGTAAGTTTGGAAGTAGGTAAGTGGTAATATCAAGAACTACCGAACTGATTTAAAACCCTCTTTCCCAGTTAAAAGGTACGTACGTTATTCCGGAGTAACCTAGGATATCTTTTATCTTTCTATTAACATAGGAAAAAGTTAAACCGCAAAAGGTGCAGCTTGTAAAAAATAAACAACCGACTTCTTCATCATTCGTGTCGCTGACAAACTAATTTGTGTCCGACCAAAACTCAGCTACGCGAATCGCAGAACTAGTATTATAGCCTTCATTAGGTCCTCCTGCGTGCAGCTGCACTGCAAGGACACGCAGGGCACGATATCAAATGTCCCAACGTTTGGGGAGAAGCACATTCCAAGTTGGAATTCATCCAAAAATCCCCAACTGGACAGGTTGTCTTTGCTACGGCCGACCATAGTCCGAAGAGAGAATTTTTTTTCCGTGTTCTGTGGTTCGAAGATTGGCATACTCAACTAAATAGTAAATATATTGTGACAAGCTTTTCTGTTCCGGTGACTATCTTAAGAACTAAAACAGTTTTCATACTACAGTCCATTTTGACAGCTAATTTGGTATTGCAAGTGGCGCCTCTGTCACGGCTGTCACCGGAACAGAAAAGCTTGTGGCACTGTACAGTGGTATTGCTTTCGATCAACAATAACACCTAGTTGATGGAAGGTTATTGCTGATTTTATTTTAAAAAATGTCAAAAAATTACTTGTTACATATCAGATTGAAAAACATATTTTTAGAAATGCATTCAATAAAAAAATATACACGTGCCAATTCCACTGGTTCCAAAAGTGCAACGGGCCGCGAATATCTGTAAAAGGCCAGTTTTCGCTGTCGGTTTGCCAAGCCGGCCCATCAGTGTGGCCACTATCGAGATTAATTGCAGCTGAATTTTAAAAAATTGTAGAGGACTCGAACAATTTATGTAACGAACAAGCTACGGTTTATAAAAGGCTTTTGGTAAAAAAACAACAATATTTGCAGTCGGGTAATGGAAATTTAAAAAGGGTTTTAACTATTTGATATCCTACTAATATTATAAATGTGAAAGTTTGGATGTTTGGATGTTTGGATGTTTGGATGTTTGGATGTTTGTTACTCAATCACGCCGAAACGGCTGAACGGATTTGAATGAAATTTGGAACACAGATACTTTGTAGCCTGGAGAGGAACATAGGCTACTTTTTATCCCGGAAAAATGTCACATTCCTGAGGGATAACGTCGTGTAGTCCACGCGGGCGAAGCCGCGGGCGGAAAACTAGTGTGATATAAATTTTTAAGTTGTAATACGTAGGTAGGTACTGTTTATGTAATATACACGGTATTTTTTTTATCACCCCGTATATTTTTAGGGATTATTTTACTCATGAAAACAAACAACTTTTATTATAGGACCAACACTGAAATCGCGAAAAAATATCAGCTGTTCCATACATTTTGATTAAATATTTTTGCAATTTTGTATGGAATAGCTGTTTTTTTTGCGATTTTAGTGTTGGTCCCATAATAAAAAAATTGTTTGTTTTCATGAGCAGAATAATCCTTTTAATTTTATGCGGGGTGATAAAAAAAAGTAAATAAATAAAATAATTCATACTTATTATAAAACTGTATGCGATTCTATTCAGGGGGCTACCGGCCAAAAATTATGGGTATGGACATGGGCTTCATTTGACATTTGAAGCCCATATTATGCCCTTAAAAGCACAAAATATGGGCATCAAATGTCAAATGAAGCCCATGTCCATATCCATATTTTTTTGCCGGTACAGGGGCTGTATACATTGAAAAGAAATAGAAAAAAATACCACCAAGGGTCTTCTTAAACGGAACAGATACCTAAAATATAGTTTTTGAATTTTTGTCTGTCTGTCTGTTGTCCACGTTTCAGGCAAAAACTACTGAACGGATTTTAATGAAACTTTTTTTGTTATATAGCTATTAGTTGTCGCCAACTTATAGGTAGGCTAGAACTTATTTAGAAGATCGAAATGGCCGATGTGGAACCATAGCAGTCCAGCCAAACTATGAGAGATATAAAAATACCGTCTTATGGAAAATTGTTAAATGTGATGAGCATTTTCTATTGACGTACAAAGTTTGAAGGTCTTGGTACACCTGCCTGGCTAGCATTACCATCATTATATCACGCGATATGATATAGCACGTCTTGCTGTCTTGCTTCCACCTTAGTGGGGTAGGTAAGCAAGACAGCATGACGTGCTAAATCATATAGCATGATAAAAGCCGTTCATGCTAGGCCAGCTGATGTGGAACCCTAGCAGCCAGGTTAAACTATATGAGATAGCATCTTAAGAGAAGTTGTTTAGCGTGATAAGTTCATTCTTTTGAAATACTGTTTGTATTGTTTGTATATCCATCTTTCACCTCAAAACGGAGCAACGGATCGGCGTGTTTTTTTTAATATGTAGACATTTTAGGAGCTAGAGAGTGACAAAGACTAATTGATATCCCGGGAAAATATAACTTTCCCTCGAGATAACGTCGTGTAGTACAGGCGGGCGAAACCGCGGGCGGAAGGCTATGTGAAATATTTTTTAATGTGTTAATATATATCATAGCGCTAAACTAATATGTATAAAATAAATACACAAAAAAACGAAAACCTTATTAGCTAAAAAAATTAAAAATGCTGCCGAAAGTCACTATTCCACGCGAACGAAGTCGCGGGCACAGCTAGTTAAGTTATAAAAAATATCCGAATGGTGCGGTTCAAATTGGTGCGGTAACTGGAATAGGTATCTCATACCTTTTAATATTTTTGATTTGTTTTATTTTGAAATATAGTATGTACACGAGTGTAGATAAAGTCAACTTTTGTAATGGCGGGCGGTATTCTGTCAATATAAATAGCAACCGTCAAACTTCGATCAACAATAACACGAAGCCGTCAAATGGACAGTAGGTGACAGTTTTAGAGTGCGGCTGCGCGCGGTCGAAATCGAATACTAGTCATTTACCATAACCTTAGAACAAAGAAAATGTACTCTAACTAGCGCCAAAAACGCACCAGGGGCCGTACTCTGAAACGCAAATCCGAAACTTCGGTTAGCCCCACCCTTTTCACTCGATTCTGTCATAACTGGAGAGTGAGAGGGACGGGTATAACGAAGTTTCGGGTTTTGCGTTTCAGAGTAGGCCCTCAGTTGCGCGAAGATTGCGCACGGACGGACTCTATGTAGGTACAGTTGGACGGAAATCACCCGCAGCAGCCGCAATCGGAGATGTTACTGCGACATGACGTCATCGCAATAGCGCGCAAGGAAAGCAAATTTACAAAAGCTGGTGAAACTTTACAACGCTGTAACTTTGGAAATCCTGGACAAATTTCGATGAAACAAAAACTATTATTACTTGCACGAATACGCACATTAAATGCAGTAATTTTTATAGTCATATTTTGATGTGTTGGTGTGACTCATTATCTAAGCCCGTAGTTAATTTCTTAAGAAACTGTGTCTACGTGAACTTGATAACGGATAAATATATACTTATATATTTTTTGTTTGTAAATACATACTTAATATACATAGAAAACACCCAGACCAAGACAAATATACATATTCATGCAAACAAATATTTGTCTTGTTCGGGAATCGAACCCGAGACCTCTGGTGCAGAAGGCAGGTAGTTTACCCCTGCGCCAAATCGGTCGGGCGCCAAATTATTAATAACTAGCTTTCCGCCCGCGGCTTCGCCCGCGTGAACTACATGACGTTATCCCGCGGGAATGTGATTTTTTCCGGGATAAAAAGTAGCCTATGTGCCTCTCCAGGCTACAAAGTATCTGTGTTCCAAATTTCAGCCAAATCCGTTCAGCCGTCCAGACATCTAAACATCCAAACATCTAAACTTTCGCATTTATAATATTTTGTAGTATAATAATATGTTGAGCGTCCCCGGACCGAGAGACTTTTTTTTTAACTTTTTATAGATTGTTTTTGTGTCGGTGGTTGTTTAAATTTAATATTTTACTGTAAGTAAATACCCTTAATTCGTGTCAGATCCCTACTGCAGCTAACTAAAAGAGCTGATATCATTGAAGTTTCTGAACAGATCTTTATAAAATTATAACTAAGAACCATCTCGATCAAGTTAGCTTTCGAACAAAACAAACCGCATCAAAATCGGTCCATTCGTTCAGGAGCTAACACCCTTTGCAGTCGGGGGCTAAAAATCAAGTAAAGTAAATTGTGTTGCGTCGTTACCCAGCAGGCCTAGCATGAGCGGCTTTTATCGACTACTGACGCATGATAAGAGCCTATAGTTAATATCTTGCTTACGCCTTAGTGGGGTAAGCAAGACGTGCTATATTATATGGCGTGATATATAATGATGGTCATGCTAGGCAGGCAGAAACAATTGGCACGCTCGTCTAATAAATAAATAACTTTTTACAATCACACCAATAATAGTTATCTAAGCCCATGTAAATTTCAGTGTCATGGAAAACGTGACAACGGACAAATATATACTTAAATACATTTTTGTTTGTAAATACATACTTAATATACATAGAAAACACCCAGACCAAGACAAATAGACATGTTCATGCACACAAATATTTGTCTTGTTCGGGAATCGAACCCGAGACCTCTGGCGCAAAAGGCAGGTAGCCTACCCCTGCGCCAAATCGGTCGTCAAAGATAATAAACTGAAATTCTTAATTTAAACATTATTGTTCTGAAATAACAAAGTCCTAAGTAAATCATAAAAATCCGCCACCATTTTTCTACTGTCAATACAGTGGACAGCAGATCAAGCTCTTTGTGTTTAAATTAAGCACGCCCTTATCACGTACGTAATAAAGGTGGATTTTGTAGCGCAACTTTTAAGGTTTCATTGTACTTTTATTTGGGTCTATAAATACATTGGTAACCGTCTGCCGATGTTAATTAAAACCAAACCGGCACAGGAAAAATATATTTCCCAGGCTTATCTACTGGAAGGGGTTATCAACCCCCACTCGCACTTAATTAAGGAGCTGATTACAACTGCGACCTAATTTGAGGGTGCGAGAAAAAAGGTTGAGAACCACTGGATAAAATTGTAGGAAAATCAAAAGTGCCAAAGACAAAAACTTTTTTATATATATGTCACCGGAAAATAACAAGAACCGCAAACTTATAAATTTCCTTTCGGAAAATTATAAATTTACGGAAGTCCTGTAGAACACGTGATAGGTTAGAAAAAGACGATCGCGAAGCGCAACGAAGCGATTGTCTTAAATTTCGTGGTTATTTTTTTTAGGAAATTTATAAATTTACGGTTTTTATTATTTTCCGGTGACATATATATTGGTTAAAGAGGAAGTTCAAGACTTTATTCATGGTTCATATGCTAGGTCATAATGTATGGCTTAGGTTTAAGCAATCACCAGATTTATTGAAACATAACGCCCAAAAAATCGTAAGTACTTACCAGAATTTAATCCCCATGTTAATACGTACTTATCACCAATAAACGTAAAGTCTGCTAACCTAAAAAAGGCAAGTATCTTCAGAATAATCGCTGAGCTACCCAAAAAGGCCACGCATGCACCAAATATGTACTCGCATTTTATTTAAAAATTTAATCCAAATATGTTACACAATTTTATCCTAATAAAGTAAATTAATATATAAAAATCATTGTTTACCCAAAAAATATAGATGAAGTACTAAAGGCTTACCGATACTACCGTAAAATGTTTACTAAAGGCTGAGCTTCTTAGAGCTTTCAATAAAATAACGGCCCTAAAAAAACATTAGTTTGCATTCATTTATTAATGGCTACCACTAAAAGCGGCAGTTTACATATAAATAAACTGAAAACTTAATAATTTTCCTCAGTGTAATTTTAAAATTAGCGATGACGGTGTAGCGACACGAATGGGAGGGGTATAAAGTAGGGCGATGAAGCCGCGAGACTCAACCAATTTGCCATCAATATAATATACTTACTTAGTTATTTACATAATGTCACCGGAAAATAATAAAAACCGCAAATTTATAAATTTCCTAAAAAAATAACCACGAAATAATTCGAATAATTTCTAACCTATCACGTGTTCTACAGGACTTCCGTAAATTTATAAATTTTCGAGGAAAATTATAAATTTACGGTTCTTGTTATTTTCCGATGACACATACATTTCGCGATAAAGAGAAACCACTGCAGTTCGAACCGCAAATACTTATTAAAAGTACACAAAATCAACGTTTCGTAATACCCTAGTTGCTTTTCCAAAACTTGAAAAATTGATTAACTAATTCTTATTTCCTTAAAAATTAAAGAAAGAATGGCCGTGTTCCTATGTTTTCTTTTTTTATATTATGATTTTATGAATTAGTCAAATTTGATTTCTAGACGTTTGAACACAGCGAAAACTTTGGCAATTTTTTTAGGATTTCGAAGGTTCATATCTCTTATAACGGCGCTTGTGACTCGCTCTTAACGACTTACAGTTAAATACTCGTATTACTATTTTATTTATTATACACTAGTGCTTAACTGCGAATTCATTAGCGTGACATTCAGTTATATTGCACTTCCGGCTATATCCTTGTGGGGATCACTTCAAATGTTTTAAAGATAATAAATAATTTGTCAATGTTCTTCTCCAAAATCGTATGTTTCTTATCTAAAAAACTAAAACTAAAAAAAAAAACTAAACATGAATCGTCTAGTCAGTAGTTTGGACGTAAAAAGGTAACAGATAGGAAAAGTTAGTTGTTAAGTTTATAGTAGAGAAGCTCTCTAGAAATTTGTATAAAAAGTCACACCCTAGCTTTATTCTTTATAGTGTCTTTAGGCCACCAAATGACCACTTAACTGTCGTTTAGTGGTCACATAACCGCTTCCCTTTTACAGCCAACGGTACCAAATTTAACGCTTTGAATGAATTTGCGGGAATTTTAACGACTTGCAGTAAAACAAGGTTTTATTCTAATGAAGTTGATTATGTATGCCTACGGAGCAACCAAGGGCCTAAATTGGCCCTAAGTGGCGGTGGTAGTAAACAGGAACAATATTCCCCGAAGTGAACAGGAACAATAGTCTACTAATATTATACCTATGTGAAAGTTAAGAGGTTTGGATGTTTAGATGTTTGTAACTCAATCACGCCAAAACGGCTGAACAGATTTGGCTGAAATTTGGGACACAGTTACTTTGTAATCCTACTATATATATATATATATATATCATCATGTCAGCCGAACGACGCCCACTGCTGGGCATAGGCCTCCCCCAAGGATCTCGTCGGAATGTCGTCCGGTACGCGGTCGCCATTATATATATATATATATATATATATATATATATATATATTATAATAAATGTGAAAGTTTAGATGTTTGGATGTTTGTTACTCAATCACGAAAAAACAGCTAAACAGATTTGGCTGAAATTTGGGACACATATACTTTGTAGCCTGGAGAGGAACATAAGCTACTTTTTATTCCCGCGGGATAACGTCGTGAAGTCCACGCGGGCGAAGCCGCGGGCGAAAAGCTAGTACCTACTTTTGAACAAATACTTTTGAAAGATTCATTTCAACATCCAGTCCTGCACACAGAAACAACTTAATGAAGAAGATCTCATTCATCAGGATCTCTTTCATCTAGCCAGTCACTTTGTTTATCAATTTAAAAAAACCTACAAGCGCTCTTTCGCTCGTGCCTGATCAAAGTAGCGTAGCGTAGCCACGATAAAACTTTGGCTGAATTTTAAGTGCTCCACGAAACTTTTTTTCACATTCCATTAGCGTACATTATCCATTCTAATTTGTAACTTTGATGCCGACTGAAACAAGATTAATGACTAAAAGAATCGTAATAGGCTGGTAGGTAAGTACCTTTTATTTTGAACTAGCGGCCGCCCGCTGTTTTCCCGCGAGGTTCCTGTTCCCGTGGGAATATCGGCATAAAAAGTATCCTATGTTGTAGCTGTCTACTACCTGTGTGCCTAATTTCAACCAAATCTGTTTAGTAGTTTTTTGCGTGAAAGAGTAATAAACATCCATACATCCTACTCACAAACTGTAGCATTTTATAATATTAGTCGGATAGGATGACCATTTTACTGTGGTTGGTAGTACTTTAAGAATCTTCACAATGCCAAAGGAAGCAGGAAAATAAAAAAAATCTTATGCTATCCTACTTTTCTTATTTTTTACAATTTCCTTGAGTAGGTACGAGAATAAAAACAAAACTTTAAACTTTTTATATATAAAAATGAATTGCTTTCCATTAGTCTCGCTAAAATTAAAAAAAGTCTTGACCAATTCCAATACTTTTTTTTTTAGGATGGTAAATAAAAATTATAAGTAGTAATATAAAAGGCTTATAAAGTCGCGAGCAATATTTGTAAACAACAAAGAACTTTGTCACTTTAAAGCGTTTCGAAACAAATCAAGCTATGACACAGAAGACCTTTTTCTATATAGTGAGGGGAATGCGTTTACGCATACCCCGTCCACGTTAGTATACGGACGGTGGTTATGAGGGACTCACCTAGCCGCTTTCTGACCCTCCATCCAGTCGCAAGGACTCGATGGTGGATCAGAAAGGGGAATACCCTACCCACTAAACCCCTCACTACTTGCTCTCACCGCAGTCGGTCCGAGTCGTAATATTATTGCTCGTGAACTGTACAAGCTACTTTATAATTTCCGCAAAAGATTTTATGAATTATTTAAAATTTTCTTCTTCGTTTGTAAACTGAGCTTTGAATTAAATCATTCCAGCCAGCTACTTTACGGGCGCCGCGCAGCAATTTTAGCTTCTAATGGAATTAAAGAGTTAAATGAATGTTAGATAGACAGACGCTGCAAATGCGCTGGAAACATCATTTTTGTTAGACTTCTGCACTCTATTTGGATAAAATTTAATTTCTGTAGCGGAGCGTTCTGTTCTGTACCACATTTTCATCATAATTAAAGCAAAGAAATAGTTAATTCTGCTTTCAAGGTGAGTCATTAAAAATGTTTTAACCGCTCTAAACAATCAAAAAGAATAAAATAAATTTTTATTTCATTCTTCATGAATTACTAGCTTTTCGCCCGCGGCTTCGCACGCGTGGACTACACGACGTTATCCCGCGGGAAAGTGATATTTTGCATCAAAATCGGTCCAGTCGTTCAGGAGCTACAATGCCACAGACATACAGATACACAGACACGTCAAACTTATAACACCCCTCTTTCAGTGCAGTCGGGAGTTAAAAATTAGTCCGAACGATCCTTTGATTAAAGATTAGATTGCTTTAGCTAACGTACTAAAAATTAAGTTTCGGATTTATAATTCCAACAATAAAATTTAAAAAAATAGTTTAGGATTATATAACTGTTAACTGTAGATAAAAAAATAAATATATAGTTTAAAAAACTAAACAAACACACTTTTAATAGTTACAGACTTAAAAGTACAAAATAACCGTCAATTCAGTAACTGAAATTAAAAAGCGTGGTGCGCGTTGTCAATATTAAGTTCTTGAAATTCATGCTTTGCAAAGGGCGCACCACGCTTTTTAATTTCAGTTACTGGATTGACGGTTATTTTGTACTTTTAAGTCTGTAACTATTAAAAGTGTGTTTGTTTAGTTTTTTAAACTATATATTTATTTCATTTCTTTTTCTTTCTTTCTTTCTTTCTATTTATAATAAAGTATAAGACTAATTTATTCCTCGCTGTTCCAACATAAGATCCTCACCACCAAGTGTAGCGAATAGGTCTCATCTGAATGAAACAAATGAGCTCAAACTCGAGGGGTTTCCTAGTGGTCATTAAAGAGTGCTACTGGCTTCCTCCCTGCTCCAACATCAGACCCTCACCACCAAGTGTAGCGAATAGGTCTCATCTGAATGAAACAAATGAGCCCAAACTCGAGGGGTTTCCTAGTGGTCATTAAGGAGTGCTACTGGCTTCCTCCCTGCTCCATCATCAGACTCTCACCACCAAGTGTAGCGAATAGGTCTCATCTGAATGAAACAAATGAGTCCAAACTCGAGAGGTTTCCTAGTGGTCATTAAAAAGTGTCACTGGCTTCCTCCCTGCTCCATCATCAGACCCTCACCACCAAGTGTAGCGAATGGGTCTCATCAGAACGAAACGAATGAGCCCAAACTCGAGGGGTTTCCTAGTGGTCATTAAGGAGTGCTACTGGCTTCCTCCCTGCTCCATCATCAGACCCTCACCACCAAGTGTAGCGAATAGGTCTCATCTGAATGAAAAAAATGAGTCCAAACTCGAGGGGTTTCCTAGTGGTCATTAAAAAGTGTCACTGGCTTCCTCCCTGCTCCATCATCAGACCCTCACCACCAAGTGTAGCGAATGGGTCTCATCAGAACAAAACGAATGAGCCCAAACTCGAGGGGCTTCCTAGTGGTCATTAAGAAGTGCCACTGGCTTCCTCCCTGCTCCATCATCAGACCCTCACCACCAAGTGTAGCGAATAGGTCTCATCTGAATGAAACAAATGAGCCCAAACTCGAGGGGTTTCATAGTGGTCATTAAGGAGTGCTACTGGCTTCCTCCCTGCTCCATCATCAGACCCTCACCACCAAGTGTAGCGAATAGGTCTCATCTGAATGAAACAAATGAGCCCAAACTCGAGGGGTTTCCTAGTGGTCATTAAGAAGTGCCACTGGCTTCCTCCCTGCTCCATCATCAGACCCTCATCATCAAGTGTAACGAATAGGTTTCATTAGAACGAAACAAATTAGCCAGAACTCGAAGGGTTTCCTATTGGCCATTAAGGAGTGCCACTGGCTTTCTCCCTGCTCCATCATCAGACCCTCATCACCAAGTGTAACGAATAGGTCTCATTAGAACGAAACAAATGAGTCAGACTCAAAGGGTTTCCTATTGGCCATTAAAGAGTGCCACTAGCTTCCTCCCTGCTCCATCATCAGACCCTCACCACCAAGTGTAGCGAATAGGTCTCATCAGAACGAAACAAATGAGTCAAAATTGAGGGGTTTTCTTGTGGTCATTAAGGAGTTTCACTGGCTTCCTCCCAGCTCCATCATCAGACCTTCACCACCAAGTGTACCGAATAGTTCTCATCAGAACAAAACAAATGAGCCTAAACTCGAGGGGTTTCCTACCAGCCATTGAAGAGTTCTATTGGCCACCTCTTGACTCCATCATCAGATCAGCTCGATAGTAGCAAATTATTGTATTGTCATCAGATGCATATAGACTTGCAAAATTTCAGATCAATACGACAATTAGAAGTAGGTTAAAATTGAATTCCAAGATTTTCTTACATTGTGACTTAGTTACAAGTGAAGCTAATAAAAGTGTGGTAATATGATTACCGTTTTATTAAAAGCTTTACTTTAAACGTAAAACTAATACCTACATTTGTGATGATTTACATAGAACAGAAATATTAATTAACAAAATCTACTCTCCACGTAATGCCTGAAAAATAATGAAACTCATCTAATTTAAAAAATGAAATACAAACTTCAAAGCGAATTTTTCTCTGCCTTTTTTGCTTTCGGATACATCAAAAGCGAGCATTACTCATAAAGTCATAACAGGAGTGGAAAATACAGTTGTTTTTCTCACATAGAACTCAGTACGAAATACTTGGCAAGAAATTGCAATTCTTATTTGAATTCGCAAATGTAATACAAAATGTCTTTGCTTTGTATCTAATGCCGATATTACGCGGTTCAACCAAATTGTTTCACTTTGGTTGAAAGGCGCAGAAATGAAAGACACTGCGGTTTACACGTATCTTATAAAACGAACCATTCAATTCGCATTGCTTGAAAATGTCTACCGATCAGCCCCCTAGACAAGTGGCTTTCTATTAGCGAATTCGCCAATCGAATAGAAAGAAAATGTATGGGATTGACATTAGCAATCGAAATGTCACGTGACCGCTTATGTCAATCCCATACATTTTCTTTCTATTCGACTGGCAAATTCGCTAATAGAAAGCCACTTGTCTACAGGGGCTGGTAGCACATTGAGAATGAAAAACAAGTGAATCATTAAATTCTTATGTTTACACGTTCAACTTTGAACGTTGAACGCAAGAGTGTAAATATTGAACAAGCTCAATTCTTTCAACGCGATTGAATGTGGTTGAACATTGCCATTGAATGGTTCACTTTTACGTTTACATTGTTCAATTTGGTTGCTTCATCCAATCCTTATCTTCCTGAACCTATCCCAATTCTGTTTGGGGTCGGCGCAGTACGTCCTTCTCCTCCACATAAATTGCAATTTTCATTTGAATTCGCAAATGTAATACAAAATGTCTTTGCTTTGTATCTAAGCTTGAAATAGTTATGTGTTAAATGTCATCATCATCATCCTCCTGACCTTATCCAAATTCTATTTGGGGTCAGCGCAGTACGTCCTTCTCCTTCACAGAAATTGCAATTTTCATTTGAATTCGCAAATGTATTACAAAATATCTTTGCTTTGTATCTAAGCTTGAAATAATTATGTCTTTAATGTCATCATCATCATCTTCCTGAACCTATCCCAATTCTATTTGGGGTCGGCGCAGTACGTCTTTCTCCTCCACAGAAATTGCAATTTTCACTTGAATTCGCAAATGTAATACAAAATGTCTTTGCTTTGTATCCAAGCTTGAAATAATTATGTCTTTAATGTTATCATCATCATCTTCCTGAACCTTTTTTTTTTATAGTGAGGGCAAATACTATCTTTACGTATACCACACGGCTTGTTGGACTCGGTCAGACACAGGGCCTGTCCCTCGCCGCGCCCAGCCCTCCCACTAAGCCTAATAGGCTTCGCGTCAGGGCTGGGCGGTTCTAACCCCTGCTCCGGCCCCCTACCGAGCTCGAAAGCTTGAGAGGGGGCAGGACAGAGGGAGGGAGCCTCCTCACAATCTCCCTATAAGGCTACCCACTCAAGGTGGGCTGGCCAGATGGGGCGATCGAGAGCAGGCACCACTACCAACTAAACCCCTCACTACTTGCTCTCCGCCGTCAGTTTTAGGTACACCGACTATGGGGGGGTCGTGGTGAGAAGCACCCCCTGCGGCCTGACGGGTGGTCCGTTTCCGGGCCCCTGCGCGGCGGGAGATGGCCGAGCAAGCGGGGCCAACTCCCAAGACTACCGGGGGGGGAACCGTGCGATCCGGGCGACAGCCAAGTGGCCGTCGCCCGAACCGCACCGCCCCGCTAAGGGGGGATAAGGCCCGAAAGCGCAGGTACCTCCGCCCCGGCCGCCTGCGTCCAAGCCGATCCGCATGAGCCTCCTGCTCGCGGATCCGCTCAAACGCTTCCTTCTGCGAGATGACATCCTCGCAGAAGGAGACTGCCGCATCCCAGGACCTGTCACTACTAAGCATGGCGCGGGGCACGCTCGGCAGTGAGAGGTCCCTCCCTATCACGGCGCACAGACTACGGCGCTGCGAAGACCAGGCAGGGCACTCCTGTAAGGTGTGCTCCGCACTGTCCACCCCAGCGCCGCAGTCATGGCACCGTGTGGTCGCCTCCCTTCTAATCCGACACAGGTACTTTCCGAAGCATCCATGCCCGGAAAGGACCTGCGTCAGTCTAAAGGTCAGCGACCCATACTTACGGTTGTTTCACTCATGGAGGAGAGGGCGGACGGCATCAATTGTCTGCCTCTCAGCTGGTTCCCCTTCCAGCCTCTCCTCCAACACGTCCATTAGCCCCTCCTCGGCTATGCGTCTAGCAGCGGCCATCTCCTCGGGGGCCACCCTGTCTCCCCCTGCGAGCAGCGCTCGGCGCTCAAGGTACAACTCCCTGAGTACCTGAGCGTCTAGCTCCCAGGGGGGCGTACCGGCAAGCGCGCAAGCCGCTGCGAACGACATCGTTTTGTAGCCGCGGACAATCCTCATGGCTACGGCTCTTTGCGGGCAACGAAGAAAGCGGCGATTTTCGTCGTTCAGTTTGTCGGCCCACACCGGTGCTCCGTAGAGAGCCATGCTACGAAGCACCCCCGCAAAGAGTCTCCGACACTTATCCCCCGGACCCCCAAGATTCGGCAAAAGACGCCCAAGTGCGCCTGCTGCCTTTGTCACCTTTGGGACTAGTTCTCTGAAATGTGCCCTAAACGACCAACGGCCGTCGAGCACTAGTCCCAAGTATTTTATAGACAGCTGCAGCGGCATCCGCGCGCCATCCACCACCAGACTCGCCCCCGCCGGAGGGCCCCTACGAGGACCGTGAAACAGATTGGCTTCTGTCTTTTCTAGGGCCACATTTAGCCCCAGAATTCGGATTTTATCAATAACCAGAGAAGTTCCCACACCGGCGAGTCTGCTAGCCTCGTCAAACGTTTTGCCCCGGGCAGTGACTAACGTGTCGTCTGCATAGCAGATGATCTGCATCCGGGGCAAATGGACTCCCCTCAGGAGCCAGTCGTAGCCGATGTTCTACAGGAGCGATCCTAAGACCGAGCCCTGTGGAACACCGCACGACATCTCCTTCTCCTCTAGACCTCCCTCGCTTGACGGGTATATCACCCTCCGGCCTTCCAGGTAGCTCTCTACTATCGCTATCAGGTACGGTGGCAACCCGTGATAGCGAAGTCCGTCCCTAATGACGCTGAAGGGAAGCGAATTGAAGGCGTTTCTTATATCTAAAGAGACCGCCACAACCACTTCCCTTCGTTCTGCCGCCCGCTCACAGAGCTCTCGTAATGCTAGGAGGGCGTCCACAGTACAGCGACCCCTCCTGAAATCTTCCTGAACCTATCCCAATTCTATTTGGGGTCGGCGCAGTACGTCCTTCTCCTCCACAGAAATTGCAATTTTCACTTGAATTCGCAAATGTAATACAAAATGTCTTTGCTTTGTATCCAAGCTTGAAATAATGATGTCTTTAATGTTATCATCATCATTTTCCTGACCGGGGGCAATTGCGTAAGGTAATCGTATTAATTTGACAGTTCATATCGTATTCAATCGGCTGCATTTTGTATGGAATGACATTTTTATGATACAATATGAACTGTCAAATGAATACGATTGACTTTACGCAATTCCATAGCTTATCCCAATTCTATTTGGTGTCGGTGAAAAGGTTTGGTCCGGAGAAATGAAAATACGTGCATTCCGTCGATGATTTATATTGAGAGAGAGCGACATGACATTTGACATTTTTCATAGACAATGCAGATATAGCTAAAATCATAGATTAAATTTAATGATTCCAACAGTCGGCGCAGTACCTACGTCCTTCTTCTCCACTCCTTTCTCCTTCATTATTATGCACACTTTCAATCCATCTTTTTTGCAGTCTCCTTCTTCCTCTCCATCCTTCAACATTCATGTCCATCACCTTTTTACCACGTTTTTATTAGGTTACTTTCTTGTTTATACGCAAATTTTGCTAACGATTTTATACTAGCTCCCCGATGAGCTAGAGACTTGAAACTTTAAGCATAGGTCAGAACTGGATGACAATGCAATATTACGGTATCATAAAGCAGATTTGATGATGGAGCCGGAAGAACGCCACATGAACTCCATGATGAAAACTTGCTACCCCATCGTGTTTGGGCTCGTTAGAATAGTCTTGACACGTACTGTGACGGAAAATTCATTTGACTGAATTAGCTAGACAGAAAAGCTAAGTACAGTGTCTTTCAAAATGGACTAACTAAAATAATTATACAGAAATGATATCCATACTAATATCATAAATGCGAATGTATGTGTTGGTTTATTTGTTTGTTTGTCCGTCTTTGCCATGCTCTGTTTTAATCGGATCCACGTGATGTTTTTGGTATGGGGATAGTTTTTAACCGACTTCAAAAAAAGGAGGAGGTTATCAATTCTACTTTATATTTTTTTTTCTTTTTATGTGTGTTACCTCAGAACTTTTTAGTTAATGAACCGATTTGGATAATTTTTATTTAAAAGGTGACGCTTCTCGTGTGGTCCCATTCAAATTTTATCAAGAATTGGCCAGAAGTTCAGGAGTTATCCTGAATAATGTGTATTCAGACTTTATTTGGGTATATGGACGATTTCATAGTTTCATCAAATTGGGGATCATTTTCAAAATTATTTTTTTTCGAAAGTTGGTAAGTACTTCTGACCTGATCTTACTTTCACCAAGTCAGGACCAGGGGATCAAATTCCAGGAAAATTGAGAGAAATTCTCAAATATAGGCAAGTCTTATGCGTTCCATTTATTTTTGAAGTTAGTCAAGTATTTGCATCTGGTAGTCATCATCTCATAGTGATGAGCTGGTGATGAAAGCTACAACTCCTTAACGGTTAGGAGCTGGAGAATATTTCTTTAAGTATTAATCGTACGTATGGGCCAATAGTTATATTCTTTCAGTTTATTAGGGTGAGCTGCTGATGAGAGGTGAAACTCCTCAACAGTTAGGAGTTATATTATGATGTTTTATAAATACCATATGCACGAATGGACCTTCAGTTGTGTTCCTTCAAGTTATCTAAGTAGCTAAAGATGGAAAGCTGAATTCCGTAACGGATACGATATTTACAACAATTTATCATAATCACCATGTAGTTTCTTAAGCTACTTCACTAAAAATCGAAAAATAAAACGTTTTTGAAAAAAAATTTAACCGCCTTCAAAACGGATCTTCAAACAAAAATTAACAAACACTAAAAAACGAAAAAAATAATAAGATTTTTAATTTAAAGGACGATGATACGTGACTTTTTCTAATTTATCTTGGTACTTACTGGACTGTTTGAAGTCGGTGCCAAGCCAAAAAGAATAAGAACGAAATATACTGAGTGAAATAACTAACATATAAAAAAAAACCCGGTCCCAAGCGTGAGGTGTAGGACGTAATTACCTCAGTACGTATAAGATGGCACCGACTTCAAACAGTCCAGTAAGTACCAAGATAAATTAGAAAAAGTCACGTATCATCGTCCTTTAAATTAAAAATCTTATTATTTTTTTCGTTTTTTAGTGTTTGTTAATTTTTGTTTGAAGATCCGTTTTGAAGGCGGTTACATTTTTTTTCAAAAACGTTTTGGAGCTGGAGAGTGACATAGGTTACTTTTTATCCCAAAAAAATATCAGATTCCCACAGGAAGACGTCGTGTAGTCCACGTGGGCGAAGCTGCGAGCGGAAAGCAAGACTTTTAATCAAAAACAAATAAAACAAAAGCATTTCATTTTATCCACCCGAATCCTAATATACCTACTAGTCAGTATTCACCAAAAATATTCGTTTCCGCTTCCCGGCTGTCAATTTTCATCAAAATTAACTACAAACACGCAAATCCCAACAAACGCCTGTTGAATATTAATGACTTTTGACTTACTTTCCTTTAGGTACACATGGCCGCTTATCAGACTACACATGTTGTCCTTGAGACCGCCTTTATGCCCTATGAAATAAAAACTGTTATCGCAGGTCAACTGTTTAACTTGATGTGCTGCCGACTGTACATCCAGTGTATTCGAAGCACGATTCTCGATTATCAACTAATTGCCTATATTGCTTTTGGGCTCTATTTAGGCGATAAATGAGTCAATATTTTTAGAGATTATGCCAAGCTTCGTTGATGGACGGCTTTCCAAGTCTTATGCCGTAAACCTTCTACAGCTGATACACAGTTTTACGACCGGTTTTTTTTTAAAGATCATTGTTTTATAATCAAAAACCTTGCAGGTCGTGCCCTCCATCTTTTTTGGCTAACAGGATGCTGTCTAGGATGTTACATGCCTGCTCAGGAGAAGCCTATTCACTCTCGACTTAAAGAGGTCTGAGTTGTAAGAATCGGGAATACAGAAGCAGGCAGCGCATTCCACTCTTTAGCGCTTCGTATGAGGAATCTGTCTTTGAATAATCGGAATTGAAAAAAAAACATTATGAATGACATAACATGTTAGAGGAAATACGTAAAATATTACTTTCGGGTTCTTTAACCAACTAGGTACTCGTCTCCATACTTCGTATACCGTCAGTTTTTTGCTACCGATGTAGATCGATGCAACTCGGTCAAGATAACATGACACCTGCAAATTATACCCTTCTCTTTCACTCGATTCTGTCATGCTCGGAGAGTAAGAGGGACGGGTATTTGACGACCGATTTGGCGCAGGGGTAGGCTACCCACCTTCTGCGCCAGCGGTCTCGGGTTCGATTCCCGAACAAGACAAATATTTGTGTGCATTAACATGTCTATTTGTCTTGGTCTGGGTGTTTACTATGTATATTAAGTATGTATTTACAAACAAAAAGTATTTAAGTATATATTTATCCGTTATCAAGTTTTCTATGATACAGTTTCTTAATGAAATTAAAATGGGCTTAGATAATTGGTGTGAATGTAAAAAGTTATTTATTTATTTATTTTATAATCTGCAGGTGTCATGTTATCTTGACCGAATAGTAACTACCGATGCTTCGGTCAACAATACCGCTAGATGACGCCTCATAAACTAAAACAAAACGCAAATTGGGCAATGAATGCCTTTTTTTAACGGAGTAAAGGTTACGAATGTTACAAATATTTATAAGGTGTCGATGCAAAAAATAAAAATAGGAATTACGACATACCAATTTAATAGTGTATTTTTCTAGAAAGACGTGTTGCAAAATATAAATATAAAACTTGATCTCTTTTTTTACGACTAGAATACTTTAGACTGTGATATTATCTTGTAAACCTCCAAATTATCGCTTAAACAGCATACCACAAGGTAGCGTTTTGAGACCACTGTTGTTTCTAATTTATAGGAATGAGTTAGTATATAGATACAGACCTGAATTGTAACTTTAGAAGAATGTCTATCGCTTAAATTACAACACTATACAAAGTAACAATTAATGAAGTTTCTATTACAACAGAAGGCGAACATTTAAAATAAAACACAATTTGTTCGTCAAACGGCTCCGCTGACGAACTTCGTTACATTAATTAAAAGTTTGTTGTCTATCGAACACTGTGATCTTTTGAAAAGTTTATGATAAAACGCTGGAAACTCTCTGGCTTAGAGTTCATCAGCAACATTTTAAAGATAAAAGAAATCCTTTGATGATTAAATAAAGCTTAAATAAAAAGTTTGAAAACTGATAAGTTGTGAGTCATAAAAAGTTACATGGGTTTTTTTTTCCAAATTAAGTTTAAAAGCAAATATAAATACTGAAAACTCTATAACAAATAATAAAAGTAGCTATTTTCCAGTTAAAAATTATATTCAGTTCACGTTCACACAAAACATAAAACAATCTGAGAGATGTCAAAAAATGTACATCTTTTTTCCTTCTAATCTCCTAATCTCGTACACAACAAAGAGATTGCAACATCCTCCCACCGCGGAGTTGCGCACGCGCATACATAAAATAGGTACATCTAGAAATATAACCTAACAGGTGACTTAACGTGTCGCCCAGAACGTGTGGTAATGCCGATAACCTTTTTAGCCACGTCTTGCGATGCGGCACGTATCTCTGCGTCGTCGGCCATAGACATTTCAAGAGGGTAGATGCACTGCAAAGCCCTCAGTCGGATACCCGAGCTCGTTTTCACTTTCGCGACTCTACTGAAACCGTCAGCGCCTTCAAAGGTTTCCACCACAATGCCAAGTGGCCACTCTGCACGCTTCTTTTCCGTCGCAACAATTACAACGTCTCCTGGTTTTATCGCGGAAATACGTTTAGTACCCTGTCTCTGGGTAAGTAAGCTCAGATACTCGCTCCTAAAACGTTGTTTTAAGTCGGCGCATAGTTTAACAAGATAACGCCACCGAGAACTTAAAATAAGACCGTCAATTAATTCGATGTCTATATTATTTTTTGGAACATTAAATTGCAAAAAATGAGAGGGTGTAAGTGGGACTAAATTCTCTGTACTATCTGCACAGTACGTAAGAGGACGAGAATTAACAATAGACTCTACTTCATACATAACGGTAACTAGCTCTTGGAAACCTAAAGACGCTTTACCTAAAACCCTACGCAAAATTTCTTTAACCGTTCTCACCATTCGTTCCCAAAACCCTCCCCACCAAGGCGCGGCAGGGGGTATGAAATGCCAAACAATTTTGCGTGTTTTTTCAGTCACTTCGTCCCAATTAATAATATCTAAAATATTCCAAGCCCCATGAAAATTAGTTCCATTGTCGGAATAAATAGTTTCGACTGTACTCCTTCTAGCTAAAAACCTACGAAGTGCTAATAGAAACTCCTCCGTAGACAAGGATAAACACAATTCTAAATGCACCGCACGATAAACTGCACACGTAAAGAGAGCGATCCAGCATTTTTCTCCCGATCTAAGAATCAAAGGACCGGCAAAATCCACACCAGTAACTTGAAAGGGAGAACCGCATCGAACTCGATCGGCAGGCAAAGGTGGTATAGGAGCTGCACTCGCCTTAACGCTGTATCGCTTACAGACTACACAATTTCGAACGGTATCTCGAACTAACTTACGGGACCCAACTATCCAATAGTTTTCTCGCAACTTACATAATAGAGTTTGAGACCCCATATGACAACCTTCTTTATGCGTTTGACATACTAAACGTACAACGATTTTTGAAGAGCTTGGTAACAAAATTGGAGTTATAAAATTATCCGTATCTCCGCTAAGAGCCAAACGCGTCTTAATACACAAAAGATCATCATTGCCTTGAACAGTTTCTAACTTCAATCTTTTCTGAATATCTTCTGTGCTAAAATAGTCAGCTTGGATTACTCTAAATAATCGTCGCTCTGCAACTCTACATTCATCTGTAGACAGATTACCGTGCAATCGCAACTGTACAGACTCGCGACAATTTGAAATAAACCGCAGGCACCAACCTACCAACCGCACTATCTTATTATAGTTCCCAAAATATTCAAACCGCGTAGAAAACAGTTCTGCCTTCTCAGACGTAGATTGTGAACATAAAGATACTTCTGTCGGACTGTTGATAGATTTTAACCACTGCCACCCATATAACCATTTGGGTCCAGCCCACCATTGACCTTTCAAAAGTTCTTCTGGGGAAAAACCGCGAGAGGGTAAATCAGCCGGATTAAATTCGCCTGGGACGTGATGCCAATCAACAACATTCGTTCTTCTAACTATCTCGTTAACTCTGTTTTGAACGAAAACATCGAGGCCACTTTGTTTCCTTAACCACGCTAAAACAATACTGGAGTCGGTCCAATAGTATACTTTACATTGTAAATTCAAGCTATCTATAACCTCGCTCGCTAACCTTGATGCAATGAGAGCAGACAAAAGCTCTACTCTGGGAATGGTCATGCGCTTAGTAGGTGCAACTCTAGTTTTAGCAAATAATAGACGGACGGAAACTTCGTGATTATATTCCGTACGTAAAAATATACAGCAAGCATAGGCAGCCTGACTGCCATCACAAAATACGTGCAAACTATTATCGCTGCTATCTATATCGAACGGACTCATCCTACGTGGAAAAGAACATGCTTTAAAAACATCAATTTGACTATACCACTTCATAAAACTATCCTTAAGTTCTACTGGTAATTCCTGATCCCAGTCTATGTTCAACAGCCAACATTTCTGAATAATAAGTTTAGGTACAATGGTAGCCGGGCTAAGAAAACCTAAGGGATCAAAAATACTTTGAGCAACAGATAAAATAAAGCGTTTCGTAATTTTGTCTACTTTAAAAAAAGGCACGTTACACTGTAAAAGATCATGTCGTGGATCCCATTTAAGACCTAACACAGACGTCGAAACAACATCTTCATCCACAAGGCTAGGACCAGTCACCCAACACCTTAACTCAAACTTCCCATCCAACATAATACTCCTTGCTTCTCTAACAAGGTCGTGCATCTCATTCTCGTTCTTTACGCTTAAAACACAGTTGTCTACATAGAACGAGTTTCGAAGCATGTTAGCAGTCGTACAACTATACTTTTGTAGATGGTAAAGAATCGTCGCGGCCAGAAGGTACGGGCTTGTAGTTACTCCGAATACAACACGCCTATGACGAAAAACCTTGATTACTTTAGGAGACTCCTTCACATCTCGCCACCAAAGGAATTTTAAAAAGTCTCTATCCTCATTATATAGAGATATCTGTAAAAAAGCCTTTTTAATATCCGCGGTAACTCCTATTTCATATTTTCGAAATTGGATTAATAAACGTGGGATCAATTCAATTAAATTAACTCCCTTCTCAAGACACGAGTTTAAAGAAAAGCCATTCGCATCTGCTGCGGAAGCGTCAAAAACAGGCCGAATTTTGGTAGTGGCGCTCGACTCCTTAACCACAGCGTGGTGTGATAAATAATGGCCCGCGCAATTATTATCATCATTGACTTCTTCAATAATCCCACTCTCCAACCATTCATTGAAAACATCATCGTAATCTTCTACAATGCCCATACGCGTTAATCGGCTAGTCGTTGATTGCAAACGTTTGAAAGCTAAATTATAGTAAGGACTTAGATCTTTAGTTTTCCAAGGCAACCTGACTTCGTACCTACCTTCCTCGTCTATGCAAATAGTATTCAGGAAAAATTGCTCTACCTCTGATTCGACTGATTTTTGGGCTTTATACTGTGCATCTTCCTTGATACCTAATGTTTCTAGATTCCAAAATTGTTCTACATTACCCAGGCTTAAAGAAGCGTGCAGAGTATTGACGGTATCTCTAGCGCAGTATACACCCACAGATGGCCCTTGAATTGTCCATCCGAGTTTTGTTTCAATCGCCAAAAGATCCTCATCCACACGTTCTATGCGGCCGGTAAGAAGCTTTCCTAGAAAATCAGAACCGATTAATAAACTAACATCAGTATGGTCATCAATACAATCAGTCAAAGTTATTCCTTTTCTTTTTAAAAAATCAATAATACTGCCCTGTCTAAGTTTTGGTAGATATCCACAGAGCACAGGCTGTTCTAAAACATTTAGCGTGCAACTAAATACTTTGTCCAAGCTAGAAACATTAACTTTGTACTCTTTGTAAAGACGTTCCTTAGTTGCAGCTCCACCAAACAAGTTTTGACTCATAAGTTGCTCATTTATAGGTTCCAAATTCAAACGATTTACCACATCGGACTTTATAAAGGACCTCTGAGCACCTGAATCAAGCAAAGCTCTAATTGGTATAACTTGGTCACCGCAGGAAATATTTAATTTCAGAGTTTGCAGCAAAACAGTTCTTTTTGCGCTAGCTTGACATAAAATCGTGTCTGCACCCCTGCCGCTTGCAATCTCTTTATTTTCCTTGGGAACTGAGTCTTTCGCCTTCGAAATTTCGTTACACATTATAGTATAATGCCGTTTTTCACATAAAACACATTTCGGATACTTCCTACAAGTTTTAGCAATGTGACCTTTTCTAAGGCAAATCACACACGCACGATGCTTCTTTAGAAAGTCTTTCCGCTCATCTAAACTCGTTTTCATGGCCATCGTGCACTCTGAACTTGCATGAAAGGCTTTATCGCACCATACGCAAGTCTGTGGCTGTTCCTTACTCTTACTGTCACTCTTTTCCTTAACAGAAGCTGTCAAATAAGAAGAAGTAGGTACATTCGGATTACCGAGAGTGGAGTCGAAATGAGCTATGCGAATCCTTTCCTCTGACTCAACTTCAAATTTTAGAAAATCCAAAAGTTGCGACAACGGCTTTTCTTTTCTTTCGGTGCGAAAATTCGAACGGTTCCAAGCTCGCAGCGTTTCATCCGGCAGAGCTGATTCAACCATAGGGTATAATAAAGCCGCATACCGATTCTCCGTTAATCCAAGAGACTCAAGAGCTAAAATCTGCGTCATCAGCTTGTCATATAAAGATCTTGTCGACACCTTAGATGCACCTTTTGAAATAACTAATTGGAGCAGTTCTCGAACGTAGTAATCTATTATCACATCATCCCTTGCAAATCTTTCGCGTAATTGACCGATGGCTTTTTCATAATTTTCACCACAGGGTGGGAAACTCTGTACCAATTCTCTAGCTGGGGAGCCCCGTTCCATAGCTTGTAATAAAAAGTGCATCTTGTCGTCATTGTTTAATTCCTGTTCCTCTTCATGAATTTTTCGGAATTGAGCCCAAAACCCAAGCCAATTTTTAATTTGACCGTCAAAGGTAGGTAGTTCAAATTTCGGTAACTTCAAAAATCTATGATGTGGCTTAGATGCCGACCCACACCCACCTGAAGATGAGGCGTCACCAACTCTTCTGACCGTTTCGCTAGATTTGACATCGGGAGAGTCAGGACGATAAGGGTTAATAAAAGACATCACCCGCTGACGTATCACGTACCACCTTTTATTGTATGCGTCAGCACCTTCAATGTCTCTGTCCATGGCGGCCTCATCCCGATCTTCGTTGTCGAGCCATAGGGTCAAGATGTTATTGTCAATTCGCTCCAAATCGGTATGATGTTTACTTAATTTTTCGTAAAGAGACGATATTAGATTTTTCTCATCGGCGTCCATTGCTGCTTCCAACTCTTGGGCGCAAATAGTGAACAGGCGCCTTAAAATTTTCCGTCCTGTCACGGTCGCCACAATAAAAACTGAAAACTCTATAACAAATAATAAAAGTAGCTATTTTCCAGTTAAAAATTATATTCAGTTCACGTTCACACAAAACATAAAACAATCTGAGGGATGTCAAAAAATGTACATCTTTTTTCCTTCTAATCTCCTAATCTCGTACACAACAAAGAGATTGCAACAAAATAAGTTTACAAGTTTTCACCTCTATTCAAATTTAAGTGTTATTGTTACAATATCGTTGAAATGCTACGGTTACTGAACTTAGATCCATTTCGGTTTAGGTTTGTATTTCCAAGTTTTGTCTATAATTTTTCTGCACTATTTTAGAAGGGGGTGTGGTGAGACATCTCCTCGTTCTTTGGAGAAAAGCAAAACAGTTGTTGAATAAAAAGGTATCTAATGAATCCATCAAAACCATTTAACGTATTAGGTAAATAGCTGCAGTAGATTTAATCATACTAGTAGTAGTATATTAAAAATAGTAGTATTTTTAATACCTAAAGACTAGGCAATAATAATACTGACAAATTTTATTCTAGATCTTATTGCTGTACAATAAAGTACAATTTAACTGACAAAATAATTTCTCTCATACGCAAATACTAATATTATAAAGAGGAAAGATTTTATTGTTTGTTTGCATCGAATAGGCTCCGAAACTACTGGACATATTTCGAAAATTCTTAGACCATTAGAAAACTACATTCTTCCCGAGTGACATAGGCTATATTAGGCTGATATTCCCATGGGAACGGGTACCACGCGGGTAAAACCGCAAGGATACGCTAGTCGTTTATATGATGAAAAACGGCAGTGACCCGTGCTTCGGGTCCATGCAGTAGGATAAAAACCGTTTAGACACTCGTCGAGAAATACGAATTGAACAACAACGTAGGTGTTAGTAAGTCTTGTTACAAAATCGGTACCTATTTAATGATTTACAATTAAGTGGTTCAAAGCCGGCAGAGTTTGAACGCTCGGCTTGAAGGAGTCATCCGAGCAACTTTTACACATTAATTAAAACTTCGCTGGGCATCGAGCGAGGGCCCTTACTGTTGCTTCATTAAGGAATAACGATGATACTATTTTAGTTAAATGCTGGAAAAACTCAAAGCTTGTTTCTTAAGCTATATTTATTGGAAAGCTAGCGAGCTGGCAATACTGGCTTTGTGTACTTCGTGCTTAAAAAACTAAGCTAGCTAGTTATGTTTACACGGAAGCCGGCACCAGATATAGCACAAACATTTGAACAAATATTTAAACAAATGTTTGGACATAATTATGTGTAGGTATTACGTGTATTTGAGTATTTCTTCAAAGCTTTGATAAAATACTACAGTACTTTAACATGTCAGAAGGCAAAGTCTTCAAATATTTGTTCAAATGTTTGTGCTATGTGTGGCGCCGGCAGCAGGAGAATATACCTACTTAGTATCCCGCAGAAGAACTAAAACAACCGACATCGCTCGAAGGATTGCTCAGCTAAAGTGGCAGTGGGAGGGACACATAGCGCGGAGAACCGATGGTGGGCAGGCCCCCTACAAGTGGACTGACGATTTGGTCAAGGTCACGGGAAGCCGCTGTATCATGGCAGCGCAGGAACGATCGCTGTAAAGATCCTTTGGGGAGGCCTATATGCCCAGCAGTGGGCGTCGTACGGTTGATGATGATGATGATGTTTACACGAATACATTGAGGATTGCTAGCTTACTAATATTAGTTTATTTTTTTTCCGGTGTAAGCCTACTTTGTAGTTTTTGCTGAGACAACCCGAAACGCAAATGCACTATGCAGCCATCTTGGCTTCGGCATGTAATATGAATGTTAATATTTGTAATACTTTCGTAAATTCTGATCATCATTAGCCATTTTATGTCCCTACTGCTGGGGCACAGGTCTTCCTTATGGATGGATAACGTCATGACCATGACCCACCTGCCCACCACGCGGGCTCAAAGCGGATTGGTGGGTATTAACAATTGCAAGTGCAGCCGGGACCAACGGCTTAACGTGCCTTGCAAAGCACAGAGGAGCTCGGGTAATAAATTTTGGGTCACCCATCCCGTGACCGACCATTGCGAAAGTTAATTAACCTCAACGATTGCAGGCCGAGCGTGCTAAACACTGCGCCTCGGGCTCCTCGCGAATAGCTCTGGGTGCCTACCATCAACTCTGATTGCGGATTTGTTTAGGACCTAAACCTGATCTGCTTCGCTTATTCGTACCACGACAGCTTTTCAATTGCGTCAATGACAAGCGATTCAGCGACATTTCACAGCCGCTTAATTAGCTGTCATGAACTCTTATTTGACTTATAAACTCAGTCGAGCTAACATGACACCTGCAGGTTATACCCGTCCTAATCACTCTCCGGACATGACAGAATCGAATGAAAGAGACGGGAAGAAGAAATAAGGACACAAATCGTTCGTTCATTCACATTCAGCAATTCATTTGCGATTCAGTTTTTAGAAGGTCATGGTACGAAATAAAGCAATTCGTTTTAGGACTCTATTCTGGAACGCACCACTTTTGAATCGCTTTCTTATAGTTGATGGTAGGCACCCTGATATCCGAAACAAATTCTTCAGCTACTATCTTAGAGCTCTGGTTCTATGATAGTAGCTGAAGACTTACATTATTGTTATGTTGTCTAAAGTTTATTGGCGAGTATCTGTGCAACTGCCAAGTTCAGACAACAATCTACGTCGAACAAAATCGAGTTAAAACAAGTAACTCGTGGTAAAGTATCCAATATTTTGTCCGCTAAAGCTTGTTATCGAAATTCTAACTTTTCACTCGACTCACGAGGAGACAACAGCTACTTTAATAACTTCTCGAGAAACAACTCGGTAAACAATCGAATATTAATTGCTATAGCTGAAGTTGGACAAGATATTTGGTAGACACAGTTAAAGATGTTTCGTTTAATTAACTTTTAGAAATTAATTGGCTACGGTGCTAACGTAAAACTCGAAATATATTTTTTATTAGAGTAATTTTCCGTCAATAATAATTTGTTAATTATAAATTAGTCGTAAACTTGTGTAAAAAACTATATTTTGTACTCTATAATAATGAATAGTGTGAGCACCAATCGACAAACCATAAATCCTACTCCTACTAATATTAAAAATGTGAAAGTTTAGATGTTTGGATGTTTAGATGTTTGAATGTTTGTTATTCAATCACGCCAAAACGGCTGAACTGATTTGGCTGAAATTTGGGACATAGATACTTTGTAGCCTGGAGAGGAACATAGGCTACTTTTTATCCCGGAAAAATATTACATTCCCGCGAGATAACGTCATGCATGTAGTCCACGCGGGCGAAGCTACGGGCGGAAAGCTAGTCCTTTATAAGCCGAGCCGAGGACCCCGTGGTACAGCGGTTAGGGCGCTCGGCCTGCGATCGTTGAAGTTATTCCCACGAGAATTGGAACCACGCGGGTAAAACTGCGAGCGGCCGCTAGTCCTACTAATATTATAAATGTGAAAGTTTAGATGTTTGGATGTTTGGATGTTTGGATGTTTGGATGTTTGTTACTCAATCACGCCAAAACGGCTGAACGGATTTGGCTGAAATTTGGGACACAGATACTTTGTAGCCTGGAGAGGAACATAGGCTACTTTTTATCCCGGAAAAATGTCAAATTCCCGCGGGATAACGTCCTGTAGTCCACGCGGGCGAAGCCGCGGGCGGAAAGCTAGTGATGTAATAAAGCAGAAAAGGCCTCCACTTTTATTTAGCACATAAACTCCTACAATAATATAAAGAGCAAAGTTTAGTTCAGACACATGGCTGTCTACTGCTCCCCAGGCGCTGCCACTGCCCATTTATTTAACGCTGGCGATCGCCCCAAGCGGGATATACATATTATTTTGTTACACATAGTAGACTTTTTATCCTGATATTCCCACGAGAGTGGGAACCACGCGGGTAAAACCGCGGGCGGCCGCTAGTAATGTAATAAAGCAGAAAAGGCCTACAGCACATAAACTCCTACAATAATAAAAAGAGCAAAGTTTAGTTTAGACACATGGCTGTCTACTGCTCCCCAGGCGCTGCCACTGCCCATTTCTTTAACGCTGGCGCAAGAAATTTGTATGTTGTTGTAATACGCTGGCGATCACCCCAAGCGGGATATACATATTTTGTTACACATAAGAGACTTTTTATCCTAATATTCCTACGAGAACGGGAACAACGCGGGCAAAACGGCGGGCGGCCGCTACTAATGTAATAAAGCAGAAAAGGCCTCCAATTTTATTTAGCACATAAACTCCTACAATAATATAAAGAGCAAAGGTTAGTTCAGACACATGGCTGTCTACTGCTCCCCAGGCGCTGCCACTGCCTATTTATTTAACGCTGGCGATCGCCCCAAGCGGGATATACATATTATTTTGTTACACATAGTAGACTTTTTATCCTGATATTCCCACGAGAGTGGGAACCATGCGGGTAAAACCGCGGGCGGCCGCTAGTAATGTAATAAAGCAGAAAAGGCCTCCACTGTTATTTAGCACATAAACTCCTACAATAATATAAAGAGCAAAGTTTAATTCAGACACATTGCTGTCTACGGCTCCCTAGGCGCTGCCACTGCCCATTTATTTAACGCTGGCGATCGCCCCAAGCGGGATATACATATTATTTTGTTACACATAGTAGACTTTTTATCCTGATATTCCCACGAGAGTGGGAACCATGCGGGTAAAACCGCGGGCGGCCGCTAGTAATGTAATAAAGCAGAAAAGGCCTCCACTGTTATTTAGCACATAAACTCCTACAATAATATAAAGAGCAAAGTTTAATTCAGACACATTGCTGTCTACGGCTCCCTAGGCGCTGCCACTGCCCATTTATTTAACGCTGGCGATTGCCTCAAGCGGGGATATATTTTGTTAAACCAAATGGCCCTGTCCATTTGTATTTTTTTTCTTCTCAGTAAAACCAATGGTTGGCTTTGTGAAATTTATATTATTTTAAACTAAAACCATTTGTTATTGGAACTAAAGGAGGGTTTTACTGCGTTACAAAAAGCTTTACATTATATTGAAGGAAATCAACTCTAGATATCATTTTGTATCGTCATATATGTATGTAGGGAAAGAGAACTCCATATTTTCGCATGCGTCTTATTTTTTTTGCAATATTTAAATGATAGGTAGCTACTAGAAAAGACAACTTGTCTTAAAGTTATGGTTGGTTGGTAGTATGCCTTGTTATAAGTGCGCCTGGCCAGCTATCACTAGCTTATCTAAGTCGGACGCCAAAACTACGATGTTTTCAGCATTGTTGAGTTCCGGCAGTTAGAGATTAGATAGTCAATTCCTATGTTGAGGATTCCAGTAGGAGTGCGCTCTATCTTCAGCCTTATCTTCACTTAAACATCAGGTGAGATGAAGGCTAAGTGGTACTCCGATTGTAGATTAAAAAATGTATTTCAGACGGACTTTACTTGTTGTGGACTAGTCATATGAAACAGATTAGTGTTTGAAAATTTTTGTTTTTTTTTTTATTTAGTTTACTTAACTGGGTAATGAACCAATTTTACGGATATTTTTTATTTGCATACATTTTCTTCAGTTTTTTTTTACAAACATTAAACTTTATTCACTTAAATTCAACATTAATTCCCTAATTATTTATATCAAGTACCAACCAAGTATCCTCAACTCCTACAAAAACGATGCGGCAACCATGGATTTCTTACATTATTGCTATTTCGTGTCTCCAGGCGCCAAGCCGACGGGGCACATTTGGCGGCGGTCCAATACCGATAACACACGATGGAGTATCGTAAAAGTACGTCCACAACGGTCGATTAAGCGAAATGGACTCGTTGTTTGTACCTTTTGGTAAGCACTTTCGGGTAGGTACCTTACATTCTTGAGCTTTCAAAGCTAAGTAAAGGACACAAAGCATAGAGCGTATGCACGTAATAAGCTGGCTATCGGCGCGGACATGCCAGTGCTTACCAGAACCTGTAAGAGCAAGTAGTATATTTTGTGCCGAACTAGCGCCGATAAACGCCGACAGGTTTCAACCAGCGCGGCGGCCACTCGCGTAGTCGCGTCGAACTCATGAGCGTTTCCGTAGAATACACTTGTCTTATTACTAAGTACTTACTGGGTGCCTACCATCAACTTTAAGACAGCGATTCAATAATAGCGCGATGCAGAATAGGTTCCTAAAATGAATTGCTTTCTTTCGTACTATGACCTTCTAAAAACTGGATCGCAAATGAATTGCTAAATGTGAATGACCGAACGATTTGTGTCCTTATTTCTTCTACCCGTCTCTTTCACTCGATTCTGTCATGCCTGGAGAGAGAGAGGGACAGGTATAACCTGCAGGTGTCATGTTAGCTTGGTCGAGTTATAAGTCAAATGAGAGTTCATGACAGCTTAGCGGCTGTGAAATGTCACTGAATGATCACTGAATCGCTGTCATTGATATTAAGCTGTCGTGGTACGAATAAGCGAAGCAGATCAGTTTAGGTTCCTAAACAAAACCGCAATAAGAGTTGATGGTAGGCACCCTGAACGGGTTCTAGCAAACTTAGGTATTACCAGGCCAAAGAATGATGGCCAGAAATTTATTAAAACATTATTTACTACGACGACTTTCATCGATTCGCCGTACTTAGGTACTTTCGAGTTATTTCGAGTCTTATTTTCATAATCGATCATGTTCATACAGCTATAACTCCGAAAGTACCTAAGCGCGGCGAATCGATGAAAGTCGTCATAGTAAAATATAATGTTTCATTTGAGAAGCCCTTTCCAACAACATAACACTTATTGTTGTTGGACATGAGAACCAAAACGCCTATCATCCTTTGGAGAAACATTAACGTGATGAAAATCCATTGGATGCATTCCATCCGTCTTCTTCATGAAAATCAATAATTAATCAAGTATGAGTTTGTAATAAACTGTAACTGTTACATTCGTGTGATTCGTGGTTCATATTATAATGAGATTAGGTACTTTTTCAATTACTTATATTAACGTAGAGATTTTAATCTCTATGCGTAGGTATTCGGAAAAACTGCAGATTTAAAAAGTGCCAGAAAACAAGGCAGGCCTGCCAGTCGGCTTAGAAACGTTGGAAATCGGCTAGTCGCTTTAGCGCTTTATTTTAGCTTTATCGGTCAAAGTGTTACTTTACTACACTTACTAATTCAGTCAGTTTCACTACATGACTATACAGGGTAATTTTTAACCGACTTCAAAAAAAGGCGGAGGTTCTCAGTTCGGTTGAATTTTTTTTTTTTTTTTTTTTTTTTTAATGTTTGTTACCTCATAACTTTGTCAATTATAAACCGATTTTAGAAATTCTTTTTTGGTTTGAAAGCATATAGTTACAAATTGGTCCCATTGTTATACGGTCAGGATCTGATGATGGCATCCTGGAGAAATCAAGGGAACTCTTCAAATATTATAGGCACACCTATAGCGATTTTGGTATTTTCTTAAGTAACTCGTGCATTTGCTTTCGGTAAGCACCATTTGGTGAAGAGTAACTGATGATGAAGACCACATATGGCCATCGAAAACATTAATTAAATACTAAATATGTTACGGGCGCAATACGATTCCTTTAAGGTTCATAAGTAATTTTCAAGTATTTGCGACTGGTAGTCATCATCTCACGATGATGAGCTGGTGATGGAAGGTACAACTCCTCAATAGTTAGGAGTTGGAGGATAATTCTTTAAATATCGTTGATACGTAAATATTTGTAGTTGTTACCTTTCAGGTTATTTAGTTAAGCTGATGATGGAATGTAAAACTCTTTAACGCTTAGGAGTTAAAGTATGTTTTTAAGTACTACAAGCGCAAATAGAACTTTAGGTTGTATTCTTTCAAGTAATTTAGGTTAGCTGATGGTGGAAGGAAACTGCATAACAGTTAAGAGCAAGTAATTTAGGTTAGCTGATGGTGGAAGGAAACTGCATAACAGTTAAGAGTTGGAGGGTGGTGCTTGTCTGAGTTCTAATTTAGATATGGGCTATAGTCGTTGCACATTGAGCTACCCTTGCTCATTATGCGGTTTCTTATAGTAGATTTCTTACACTAAAAAAGGAAAAATAAACAAAATTTTTCAAAAAAAATTAAACCGCCTTCAAAACAAAACTGCAAACAAAAACTCATTTCCCAAAAACACGTAAAAGTGAAAAATAAATTGAATCATTCAATTCAAAGTACGAAAGTGCGGGACTTTTTCTAATTAATCTTGAACTTACTGATCTGATTGAAGTCGGTGTCAAGCCGAAAGTAACAAGAACGAATACTTAAAATTCAATTTCATTTCATTTCAAAATAGTGAAACAATAATAAACAATATCTCATGCGCAGAGTGGTGTAAATTGTAACCTATCAAATACATATTAATATTAATATCTATTTGGCTTGACACCGACTTCAATCAGATCAGTAAGTTCAAGATTAATTAGAAAAAGTCCCGCACTTTCGTACTTTGAATTGAATGATTCAATTTATTTTTCACTTTTACGTGTTTTTGGGAAATGAGTTTTTGTTTGCAGTTTTGTTTTGAAGGCGGTTTAATTTTTTTTGAAAATTTTTTTTATCAGTGCACAAATTTTTAAAATCGACTCGGAATCGGTAAGTGAACAACTTTCTCCTAGAAACATAGGTCGAAATTATGACAAAAATTTTTTGACTCTTCATACAAATCGCACTGATCACGTGATCGATTTAGTATGGGAAGTCCAAAAAATTTTGTCGTATTTCGACCCATATTTCTAGGAGAAAGTTGTTCACTTACCGATTCTGAGTTGATCCTAAAAATTTGTGCACCGGTCAAAAAATTTTCCTGTATATACACAATGGAGTTTGGCAAAGTTACTACCGGATTAAGCTAACTTTTCAACGAGGTGAAATCCATTGGAAAATTAAGTGCTAAATCAAAAGTTTATAAACAATCATATATTTCTAACAAACTAGCATTCATATTTCAATGTAAGAAACTATTTTCAAGGCTCTACAATTGTTAGTATCATCATCATCATCATCATCATCATGTCAGCCGAACGACGCCCACTGCTATAATAATAATAATGTGTTATTCATTGTAAAAATTTAATGTTTAGAAATATAATTTTGTAAGTATTTAAAATGTAATAAAGGGAATAATATAATAATATATATATATATAATATAATATAATTGTTAGTATAATACAATTAAAATATTCTGCATTAAAATCCTCTGCATTTTGTAATACATAACGGGGTAGCACTTAGCCTTCATTTAAGTGGTGATAAGGCTGAAGGTGGAAGTGCACTAAAAAAAAAGGTAGGTACTCCCGGAATCCTTAACCACTATTAACTCTAACTGCCGGAACACAATATGCTGAAAACATCATTGTGTGCCGTCAGGCTTAGATAAGATGGTGGTAGCTAGCCAGGCGGAAGTAGAACATGTTTTACCACCAACCAAACGAATCGAACCCGGGACCTCTGGGTCTGTAACCGGTGGTGTGAACCACTAGACCACAGAGGCGGCATTGACATTGACCTAACAAATGATGTTTAAAGTACTCATAAGAAAACAAGACATTTACCAGGCGCCGACTAGTCGGCATCGAGTCGTTGGACACCGGCCAGTCGAGCAGAAATCATGGGCCTTTTCGGTGATTGGGTGTTACTATAGCAACGGGGAAAAAGTGTCACAATAAAATAACTTTTGAAATGAAAATTAATCGCCGCATCCTTGAAAGACCTAGGAACCGCTCGACTAATGTTTTATGAATAGTAATAATTCCCTGTAATAGTGTAAAATAATGGAAACATTAAAGATATTCTTGGGTTCGTTTTTTTTATTTTATGAAGAAAGTTTAACCACGTCTTTTCACCCAATTTCACAAATAGGTGAATTACAAATTTCTGAATTTCACTCTATAATAGCTATAGAAACGGATCTCTTTTTGCTTATCAAAGGCGCTTATTCTAGCGGACGAATAAGCTAGGTTCCTAGCACAGAACACGATAAAATTGTTGCTAGTATTGTACTTTCACATTTTCAACAACAAAACAACACCTTTCCATAGCATGTTATATATTCTGATTCACTATCGCAAAACAAAGTAACAGAGTACCTACATCTCAAAGTCGATAAACCACTCAGCGTTGAAATATCATATCTGCGCCGTGTTTCGACTGAAGAGATTCTATTTCAGTTCCACAGTACAGTTGTATTTCAAATATAAAGTAGTTCCAAACTTTCAGATGCATGTTTCATGAATTTGTCGCACAAAACTATTGAAATACACGAAAATATTTTGGTAAAATTTTGTATTTTGGTGAAAATGAAATATTGTTCGTGGAATGTTTAATAATCATTATTTTAATCTTCAATTTGGAATTTTCGAACTGTTTATGCGTTATGATGATTTTTTGCAATAACTTAGCGTAATTTTTTTTTCTGTTCTTCTTGTCAAGTAAAAAAGTCTTTATTACTTATGTCTAACTAAATCTTTTTTATTTTTATTTTTATCTTTTTTTTGTTATGAAATAGGTACTTACGTATAGTATATTTCTTGTCGGAGTGACGTGAACCTCTTGTAGTTTGCGATGTTCTTCTTTTATACCTCATGATGCACTCTGAAACAATATAAAAAAAACGTGAGTTTTATATGTTTGGGAGACAAATGAATATATTTTATTCATTATTAATATTATATGTCCACAACTTCATGATTTACAGTCAATTCTTTGGTACAGTCGAACGAATTGAATCGTGCGTGACCCACCATAAGTTCATTTTTTAACAGATATTGAAATTCAATAACGTCGAAATTGAAATCCAGTGACCTTTATAGTTTTGACACTTTCAAACAAATTTTATTATTAGCAAAATGGGTCATGATTCAATTGGTTCGACTGTAGGTACTAGCTAGAACCTAGAAGGAATCAAAAGTCGGCTTTTAGTCGGCATGTGAAGAAAGACACTAAGTAACATTTTTGAAGGGAAAATTGTACCATTTTGTCTAGCAACGACATAATTATTTTGTAAATGCGTTGCTTCTGTTAAAGCTGATGAGTTTTTTTCGCCTGTTTTTCTTGTCAGTTAAAAGATGTCCATAACAGGTGGTAGGTAAAAAAATGTTGGACGATTCATAAGCATTAATTTTATTTAATCTATATGAATAAAAATTTATTAACTTTGACTTTGAAAACTTCTTTAGCGGCGTTGTGCACTTTTTGTGATGGGTCAAAAATGTTAAACTTGCGTCAGGACACGTGACCGTCAGATCGAAAATTCGTAAGACCGTTGTGCACTTTTTGTGATGGGTCAAAAATGTTAAACTTGTGTTGTATTTCAAAAAAGTAATGATTAAAATAATTAAATTATTGTAGTACAAATTGTAATTACCACTGGCAACACTTTTAAGTTGAAATTGACAGAAAGCGCCGGCATGGCGCCACTGTGTTTTGAACGGGGATAGACAAAATGGCGGGAATCTGCCCGTAGGCGGACAGTCAGTTGTGTGGTCAATTCTGTTCGAGTTGTCGAGTCGAAAGGACGTTAACCAGTGATTGTACGAATGAAGCATAAATAAATGGATGCCTATACTGCTGAGTTATTATTTCGTCATAATTCAGAAGTGGCAACAGAAAACCCGCAAAGAAGTTCAGTTATAAGGTACGTGTAATTTTTCTCTAGAAGTTGTATAAAATCAGTTTGATCAGTTGACCTTATTCGCATTTACAAAATATTTCAAATTTATTCCGCCTTTCTGTGAAAATTCGGCACTTTATTTAAAAAGCTGTCTTTTATGACTCGGAGTCAATCGACCCGGACGTTTCAAATCTTTTTCAAAAGTTCGAATGAAGATTGAAAACATTCGAAACAGAAATTAAATTTTATATGATACGTGTTGAGGAATATTAGGAATGTAAATGCTATGATTGCGTAATTATTGTAGGTACTCAATATAGTTAATAAAGATAGCTTTGATTTTGACTTTCACATGCCGTTGATGTGGGCCAAATATGTTGAGCATGTTTTAAAGAGAATGAGTGATTTTATGTTTTTGAAATTACAATGGAAATATATAATTTAACAGACAAGAATGCAAAAAGGGCGAATGAGGTTATATGAACAATACTCAATTCTTTGTATTCTATTACTATACAACTAGTTTGTTGAGTTGGCCATGTGTGTCACTTATTATAAAACCATGTGTATGTGTGTCTAAGCTTGAGTACCTAGTGGTGGCCATTTGCCGTAAAGTCGTTAATGGATTTAGATAGTTTGAAGTTTAATTTTGCAGTCGCTTTACAAAAGTAATAGGTATTAGAAAAAGGCCATGTCTGCCTATAGCGTAATTGAGTAGCCATGTGAGCTACTAGTCCGCCATGTGTGTCTGTTATAATCCGGCCATGTGAGCCTATAGCTTAGTTGAGTAGTGATGTGTGCCTATAGCCTAGTTGAGTAGCCATGTGTGCCTATATCCTAGTTTAGTAGCCATGTGAGCTAAGAGTCGGTCATGTGTGTCTATGCTTGAGTAAAAGCTAGGCTACAAGGCTAGATGCGCCTACAGTTTATATGGCTAGATGCGCCAACAGTTTATAAGGCTAGATGCGCTTACAGTTTACTAGGCTAGAGGCGCCTACAGTTTATGTGGCTAAATGCGCCTACAGTTTACAAGGCTAAATGGGCCTACAGTTTACTAGGCTAGACGCGCCTACAGTTTATGTGGCTAGATGCGCCTACAGTTTACAAGGCTAGATGGGCCTACAGTTTACTGGGCTAGACGCGCCTACAGTTTACTTGGCTAGACGCGCCTACAGTTTACTTGGCTAGACGCGCCTACAGTTTACTAGGCTAGACGCGCCTACAGTTTACATGGCTAAATGCGGCAACAGTTTACAAGGCTAGGTGCGTTTCCAGTTCATAAGACTATCTGCATTTAGATACAAGGATAGAAGCTCCTTCTAGATTAAAAATCTAGGTGTATATTTAGGTTAAAAGGCTACACGCGCCTTTTGATTACAATGCTAGAAGTGCCTTCAGTTTGTCAGGCTAGACTCGCCTACGAGCCTTCAGCTTGTCGGTATATTATGTCTCATTGCTAACAATACCTAAAGCTGATTGATTAAATGTGTTTGTGGTTATTGTAGGTCGAAGGCCTATATGTAGCTATATTACTTTACTATTTTGTCCCTTGTTATCATAAAAAGTGAATTTAATTTTATATGCAGTTGTACTAGACAAGGGCATTAGTTTCATAATGTACTAAGAGTTTTGACTTGTTGAATTTGATAAATAACGAAAGTTTTCGTATTCGTAATTAATTGGGCTATGTGTGTCGCTCGAACGTAATTTATGCGGCATACAATTATTTCAGTTGGTCAAGTTGGCCATTCTTAGAATAGAATAGAATAGAATAATTCTTTATTTGCAAGCAAACACGGTACAAAAAAAGATAAAAACAAAAGGACATGCAAGACCTCGTGTCGCACCAAGTACTGGCACACAAATATAATGATAATTACTTAATAAGTTTTGATGATATAAAATCATTAATTCAAAAATGTCAACAGGATGAGGTCTTATTTAAGTGTACAATATAAGAACGTTGAACAATTATCCTTCAACGCCCCAGAAATGAGACACTATACTTAGTTATTTAAATTTTTACTTTTTGCATTCACAATGCAATTTTTATTATCGAAGAGTTGAGGGTGGGGTGTTTTGGAGAAAATGATCCGAGCGGTCGCCCGGATAACGAAAGGTCGTGGGTTCGAGTCCCATAGGAGCTAGTTATGAAATGGGTCGATTTTTTCTGAAGTACTTCATTTTAAATTTTTCGAGACACAATAGATTTTACATTGTTCTCTGGCCCTATTGGGCCGGTCAGGCGTCAATAAATAATTCGGTGAATTTTCTATAGAAGATTGGCTTTCTGAGTATTTTTACGGATTAACTAAGTAGATTGACAAGAAGGATGAATAAAACACCATACACTAATATCATTTATTTGTTCTAATGTTTCCGAGGTCATGAAACGCAAACAAGTCATTGAAGGAAGAAAGCGACGACCGAATAGAGGAACGCAGATCACCACTCTGTCACTGATGCCTCGTTGATGGCGCCGCGCCGGCCGCTGCGTCTCGAGGATTTCTGAGCCGTCATCTTGGTACTCCTTGGATCGTCGAAGTGATTTCAGGATATCAGTTAGCTTCATCTTCATCCCGAAACGGGATGACGGGCGGAGTGTGTATGTAAATTAATATCGGCATTAAATATTGGAACTTGATTATGTAAATTCGTTACTTTCAAATATTGCATTATTTTACTCTTCGATTCAAACTTTGCTGATGATGTGACTGTAAATGTTTTAAAGTCCAGTTTTGATATACTTATTTAAAAAGATGCTAAAACTTTTATCAAAACCACTACTACTTACGAGTAGGTACGAACAGGGAAAAGTCTAAGTTGGCAGTTTGGTTGGTAGCAGAAATATGAAAAAAAACACTTTTTTAAATGTAATGATAACTTACCAATTGCTTACTACGACAAGCTTTCTACATATGGAAACCACTTGAATAACACCAATATCATGGACCTATTTGGAAATTGTGTTAACAAGCCTTGGATCGATAAAGTAAAAGGTTTGTCCTCTCGGATCGTTCAGCTCAATCAATGCAAATCTTTCAGCGAGGGATTTGATATTAGTACTTTTACAAAACAAAACATTTGTCGTTTGTAAATTTATTTCTAGATCGCATTTTCAACTTTGTTTTGCAAATGTTTTCTTGCATAATGATAAAAAAGCGTATAGAGCTTTCAAAATATAAAAGAGATCGAAGTGGCAGTAAGGTACATGAAAACATAACTTAAGGGGTAATAAAATTATAGAATAATAGGTCGTATACAAATACAAATAGGTATATAGTTTCTTATTATGAAAAGTACTGTAGGACATTAAAATCCGTCATTCAGCCTCATTGTTTGTGTTGGTGACACTGCTATTGATGGCCGAAAGCCATAGCCAAGATACATATAGGCACTTTTGGGGCCTAGTGGTTAATTATAGGACTAAAGAAACACAAATCTTTAACTGTAGGTAACTGAACTGCAATAGTATTTATTCTAAGGCCCGTGGGTTCTATTCTGATAGGTTTGATATAAATTGTACAGGATTGAATTCCGAGTGGAGCGGTGACGTTTCGGTGTTCCGATGCATGAAATGTAATTGATAAGTCTATTGATTCATTATGTGCGCCTCTTTTATGAGTCGTTAACTTAAAGTTAGAAACGCGAGTATTCGCAGGTTAAATAAATGAGCGACATACAAATAAACTATTATTGACAAATAATAGGTACATGGAAATTCCAATGCTTGATATTTGAGAAAGTCATCTTTATGACCTTTAAGTATCTTACAATTTTACTGTTGCTTACTGACATAATAGTACATAAAAAAAGCGCAATTAACAAAAGAAACGCCTCGTGTAGGCTTATTCATAGACATGTTTGAAACTTTGAGGCTGTAGCTGGTCACGTACTGCACAACCGACTGAATTTAACGGAATACGTAGTATTACATTAGAGTTATTTAAAAGTGATTTACAAACTTAAAATGATGAACGTCTGATGTGCGTAGTTAATCCCACGAATATTAAATACATTCAATTTGGTATTTTCAAATGTGAATTGTTGAACTTAATAATATGTGATAAATAATAGAAATAATGAAAATATTACTTGGTATATCTATAGACACTCATTTAAATTGGAAATCTTTTTGTTATTTATAATATCGATACAAAGATCTCATTTCCGTGTCTCATTTCCGTTCTAAACTCAAATGGCTCCCCATTCGCCGGCGCAGAGACTTACACACTCTTACGCTCCTCTACTCCATCCTTTTTTTACCAACCTCTCCACAATACCTCAAAACCTGTTTCTCCTTTCATTCCTCTTCTTCGCAGTGCACTTTACGCTCTGCAACTAACCTCTCTCTTGAAGTTCCACGACATTCGACCGACTTTATCTCTTATTCCTTTTATGTACACGCTGTCCGTTTGTGGAACTCTCTACCTGAGGATATCAGGAAGGCCCAATCCTTAAGGTCCTTTAGCGATAGAGCTCGAAATCATTTCCTTTCCACTGATTTATAGCTATTTATTTATTTTTTATCCTTTTTTTTTCCTAATTCTATCTTACCTTATCTTTCATATACTTTGTATACATATATTTATTTTATTTTTTTAAGTATTTATAGTATTACACTTGTCTTTTAAAAACGCACCGACTCCCCTTTTGTCCTTAGATCTTAATTTATTCTTTCACTCAAGGTTGCCTGGAAGAGATTGCTGCTTAGCAATAAGGCCGCCTTTTGTATACTTCTCTTTTTGTGATTGTTTTCTTTCTGTATTTATTTGTTCGTGTGCAATAAAGTGTTTATTATTATTATTATTATTATAAAGATCTCAATCTATTTTTACGCTTTAAATCTATTTTTGCTCATAATAATTGCTTATATCAAGTAGTTTAGTAGTTTGTGTCCTCTTTTAACTTAGGCGTCATAAACCGGAGCAATTCTGTAAATCTAAATGTTGTAAAGTATGGTACATTTGTATTACCAAATGTTGCATGCATTCACTTCATATTTTGTATCACGTTCGCATTATTTATCTGACGTTTGACCATGAAACGCTTGAAGGACTTTCAAAGAAAAGAAATCCCTTTCAATTCTTGCATATCTATAATCTAGCAATTTGTATCTACGTTATAATTCATATTTACTTGACATAACTTTTTATTATTATTTATTCAAGATCAATTAAAACTTTAATCGACCAACCAATAGAATGTTAATAATGAAAACTACTAGTGTCATAATAAATTAACAGCAAATATAATATAACATCGTTTTGAGACCTAAATAATAATATATTCTGGCAAGTTCTTTTTGCGCAGATCCTCGCTAGAGAACCAAGATACTTTCCCAGATTGATGCGCGAGGCTATTGAAATTAGCAAATAACCCAAATTTCAATAGAGAAGATGGTTGGAAGATCCACCAGCTTGGGACCCTATAATCCATCAAGTAAAGTCACAACCTAAACCACACACTGCAAGAACTAAAGATACGGTTAGTTCTTTTTGCAAATAATTTTAATAAACGGAGATCGTCCCCCTTCGTGTAGTTTTCTTGCCAGTTCTTTCTCCGAAGGGCTCCAACTTTTGTGAACTGGTGGTCGAGTCAGTAACTTTTTGCTTTGCTATAAATAATTATTATCCAAATTACTTAAACAAATCAAAATATTAAATTAATAAATCATTTTGTTATAGTTAAATATAATGTTAAAATAATCAATACCTAACCGTATCCTGTTTCCGAACGAAAAACAAAGACAATTAGAGTGGGTATATTCTTTTATTAAAATAAAAAAAATTGTGGGTAGTTTTCCGTGACCACGGCCCCTGGAAAGGTGCCGAAACGTCGGATAAACCAAAAAATCTCAAAAAACAACTAAAATTTAACCAAGTTGTTGAATAAATTGCGTGAAAAATCCGTGAAATGTTTTATTTGTATGGACGGTTCGCGCGGAAGTCTAAGATGTGTTTAAGTTCTTTTGTACTTAGATAAGTAGAAAATTAAATTAAAGTACGAAGGGCCTCCTCATTTGTGAACTGGTGGTCGAGTCAATAGTTTGCCTTGATTTAAAATAATTATTTGTCTTGTTCTTTTCAAATAAATCTAAATATCAAATAGATAATTTTCCTTGCCTCAGTCATAACTTAAAAATAGTAAATTCCGTATCCCGATACCAAACAAAATAATAAAATGTTAAATCTGAAGGTCGGAATGATCTGAAATCAGTCGGAAAGAGACATGAAATAAAAATTTAAAAAAACTAAAGAAAAAAATACAATTAAATGCTAAAAATAAGTGATACTGAAACGCTCGCAGAAATCTGAGATGTGCATATAGTACATGGAAATCGTACCAAATAAGTGGTGTTGCCTTGCATTAAATGAGGTAGTTCTGATTTTTTTATATGTTAGTAGTGATGAGATAGTAATGACAAATCCAAGTTTTCCACCTCGAAAGCCCTCCGGATCATTGTTAAATATTTAAAAATCCAATAAATTTTCAGATTTTTTTCAGTTTTTGTAAATTTTTACCACCAAGGATCTGAGTCACGGCAAATGTTACTATGCACTCTTTAAAGTAGACTAAATTTGCAATAAAAAAAGAGTAATTGGGTTTTTGTAAGCCAAATAGTTTTTAAGATACGGCTATTTTAAAATTTGCAAAATCACAAAAAAGGAAGTATTACAGTTTTTTTATTTTTCGTCAACTTTGACCCCCTAGTAGTGGGTTTATGGCAAATTAAATTTCCAACAAAATGAGATTAATTATGTCGATTTACACCAGATCGTTCCTAAGACACAGCTGTTCAAAGTTATAGAGGTAGGTAAGTAAACAATTATGTAATAGAAGGCTTTGCAAAAGGTAGTAAGCCCTAAAGGAAGAAGGATCTGGGAGACGTTCCTGTTCTACCCTGTTAATGACACGCAAACCTTAATCACCTTGAAAGCATACCAAAGATGTAAGGTTGTACCAGCAGATGTGGTTGCAGGAAAGCAGAGCTCAAATGTTCGGCTGTTTGCAGCTACTGCATTGGCCAATCATGCGAGAACATACCAGACCTGATGTGTGATGACATTGATGAACCATTGATTGTTAACCCACCATCAAAGGACGATTTTGACCTTCCTGAGCAGTTCGGTGAAGAAATTATACCTCAGCAAGCTGCCCCCAAAAAGTGTGCTGTGGATTCAGAGGACGTGCCTGGTCTATCAAAATTATACATACAATGTACATAATTGATCCCACCACCTCCCAGATCCTCCTTCCTTTATGGCGTACTTCATTTTGCAAACCCTTCTATTACATAATTGTTTACTTACCTCAATAACTTTGAACAGGTGTCTCAGGAACTATCAAGTGTAAGTTGATATTACTAATTGGTCTCATTTTGTTAGGAAATTTAATGGACTTTTATAACTAATAATTTAACTTTTGCCATAAACCCACTACTATGGGTCAAAATGTCGAAAACTAAAAAAACTGTAATACTTCCTTTTTTGAATTTTTGCAAACTTTTAAATTGCCCCGTCTTAAAAACTATTTGATTTACAAGAACCAAATTATTCTCTTTTTATTGCAAATTTAGTTTACTTTAAAGCGTGCATAGTAACTTTTGCCGTAACACAGGTCCTTGGTGGTAAAAATTGATAAAAACTGAAAAAAATCTGAAAATTTATTTAATTTTTAAATATTTAACAATGATCCGGAGGGCTTTCGAGGTGGAAAACTTGGATTTGTCATTACTATCTCATCACTACTAACATACAAAAAAATCAGAACTACCTCATTTAACGCAAGGCAAAATGTACGATTTCCATGGACTAATAGGTACATTTATATTGTAAATTATTATTTTAACTATTATCATGTTTTTATAAATTTTATTGAGATTATACTTCAGATACTGTGATTATAATGCCGAATGTTGTATTTATATTCCTTTAAAATTGTATTCCTTAACCTATTGAGTAAAAATAAAGAATCTGACTAGGTACTTGTTACATACAGTGCACCAGGAGGTAGCACTATGTCGGATGGCCGAATGTTGTATTTCAAAAAAGTAATGATTAAAATAATTAAATTATTGTAGTACAAATTGTAATTACCACTGGCAACACTTTTAAGTTGAAATTGACAGAAAGCGCCGGCATGGCGCCACTGTGTTTTGAACGGGGATAGACAAAATGGCGGGAATCTGCCCGTAGGCGGACAGTCAGTTGTGTGGTCAATTCTGTTCGAGTTGTCGAGTCGAAAGGACGTTAACCAGTGATTGTACGAATGAAGCATAAATAAATGGATGCCTATACTGCTGAGTTATTATTTCGTCATACTTGCGTCAGGACACGTGACCGTCAGATCGAAAATTCGTAAGATCGTTGTGCACTTTTTGTGATGGGTCAAAAATGTTAAACTTGCGTCAGGACACGTGACCGTCAGATCGAAAATTCGTAAGACCGTTGTGCACTTTTTGTGATGGGTCAAAAATGTTAAACTTGCGTCAGGACACGTGACCGTCAGATCGAAAATTCGTAAGACCGTTGTGCACTTTTTGTGATGGGTCAAAAATGTTAAACTTGCGTCAGGACACGTGACCGTCAGATCGAAAATTCGTAAGACAGACACGCTGATCGAAAACCTGTTACAATGTCATTAGAATACGAAAGCTTTCGCCACCGTTTCCAAAGTTGTAATAGCTCAGGTAAGAAAACGGGCGGCATTGAAGCCAGAAGACCTCGGTTCAAATCTAGTCCGTATTTTATTCTTTTTTTTTTCTCAAATTCCTTTTTTTTGTGAAAAAGTCTAGGGAGCCCTTTTCACTTCTGCCGGCACTCCCGGAGTGCAACCCGTTGTTTTTTTTTATTTATTTTCAATTAACTTATGTCTTTTATTAAATTGTACCTATGTTTCGTATGTTTAAGATTTCATGTTATTCGTTAATTGACGACCGATTTGGCGCAGGGGTACGGATACCTGCCTTCTGCGCCAGAGGTATCGGGTTCGATTTCCGAACAAGACTTACGGCCGGTTTCCGAAACGCCAATTCAAATTAAATTACCTAATTCCCAATTAATCTCCAATTAATTGTAGTTTGGGTTTCTGAAAGAAAAATGTGACAGACTGTCAACAGTCTGTTAACAGTCTGTCAGTGCCCATACAAATCTAAGCCTAATTGTGAGATAATTTTTGTTTCAGAAACCCAAGGGCTTTTAATTGGGAATTAATTGTGACAGTCTGTTAACAGTCTGTTAGCTAATTTTAATTTTGATTGGCGTTTCAGAAACTGGCGCTTAATATTTGTGTGCATGAACATAATAATATCTATTGGTCTTGCTCTGGCTGTTTTCTATGTATATTATGTATGTATTTACAAACAATAATTGTACATTTATCCATTATCTAGTTTCCTTAACACAGTTTCTTAATGAAAACTACTTATGAGTGTGTTATTGTTATGATCTAGATAATTTGGTGTGGTTGTAAAAAAATATATAAGCATTTATTTGCAGTACTTAGCCGTAGTATGAAAAACTATCGATAAGGTAATCGAATAGTAAACTATACCGTCCTTTTAAAGCTGTCAAAGTGCTGCTGTCAAATTATACCATAGATCTTTATACGATCGAATGAGGCGCTGCGCTGCTCTGGTTTTAATACAAAATAATACGATCACAATAACGGTGTCCGCGCCACATAACTTGGCATTTGTCTGAGGGCGCTGATCGTCGTGGTCGGACGTAAAAGTAAGCCTTATTCCCATGTCATAATTCTAGTTCTAGATATTGACACGCGGCAAGTTGTGTGGCGCGAACTCTTCTATAACGACAGTTTTTCATGCTAGGGCTACAGGAACTGTACTTATAGTCAAGACGACAAACTAAAATTTAACCGTTAGTACTATTATATATTCTGTGATTTAACAAAAAAAACTCTTTACAGTGCCACAAACTTTGCTGTGCCGGTGGCCAAAATGTGAAACTAGCCTGTTTTTTTTTAATGTCATTTTGCTGTCAGGTTGATGTCCAACCATAGCGCTGCTGGCGGCTGAAGTTCTGAGAAGTCAGGGCCGGTTAAATTGATACAAAAAAAAGAAAAACGTACGTAGCGCCACTGTCACCGGAACAGAAAAGGTTGAGGCACTGTAACTTGGCATTTGTCTGAGGGCGCTGATCGTCGTGGTCGGACGTAAAAATAAGCCTTATTCCACAGCCTTCTCTATTAAGGCTGTGCTTATTCCCATGTCATAATTAGTTCTAGATATTGACACGCGGCAAGTTATGTGGCGCGAACTCTACCGTAACGATAGTTTTTCATGCTAGGGCTACAGGAACTGTACTTATAGTCAAGACGATAAACTAAAATTTAACAAAAAAACTCTTTACATGGCTTTGACACCGGTTTCTAACTCATCATTTTTATCGAAAAATATTATTTGTTTTTTTGTTTGTATCGAATAGGCTCCGAAACTACTGAACCGATTTAGAAAACTCTTTGACTATTAGAAAGCTACATTCTTCCCGAGTGACATAGGCTACATTTTATTCCGATATTCCCACGGGAACGGGTACCACGCGGGTAAAACCGCGAAGATACGCTAGTATAACAATAAATTGACCAGTAATAATAGAGGTATTATTAAATAAAATACTCACATTAAATAACAAAACACATCGTTTCGAGGATATTATTACATCGTAATATTTCAAGGAGCTCTCGAGCTCGCACCATATTCTATTACCCCAAAATAATTGGTGTTGTGTTACACAAAAGATTCGAGTATAAAGGAAATACCTACCCAGCCTGCCTTTCAAAACGAATTTAGTCATACAATACCAATTACTAAGATTCTATCTTGTCCACTATTACTGAGATCGTATTTAGAAATACGTGAGATGAAATAAAACAGTCAGTAGGTACTACTCTAGATGTAGGTAAGTACATAAATTTAACAATTTATTATTCAAGTTTGATGAAAAGTAAACTTAAATTATTACACATTTTTCAAATTTACGACTCTATGAAATTTAAACAACCCTTGATGAGTTTCTTGCAGGTTCTTCTCGTTACAAGATCTCCTGCCGCCGCCGTAGGCTTTGCGACCCTTTTATGATGGCGTAGCTTCTTTGACATTTAAAACTGCTTGTTGGAATTTGGAAATACTTATTTGATATAAATTATCAATGTATATTCCAAAGCTGCACCAGCAGACTCTGGCGACACAAGCAGTTTTGCGATTCTCTAAGATAATCAACAAACTCGACGTTCTTTTTCGCTTGACATTCACTAGTTTTTTATGAATTTTGACATAAAGAATCGAAGTGAACGAAGTTGTGACGGTGAAACTTCGTTAGAGAATCGCACCCCTGGACACGGCACCCTCGTCCTTCCGCCGCAACCGCACCGCCAGACGAGCTAAGCTGAATTTGTTTCTAGGTCGGGACGATCTGCTGGCACCACCATTCCAGTGTATACACTCCTGCCAAGTATTGATTCTTGCCTGCTAAGATGAGTGCTTGAACTTTGTGATCCCGTTACATCGCTCTCGCAGCTAATTATGAAATCGAAAAACAATAAATCGAGTTACTGCTTATTTTGATGGAGAGTTTTTCGTGAGTAATTCACAATATGGTACGAGTATATTAAGTAGGTAAGTATATTTTAGATTTGTAGATAAAAATAATACCTATGTAACCTGGGGTGGAAGTCTCTTCCGCGATAGCGATCGTTACTTATCGACCGACGACGGTTGTCGTTAACTCAAAATGTGGAATTTTGTGGGATATGGGGCTATTTGTATGATAAAAGTGTGTTTTGTAGTATATTTGAGCGAAAGCAAGCCACTAAATAATAGTTAAAACTAGTTTGGTATTGTAATTCGTGTAAATTGCTACAGCAACCATCGCTGACATAACGATTTAAAAAAGAACTTTCGCTAAGTTCTTTTTTAAATCGTTAAGTCAGCATGTTTATGTCAAACATAGCGTGGAAATTTGAAAGCCCGCTGAGCTAACCACAAATATTATTTAAAGCTAACGAATATTGTCGGTACGTATCTGCCGTCACCGCAATGTTCGAGCGAGTGAGAGAGAGGGCGAATATTTTAGCTTGGCCAATCGCGCGGCCGTGTCAACGGCGGCTTGTCAATTACTGACGCGTAATGACGGGCCAGATGCCCGTCTTGCATTTTCCCGCATAACACGAGGACACCATAATATATTATCTAATTAAGTATAGGTTTATTTTATAAGGTGTTAAATCCAAGTATCGGTTGATTCTTTATGCAGTAAAATCAATGTTATACCACTGCCTTTTGAATAAAAATCTTGTTTTAAAAATAAAAATAATAATTTAGTGGCTTGGTACGAATCAAACATAAAAAGTATATTAAAAATACACTTTTACTGTAACTAAAACTACACATCCACCGAAACCCAGATAAGTTTCTCTCAACTATCTCCAACAGAACATTATTTCTCCAAAAAAAATTACCTACATCTATAAAAACACCCCTAATTTGTGAGAAATCACCACAACCTGGCGGCACTGACTTACCGAACCGAATTCGATAACTAACGATCGCTATCGTGGAAGAGACTTCCACCCCTGTAAATATTGTTTCAAAAAGTTAATTGAATTATGTGAACCCTGCGCAAAATTTGAGACTCAAATAACATACACAAAATAATATATACATAAGTAGGTACTGAATCAGATTTTGATGTATGTCTGAGTGATTTCTATGTTTTTCGTGTGTGTAGTTTTACAAAAAGTATGTAGATACGTTAATCAGAACAAGTACCTACTTGTAGTTATAACATTAATGGCTGCTGTACACGGGTACCTAGATTAAACGGTAGAGTAGAGCGGTAGAGTACTAAACTTTTTATATTAATGTAGTATTCATTTAGTACTCTACCGCTCTACTTTACCGTTTACTCTACCCTGTACAGCAGGTATAAGTTCTTTTATTTATTAATTTATGATAGCAGTTGCATGTTCCTAATTTTCTACACTAAACGGTTCATCTTAGGTCAGCTTAAAGAATCATTGACACAACTGAAGTACGATTAATCTCTGGGGTGTATAACGACAACGTTGGGATAATATTAAATTTACATATTCAAATGGAATTAGGTACTTGTGAAATGTACACGAGAACAGTGTTCACAGGCACAGGAGGCGTTAACCGAATTAACTTGTATATCTAGTGTATGGATCAAGTATAGGCACATAATAATATTTGAGGAGTGTCTGATCAAAAGTGGATATTTACGCCATAAACTTTTTTTGGAAAATGACAAAAACCTATAATTAGTGAAGCAATTTTTTTTATTTAATAACAACATGCTGTCTGTGTAGTCAGTAGAAAGTAGAGGCAATATAGCAAGTTACCTTCTTTTTAGTATGCATATTATCTTAGCAGTATTTGTAAATCGAAAATTGTAAAACAGTTTTGATTCAGCCTAAAAGTAAATAAGGTATACACTTTTGTTACATATCAGTTTGTAAATATCCAGTTTTGTTCTTCTATTTTTACTTATTAATTGCCTTTTTACTAACTTAAAATAAGTGCTGTAATCAAATTTGTTCTAAAAATTTCATGTTTTGAATTGATGGGGCATTTTATCCTTACATAGTTACATTATAAAGATTACTTTTGTTGTAAATATCTAGTTTTAATCTAAATTAAAAAATTTTGAATCGTTTTTCATAGAGAAATAGCCACCTATGATGCATTATGATATTGGAAATGCAAAGGATTTTAAAATTTCAACCCTCAAATTTTTATTCGTTATTTATGTAAATATCCACTTTTGATCAGACACTCCTCATTTGTAGTATAGGGCAGAAACCCAGGTTTTGGCCACTGCTCCGGTATTTGACACGGTGTCAAAACACTTTTTCTATTATTACCTTGTACTATGGTACTTCGGTACTCTGGTACCGGAGTACAAGGTAATCATAATAATAGGTAGTTAGAATTTCTTCGTGCAATTATTTTTAAATGAACGCCACTTTCTTTTTCAAATATGTTGTGTCTACCTATGAAAATTCTGTAACGGAAAAAAAGGCTGTACATGAAATATTTTTTAAAAATAATTACTGCTATGTGATGTGTACAGGATATAGACCCCAAAACGATAGATAATAAAATTTTTGTCTGTTTGTCTGTTTGTCTGTTTGGCTGTTTGTCTGATTGTCTGTTTGTCTGTTTGTATGTTCGCTTTTGACGCAAAAACTACTGGACGGATTTTTACCAAATTTTGTGTAGTAATAACTTATAACCCGGGTCAACATATAGGAAACCTTTTATTGCGGGAAAATTTCTTTATATTTAAAAAAAACGTTGATAACGACTGTTTGTATGTTTGCTTTTCACGCAAAAACTACTGTACGGATTTTTACCAAATTTTGTGTAGTAATAACTTATAACCTGGGTCAACATATAGGGTACCTTTTATAGCGGGAAAATTTCTTGACATCTTATAAAACGTAGACAAACTGACTCACATTTTGTATGGAATTAACTACAAATGTAAGTTTGTAATATTTTTTTTAGTGATTAAACTATAAATTACCATTATTTTTTTACCTTTATTTGTACTGTAAGATCTGAAGTTTGCCAAATTTTATGATTCTAGGTCAAAAGTTTGTAAAAGATTTTTTCTGTGATATTACTTAGACATATAACCAATTTTAGGATATTTTCCATTATTTGTATAATTCAATAATGTACCTAAAAGCAAGCTTAAGACAAAAAATGAATTAATGATAATGATGATTTTTAGGGTTCCGAACCAAACTGGTAAAAAGGAACCCTTATGGTGCGACTAAGTCTGTCTGTCGGTCACATCTGGATATCTCGAGAACTACTAATGATATCAACTTGAAATTTGGAATAGTTTTAGACGACGTTTGCCCAACTATTTTGCAAATAAGAGACAAATAAAAATATTTATATTTTTTCTTCAATAGGGGCTGAAAGGGGGTCTTAAAAATTTGAAGTGCGGCTACTAGGGCATATTGGGTTATCATATAATAGAGCGCTGCTTGCACACTCTCAATATTTTTTCTTTTTGTATTAAGCCGCATAGTTTTTGAATTATGATGAAAAATGTAAAAAAATACCATCCCCCCCTTATTTCCGAAGTTTGCATAGAGAAAAATCTGAAATTATTTTAGGTGATAAGTAGAAGTGTATGTAAAGATTACAGGAAAAATAAATATGTAGTTTAAAAAACTAAACAAACACACTTTTAAAGGAACACACTAAAAAGTACAAAATAACCGTCTATTCAGTAACTAAAATTAAAAAGCGTGGTGCGCGTTGTCAATATTAAGTACTTGAATGCATGCTTTGCAAAGGGCGCACCACCCTTTTTAATTTTAGTTACTGAATAGACGGTTATTTTGTACTTTTTAGTGTGTTCCTATAAAAGTGTTTGTTTAGTTTTTTAAACTACATATTTATTTTTTACTTTTTAGTTTAATAAATGGCAATCTATGGATGGATGGTAATCGATTTCACAGTCCATTCATGTGTCTGCCCACCCCGTAAACATTATAACTCAAAGGCGTGATTGTATGTATTTAGTTTTACAAATTCAAGTGGAGTCTATTAGTTACCGGATGCGCGAGCCGAACCCTTACTTCCTCCCTGCTCCATCATCAGACCCTCACCACCAAGTGTAACGAATATGTTTCATCAGAACGAAACAAATGAGCCCAAACTCGAGGGGTTTCCTAGTAGTCACAAAGTAGTTCTACTGACTTCCTCCCTGCTCCATCATCAGACCTTCACCACCAAGTGTAGCGAATAGGTATCATCAGAACGAAACAAATGAGCCCAAGCTCGAGGGGTTTCCTAGTGGGCATTAAGGAACGCCACTGACTTCTTCCCTGCTCCATCGTCAGACCCTCACTACCAAGTGTGGCGAATAGGTCTCATCAGAACGAAACAAATGAGCCCAAACTCGAGGGGTTTCCTAGTGGTCAGGAGTGCAACTGACTTCCTCCCTGCTCCATTATCAGACCCCCACCACCAAGTGTAGCGAATTGGTTTCATCAGAACGAAACAAATGAGCCCAATCTCGAGGGGTTTTCTTGTAGTCATTAAGGAGTTTCACTGGCTTCCTCCCAGCTCCATCATCAGACCCTCACCACCAAGTGTAACGAATAGGTCTTATCAAACGAAACAAATGAGCCCAAACTCGAGGGGTTTCCTATTGGTAATTAACGAGTGTCACTGGCTTCCTTCCTGCTCCATCATCAGACCCTCACCACCAAGTGTAGCGAATAGGTCTCATCAGAACGAAACAAATGAGCCAGAACTCGAGGTGTTTCCTATTGGTCATTAAGGACTACCACTGGCTTCCTCCCTGCTCCATCATCAGACCCTCACCACCAAGTGTAGCGAATAAGTCTCATCAGAATGAAACAACGGAGCCCAAACTCGAGGGGTTTCCTAGTGGTCATTAAGAAGTGCCGCAGGCTTCCTCCCTGCTCCATCATCAGACCCTCACCATCAAGTGTAGCGAATAGGTCTCATCAGAACAAAACAAATGAGCCTAAACTCGAGGGGTCGCCTAGCAGCCATTGAAGAGTTCTATTGCCTACCTCTTGACTCCATCATCAGATCAGCTCGATGGTAGCAAATTATTGTATTGTCATCGGATTCATATAGACTTGCAAAGTTTCAAATCAATACGACACTTAGAAGTAGGTTAAAATTGAATTCCAAGATTTTCTTACATTGTGACTTAGTTACATGTGAAGCTAATAAAAGTGTGGTAATAAAACAATGTCTCTAAATAGTAAACTTTTTCAGAAATCATCAAAAAAATTATATTAGTTCCACTATCGGTCAAGAGATGGAGCTGACCAAAAACTGCAATATTCTACATCGCGCATTCTCGGACGAATACGCCACGCCGATGAAAACATTTTTACGTTTAAAATCTCCTCCTTCCTACATACTCGCAGGTCGTTTTGGGTGAAGCACAGTTGTAGTTTTTTCTATTTTATAAAAGAAAAGGTGGTACGGAACCCTCGGGGCGCGAGTCCGCCTGGCTCTTGACCGGTTTTTTCTTATTATATTTTATACCGGTACCTTTTAGATTGTGTACGGATCGGCGGGCGGCGGCCCCACGAACGCCAACGAACGACATCAGGCATTACTCGCTCACGTTTCTGGCCTTCGAAGATCAATCTAAAGCTAGGTAAAGGATTACTGGGAGCAATTCCAGTTCACATTCGGAGTTTCTGATCATCTGATTGAGACAGAGGGGAAAGCAGAACCTCTTTGATGGCGTTCGTTGGCCTTTGTTGGTCCGGTGTGTACGCAGCATTAGCACAGAATATGGCATTGGGGAAGCGCGATTCATCGTAGATCGCATCAACGAACGCTTAGGGGCGTGATAGCGGACAAGCGCTTGCCTATCAATCAATAAAAAAAAACTTTACAGTTTGTTATCACTACAAAGCTACTAACATGATGGCTTCTTACGTGCTTTTCTGTTGCAGTGACAATCTTTGGACCTAAAACAGTTTTCATACGACAGGACATCCATTTTGACAGCTAATTTCGTATTGCAAGTGGCTCCTCTGCCACTGCTGTCACCGGAACAGACAGAAGTGTGGGACTATATTAAATTGCTTACTCTTGACGGCTGACACCTTGAGAAAACTCAGTTATTGTGATTTTAACATAAAGTTAATATACCTTATAGGTATATTAACTTTATGGATTTTAATGAATTAAAAATACGTAACCTACACTTGAATTAGATTTCGATTTATTGATTTGTAGATCAATTTGAATTGTTGGAAAACGGACATTGATTATTGTGATATGATTACGATTATTGTTATTTGAAATACCTAGAAAAAAATTAGTAATTTATCGCAAGGCTCTAGCTCAGCTGAGAGGATGAGGTTACTTCGTGCTTTTGAAACCGATGAGGACCATGAAGCTCGGTTAACAAGCAATCGCAAGCGCAACACTGAATCCCGCGCTTCCGAGACCTACACCCATATACACACACATAATACCTTGCGGTCACTGGAAGGAAGTGTAGATTACACATAAAATAAACAAATACAAAGGTCACTTTACCGTGCGTACGAAGTCGCGGGCAACAGCTAGTTTTATTATAAACCTTTGATTTTTACAATTAAATTATTGTAATGCAATTGATTGGTTTCTAGCACATTAGAATACAATATATTTATTTAATCTGGATTTGGTTTTGATTTATCGCTAATGCCTATACTTCCAAAAATTTGGCTATCATTGTGGCCAATACCGGGGTTATTAGGACCTTTCTCACATTTTGTGTTATATACTATATTTATTTTTAGTTTGAAAGATGTGCCTTTAAAAGTACTTAAATAAATTGTCTATAATTCAACATATAATTTTTGTCTCAAATACGTAAGAACATTTAGCACTAAGTGCTTCAAAGTGAAAAAAATCTTAAAGTATCATCATCATCTTAAAGTAGCCACAAAAGGGGTCTCCTTTAAGGCGATGATTCCCGACAGAAATAGGCAAGCTAACGCTTGCTTGGCCACGCGCGATACACTTCACGCGGACGCAGCGGCAGCCGGCGCAGTGAACTCTGAACTCGCGAGCGCCCCGCGAATCGAAAATCACTTAAAATTCAATTCAAAATTAAATAATAACAAAATTAAACTTATGACGGCTGGAATCCCTCGGCTATTCAAAGACAATTATTTTCATATATTTTTCATTAACTAAAACCAAGAATACTGCAAGTAAAAGGATATTTGGATTACGATTAGACGGATGTTTGGGATTTTATTTGACACAGTAATATATCACCAATCGCAAAAAAACGGCCGGAAGCACTAGATAAATAACTGTAAAATAACATAAATTTTTTAGTAAGTACTTAAGTACTTGTGGTTTGCGAGTAATCCATAATTTAAAATACCCTATTTTCGGGAATCGGCGCCTTAAGTAGATACAGGTAATAGGTTTATTGAATAAAGTTGAATAAAGTTTATTAAGGCGATACTCGGAAAAAATATGCTAAAGCGAGATAGCAATGAGAAAACGACGCGCGCGGGAGCGAGACCGATTTTCCCGATTACGCAAAAAAAACACAAAATCACTTCGTATTAAAAACTATAGCGATTTTAAAACAATGCTTCTATACGATCCTAAATATTATTGGTGTCCACTAATTAAACCAATTTTCAATAGTATAAATTGTATCCCCATTTAAGAATAATCTTGATATTTCTTATTTTTTAGAGGTATTTTCGAAAATAAAAAGTGTCGAGCCAAAATCATCAATCAAAATCGTGTTTCTGAAACTATACGATTCTAGATAAAGATATGAAGAAATATATATCTTATTACCAGATTTATAGCAACTCTAACCGTCCTATAGTTTTATATCAAAGAGTCCATACTTTTTCCGAGTAGCGCCTTAAACTAAGAGGCACACTTGTGAGGCAGAATGTGATGACAAAATATTACTTAAAGTATGTGGCGAAGTGTGACCTACTCTTTTATAATAAGGCGTGTAAGTTTTTCACTTAAAAAACATCAAATGACTATTAAGGATTATTTAAGCATAATCGAAACCAAAAATAATCAACATACTATAATTATATTATTTTTATAAGATTTTCTCGGGAGATCAAAAACTAGTGCCTTCCCACTAGTATTTCGTAATGAAATCAATTTAAAAAAAGGTTTAGAAATTAAATAAAAACATGTGATCTTATAAAAAAACAAAATATTTTTTTAGTAATCTTATCAAGAACATATTTCATTTTCTAGGCTTTTCCTTTTTAGTGCAACACTGCTCTCACGCCAATTTCTTTTCCCGAAACCCCTTTCCTCCAGCTACACGAAAATGCTAAAATGTAGAAAAGATAAAAGTTCTCGTGTTTGACTTATGCACACTCTCGCTGGGTTAAGGTGCATTAGTCGTGAAACTATCATTTTTGAGGCCTTAAAACTCATAAATTAGCCTACTGATGAATCCAGAATTAATATATATTAAATATTTATATATAAACTTCAATCTGAGCATTTAAAAAAATAGTCTTTAAGATACTATTAAAAAAAAACATTGAAATGAAGCTGTTTTCAACTTGAAATACGCTACTGCTTCTAAACTACAAGTGATATTTTTTCCAGAATCAAAACATAATATTGTCTCATTGTGAATTCATCCAAAATGAAATAAAAGTCAATAAGCTGCTTTATGGACTATATAATTAAATGTTTCTTTGTAGACTAGGTATATACCTATATTTTAACCCTATTACAAAACCTTTTGCCAGTTTCGCTATAAGTACAGCTACTTCAGCGTAAATGCCCGTCTCCCTTCTCATCGCTTTAGTAGAGTCTGTCCCAGTTGGTTTTCCGTAACCGCTCCACGAACATAATATTATGTAGGTAGCTTCAAAATGATCTGAGCGCCCAAAACCTCAAAAATATCTGAACATTTGACAAAAATGAACCTTATCTCAAGAAGTAAAAGTGCATTTTCATTTGTTGTTTAAGAAAAAATGACAACAAATGAAAATACACCGTAAAGTATTGTGCTAAGGGTGATTTTTGTCAAATGTTCAGATATTTTTGGAGGTTTTGGACGGTCAAATAAATTTGAAGCTGACTGTACCGGGTGCGTAATGAATGATATAATTTCATTTGGTATAATTTCATTTCAATAACGTTCATATGACATAATAAACGTTTGCCATAACAACACTTCAACTAACTTCATTTTACATAAGGTTTATTTCATATAATCATCATTTTATTTAATATCATTTATCATAACGCTCATTTTATATAAAAATATTTTATATAAAACTCATTTGCTATAACGGTCATTTGATATAATTTTATTTCATATAATCATCATATGTAATAATTTCATTTGATATAATTTTGTTTTATATAATCATCAATTTAGTCAATTAAATGTATAGTGTAGGCAAAGGAGCAGGGGGCACGAAAGGGGGGCTTGGGGGGCGAAGCCCCCCGCCATAAAAAGCCACAACCGTGACAAAACAATTTATAATAGGTTAGGTTAGGTTAGAACTGTGAAAAAAACAAAGCGCGAGCCGAGCGAGCGAAGCGAGCGTGCCGCGGCAGCGGCCGGCGAAGCGCCAGAAATAGTTATTCGTTGATTATACTAAATGAACGTTATATGAAATGATGTTATGTTATATAACCATTATGTGTTTTAAATATTATACAATGTAAGTGTTAGAGTAAATGTTTATTATATGAAACGTTTTTATATCAAATGTTCATTATACGGTCTAAAATGATATATTTTGAATTTATATCATTCGTTGATTATACAAAATGAACGTTATATGAAATGATTTTATGTAATGTGTTGTTATATTTTGTGAGTATTATACGAAATGTTGTTATATCATATATTACACACCCGACTGTACCTACGATAACAACGCGCTCAAGGTCAACATGTCAAACCCGATGTGTTGTTGACTGTAATTTGGCTTCCTGCCTATCCTAACAACGATTTTTTTTTTTTTTTTGCAATGCCATTATTATGATTGAAAATAAAGTAGGTATTAGACAAAACCGACCCGTCTTTACCACTAGCTCGTTGTAAGACGGTTCGATTTTTTTAATAAGTAAGTACTTCATTTTCAATTACGATATTTTTGAGTTGAATACTATATTATTACTACAAAATATCACCCTCCATTTCATTAGTTTAGGGTGGAAACTTTGTAGTAAAAATATCTCCTTCTAATATAAAAAACATATTGGTCCTTATAATAACAATAAGTTTATTAAGGAAAAATTTCACTCCCAAATTGCATTAAAAATATCCGCAAGCCTCACCTTTCACAGCTAATGTAATTTCTTCAATTTTCTAAGACACAACCTTGACCACAACAAACTATTTATAATACAACAGCAACAGTTCTAGATATGTCAATCTACACGGAAGACTAATTTCAACAACAATCTAACATTTATACTAGAACAACAATATAAAAACAACGAATTTCATTGAACACAGCAGCTATTTCGGCTATTTTTAGGAAAATCGAAACCGTCATATTTTCCTTTCCGATCTACAAAGTAATACGCGATTTTATAACTAAATCTATCCGGAGCGACCTGAGCATTGAGTTTGAGATTAATGTTATTTTATAAAATACACTTTTTCATTCATAATAATTAAATATTGTGGTTATTTACGCGGAAAATTCGCTCCAGATTCATGGTTTTGACGTTTCGACTGAATGTTGCCAGAAATTGCGATTAAATAACACTCTACTTTTAGTCATTAAACCTACTGGAGTAATGTTGGTAAGTGTTCTTAAATAAATAATGAGGAATTACTATGACACATAACAACAATCAATATTATGTGTGTGAAAATATTCATACGGATTTGTAAAACCCATATATTAGGTAAAGAATGTTGGGCTATAAAAATTCTTTGCGACTTGCAAAGTCTTTTAAAACGCAGTAATGAGTAGCATCAAAATATCAGAAAACTGTAAATACTTACCTACACACATTTAACGTTTAAGTTTTTCATTTAATTTCTCGATGTAGTTTTCACAGTCTGTATAATAAAAAGGGAAACCCTTACCTCCGATTCTTTGCAGAAATGAATAAAAACTACTTGTTTTAAATTGTTAACGTCGATCAACATTCTGACAGAAAAAGCTAATACGAAATAGTAGAAATCAACCTCTATAGCCTGGCAACTCATGTTAGCGCATGCGCGGGAAACTCCCGGGCTTTAGCCAGATGTTACACTTTTGGCAGTTCCATATTGATCCGAGGGATAATAATGAGCCCTATGAATTACCCATCATGACAGATCGGAATAATATTGACAATCTTAACTTTACGAGTAAGGAACATTGAATGGTAAGGAATGAAACTTTGATGAAATGTGTAATCGACACTTGTAAAAATTCGAAAGTAAATCGAAGGGCCTAAGACAGGTTTCATACGACGAAATTAATTAGGGCTTGGGACGAAATTAAACTAATGTTGACCCTTACTAGTTTTGTTATCCGTGCTTAAGTCCTGAGTGCCAATAACAGGAAAGGTGCCAAAAATAGGACATTTTACCCTAAATGACTTTTAATATAAGTACTTATATTTTTTTCTGTCCTTTGTATAAGCAGGGCTAAGGGATTTAAAAGCCGACAGCCGTAGCCGTGATATAATTTGTGGTTGTGCTCAAGCTCGACGCGACGCTTAGGCTCAACAATGCCTTTGTCATTACTATTATTCTTTAATTTCATATTCTAAGTATTATATTTTCATGTATTGTATTTTTATATTAATTTTATTTATGTTTTTATAACCTGCACTTTGTTTTATTTGTCTTTTGTGTTTCTTTTTTCTCTAGTGGAAGAAATTTTAATCTTACTATATAATATTATAAAGAAAGTTTAGATGTTTGGATGTTTGTTACTCAAATACTTTGTAGCCTGGAAAGAAACATAGGCTACTTTTTATCCCGGAAATATTTCAACCTCTAAAAAATACTGAAATTACGTTACTGCCAACAAATGCGAGCTGAAAATATTAACATGAAATCATGGACTGTTTATGTTCTGAATTATCCATGTAATGGCGGTCATTTAAAATTCCAAATCTAGCTCATAATATATTACGATAATTAAGGAGCCCGTGCCGCAGTGGTTAACGCGCTCGGTCTGCTATTATTAAAATTAAGCAACTTTTGTAAAGTCTGGTCTTGGGATGGGTGGCCAAAAACTTATTATATTCAGCTCCTCCGTGCTTTAGAAGGCACGTTAAGCCGTTCGTCGCGATTGTTATTAATACCCACCAATCCGTATCTGGCCCGCGTGGTGGGTCATGACATGACTAACTCATGGTCATGGCCCATTTTCCTTATACATCCATAAGTATGGCCTGTGAGCCAGCAGTGGGGACATTAAATAGCTGATGATGATCATGATGATGATACGTTAATGTCAGGCAAGGTCATTGTATTTACCTTTTTTTTATTTATATTTATCCAAAACTAAAGTGTCATAATCTTTCCTTCACATCCTTCTGAGCTTCGTCAAACAGTTTACCATAAACTGGACTAAGGGATCATCTCGTTATCAGCTCAATTTAAGACGAAGTTAGGATTAAGATTGTGTTTACGGTGACACATTTGACCATGGGGGATATTAAAAACGTGTATTTCTGACATGTAAGTGTGTACAGATTTTAATTGACCTTCGCCTCATTTCTGGATGGTATATCCCCGTATATTTTGGTCCCATAAAGATCCTACAAAGTCTAGGGAAGCCCCACATAGTCTGCCTCACAGCATAATGTACTTTCCTCATTTACTCATCAACCTTTATAGTCACTCAATGGCCCTAGAATTTAAAACAATGCCAAGTCCTAAGCTCTATGGATCCAAACCTACGTATTTTTTATTGTTCATAAGTGCACTTAAAATGCAAAGTTATGGTAATACAAAATATACAGGGTGTTAGGGGCACCGTTGCAAAAACTTTAACCATTGCTTCAGGCCTCAGCAAGATTTTTGTGACGAAAAACGACAAAAAATTCTTGCTGTAAGTTGTTCAGCATGATGGTCTGAAGCCACGGTTAAAGTTTTTGCAAGGGTGCCCCTAACATCCTGTATTAAAAGATTACTAAGCTAGTGACTAGCATTACAAGACGCTATCCCGCGGGATTGTGATGTTTTTCCGGGATATAAAGTAGCCTGTGTCACTCCAGCTCCAAAATTATCCCAATTCCAAAAGTCATGTCGATGAAACAATCTGCAAACAAACAAACACATTTATAATATTACTAGCGCTCCGTTCGCGACTTCGTCTGCTTGACCCCCTCGTTTACCCCCTTAGAGGTGGAATTTTTGGTTGAGAATGGTATCGATTCGGCTAGCACCAATTAGACTAAACAAGACTGAATTTAGGTTTAGTGCTGTCAAACTGGGTTTTCACATCACAATTATACTTGCAACACCATCAATTCAAATTAGTCGAACTTTAGTCCTTTTTTCGTTTAGATTGGCGTGTCCAACGGAAAAGACTTGATTAAAATTAGAGATTTTTTAAGGTTAGTTTTTAGTTTAGTTTAGTCGTGTGCACAACCAAATAGGGGTCAATTTCTTTTTTGTTTGTTTATTTGGGATAAAAAACAGCATTCGGAATTTTTGGTTGAGAATGTCTTATGGCATTAAGTCCGCCATTTGTACATTGTGCAAAAATATCCAAAAATTCTCTCTTAGCGCTCCCCTACACTCCCCAAGGACATACATGCCAAATTTTAGCTTCTTGCGCCCCGTAGTTTTGGATGTGCGTTGTCTCTATCAGTCAATAACGCCAAGAGCTTTACCTATATAGTAATAGCTTTCCGCCCGCGGCTTCGCCCGCGTGGACTACACGACGTTATCCCGCGGGATTGTGACATTTTGCGGTATAAAAAGTAGCCAAATCCGTTCAACCGTTTTGGCGTGATTGAGTAACAAACATTCAAACATATAAACATCCAAAACATCTAGCTTGTCCTACTATATATCCTACTAATATTATAAATGTGAAAGTTTAGATGTTTGGATGTTTGGATGTTTGGATGTTTGGATGTTTGGATGTTTGTTACTCAATCACGCCAAAACGGCTGAACGGATTTGGCTGAAATATGGGACACAGATACTTTGTAGCCTGGAGAGGAACATAGGCTACTTTTTATCCCGGAAAAACATCACATTCCTGCGGAATAAGGTCGTGTAGTCCACGCGGGCGAAGCTGCGGGCGGAAAGCTAGTATAATATTATAAATGTGAAAGTTTAGATGTTTGGATGTTTGGATGTTTGGATGTTTGGATGTTTGTTACTCAATCACGCCAAAACGGCTGAACGGATTTGGCTGAAATTTGGAACACAGATACTTTGTAGCCTGGAGAAGAACATAGGCTACTTTTTATCCCGGAAAATTATCACATTCCCGCGGGATAACGTCGTGTAGCCCACGCGGGCGAAGCCGCGGGCGGAAAGCTAGTACTTCATAAGAATTAAATAACATATGGGGGTAGAAATTCCTTCTCGTATCTTCATCATCTTGTCAGCCGAACGACGCCCACTGCTGGGCATAGACCTCTCCCAAAGATCTCCACAACGATCGGTCCTGCGCTGCCCGCATTCAGCAACTTCCCACGACCTTGACCAGATCGTCGGTCCACATTCTCGTATCTTACTTAGACTCAATATAAAAGTTTACTTTTTTTATTCGTAACCAACAACCGTAGCGCCTCTAAACTTTTGAAAGGTCAAGGTGAAGACAAAATGCCGTCAACAAGCGTAGGCGCACAATGCTATAGAGACAAAACAAAACATTATGTTTTTTGACAAATCACAATGCTTTATTTATGGCTTTGTTTAACCGCCACTGCGGTCTAGTGGTTCATACCATCGATTTCAGACCCAGAGGTCCCGGGTTCGATTCCCAGTGGGGGTACATATTGTATTCGGTTTGGTTGGTGGTAGGGCTTGTTCTTCGTCCGCCTGGCTAACTACCACCATCTTATCTAAGTCTGACGCCATAACAATGATGTTTTCAGCATTATTGTGTTCCGGCAGTTAGAGATAAGATAGCCAGCTCCTCAGTTATTGAGGATTCCGGGAGCCTTATTCACCTTCAGCCTTATCACCACTTATCATCAGGTGTGATGAAGGCTAAGTGCTACCCCGTTGTGAATAAATAATTAAAAATAAATGTCGCAGCCAAGTAGTTAAATTAGCCGTTTAACTTCATTCATTTTCATCCATCCATTCCATCGATTTAACTACCTTAACGACGCTGTTTCAATATACTAACTGCTAGACTAGAAATGGCTTGTATGATAACGTTCGCGTTGCGTTTAACTACTTACTTAGCCTATTCACTTTTCGCTGGCCAAGTAAGTAAGTAATCATTTATTGGCCCATAACACATACAATAAAAATACAATTAAAAAGAAACGAAAAATATAAACACAAACCATATAAAAACAAACTTATTTACAATATTAACCTTGTCTGTTGCGATAATGAGCCAATCAGGATCCTACTCAGCTTATGCTGTAACAGTGTGCAGCATGATTGCTCACTGTTACAGCGCTGTTATTCTGGAGGTTGACCGCCCCTGATTCACAAACCGTCGGCAACGAAATCGGATTCGAATTCTGTGCTTTGTCTTTGTCAATCAATACTATTATATCGAGTGACAGATAGGGTGTTTGTGCACTACACTGAATTTTACCGATCCGGAAAAAAACGGATGCTTGTATTTTAATAATTTAATCATTTATAATAGTAAGACTTTATTTATTTCGTGTAGTTTCAATGTTTCGAACCCTAAACTACACGAAAAAAATAAATTCTATTTTTTATAATAATTAATTATTAAAATACAAGCATCCGTTTTTTTCCGGATCGGTAAAATTCAGTGTTGTGCACAAACGCCCTATAGTATACAGTGCATACATTCCGCTGTCGGGAGCCTTTGTGAATCAGGGGGCTGAAGTGACCTGAAATTTTGGAAAATGGTATTCTTGCGCTTCGCCTGTCGCTGCCGCCGAACACTTACTTCGTTCGCTCGGCTTGCTCTTAGTTTTGATCACATTTCTAACCATAACCGATCATGACAGGTTTTCATTTTAAGGTTTTCAATTTTCTCAAATCCTTCAACCTCTTCCTAACTGCACCCTAAGAAGCAATAACTTAGGTACACCTCAGTCAGTCATATTTTTTTGACACTTTCGTTACTTAATTATTGCTTTTTTGCATTTGTAACGCTATTGAAAATTAAGTATTAGAAAAAAACGATCCGTGTCACAACTAGCTCCTTTTTCAAATACTTAATTTTCTATTACAGATTAATATGCTCAGGGTGCAATATTGAACTGATTTATTCCTTACAACAACGCAGATATACGTTTAGGTCAACCTGTTACTCAAAAGCGAGGCAAAGGTCGCCTCGCCGACTGCCTGTCAGTGAGTCAGAGTAGCGCGGGCGCAGAGCACGCGACACGGTATGTCTTAAATTAATATACAAACTTTTTTTTATTGTACCATCATAAGTTCGTGTTAAAGACTTTTTGTTTGTGTGTACAGTTTTTCTGTGTCTGGCGATTGTGTTTTGTTTTCGTTTATAGGACTCAATTTTAAGGCTGTCGTGTTTTGTTTAGAATAATCTTGTTTTGTTTTTGTTGTTGTGCTTTTATGCCGGTTTAGCTAGTTTGATGTTCAAAGGCTGTTTTAGTATGTAGGTAGTTTTAATAATTAAATTGCTGATTTTAGCACAAATAAAGAAAATGTACGCAGTTATTAAATTTCTTTAGTAAAAGATGAATCTTGTCATGATTGAACCATATCAATCAAAGAATTATGAAATAGCTGTTATGGCAATATTAACATACTAACTGAATCATTAATTATACAACCGATAAAATAAACACAGTTAAAGTAATTGAGCTCATAATTAAAATGATTATTTTATTAATACTTACATAAAGTTCATAATTCCTAATTAACTACCTAGATTTCAGATAAAACTAATAATAAAATGGATTAAAAAAATGTCAATGAAGGATAAATTATTCTGATCAAAAACTATTAGATACCTATTTGTTCCCAAAATCGGTGACCAATTTATTATTGAGCTATAAGCTATATCTTAGGATCGTAGCAAGTGGAATTAACGTAGGCTTGTCGTAGCGAGAATCTTAAAACTTTGGCTACAAAATTGTTTGTGAAGACCTGTAAATGGCTTTATGTTTATATTTAAGCTTTTTAAATGTATTAGGTTAAGCAGTTGGTTTTCCAAAAAATAAATAAATAAAACGTATGTAACCTTTTCGTCAAAGTTCATCAAAACTAGTTAAGCCGTGAAAATGTAACAGAGACAGACTTTAAATATAAATTACTTTCGCAATTTAATATCACTGTATGATTATGAACTTACCTACTTATAACAAGATGTAACAAAAAATTACAAATAATATCAAAGCGCATTCGGCTGCTAAAGTATAACAAATTTTTGAATAAGATAAACAGTTGAAATTCAATCCTTTATTTTATGAAACAAGTGAAATAACGTTTCATATTATTTTCCGCCCAGCGGTTTCACCCGCGTGATTTCCGATCCCGTGAAAATATGTGTATAAAGCTGGCCTTATGTGCAATTTCAGCCTTTAATCTATCTCCGTACCAAATTTCATTGAGAACAGGTTCTTTTCAGCCATTTAGCCATGATTGGGTAACAAACATCCAATCTTTCACATAATTGTATATCATTAGAAAGATGAGATAATTAGGAAGTGTGTGTTAATGTAGTCTTTGAAAACGAACACAGTTTAATAAAGGTAAAAAAAGATACGAAAAACTTCCACTTATATACGGTAAAGTGATACTAAACGATGATTAGAGTGCGTTTATACTTGCGTAAACCTTAATTAGTCCTAATTAATACCAAGTGGAACCGCATCGGAGTATTCAACAGACAACTGAGCTGTGTGTACTTACAGTCGACAACAAATTAACTTAAACATGGTTATGTTTTCCCATAGCGCAATCTCATTGAAATGCTACTGGCGCATTGATGTAAATTTAAATATAATATATTTAACTCGATGCTATGGCGGCGATGCCAGCAACCGACGACAATCAAAGCCTATCAAATTCTATGAAAGCATTCCTAGGTCACTTGGTAGCGGTTTGATTGAAACGCCAAGCAACCAAAAATCAAGTAAATGCTGATGGTTTCGTGGGAGCCGATACATGGAACATGGCAGTAAAGCTGGCCCACCGACTTCTTGTCACTCAGAGAGTTATAGAAAGGTCCATGGTTTGTGTATCTCTCAGGGATAGAAATCGAAAAAGAAACCATCCGACAGGACCAAAGTGACGGATATAGTCCAAAATGTAGCAAACTGAAGTGGCAGTGGCTGGCCACACCTATCGCAGAGCCGACGAGGTCACGTCTGTCGGAGACCCGTATCGGCCGACTGCACACCAATATTATTTTTAGTGTCTTTAATATCGATAGCTTCTATAGTGTCATCTACAAGAGAAAAAAATCTTTCCGTGTTCTGTGAGTGTCATCCACAGAACATGGAAAGTAAAAAAAATCTTTCCGTGTTCTGTGGTGTCATCAGTGTGTCAGTAGCTACAATCGTCAGCATAACTGATTTTGTCACTAGTATTAAGAAAATCCTTAGTAGATAATGTTTTTCGTGCAGATTTTGTCAGCCCATAGCTCTGATACCGCATGGATTTGGGGTTTGCGACTTGGGTAGGGTTATTTCAGTCTTTCTAAGCAATCGATTGGCATACAGTTAGTTTTTATCGATTTCTGAGTAAATATTGATACCATCTCCTTTAGCGTCGGACTTCCCCCAGCTGATCTGGCTGAGGGGAGTCCAACGGACTGACCGACCGACGAACGGCAGTGGCTGGTTAGGAAAGTCGATAGACCGTGCAGTGTGGCACTCCTTAGGGAGGCCTATGTCCAACAGTGGGCTGCAACAGGCTAAAATTATGAATGATGATGTCGCTGCCATGGCGGGCGTCCCAATTAAATAGAGCCCTTATTCATTATCATCTTTTCATTATCCCAACAGGGATGACGAATGATGAATAAAATAACAAAATACTGATAAAAAACGTACACATATTCAAATTTTAGAGTCGCTAGTATACCTCTTGGTTTTATTTATAGCGTTTTATTAGTTTTATGACCTTTCAAAGTTGGGTGGGCAAGTCCATTTAAAAAGTATAAAATTTATTAAAATAAATAATACCTAATGCTTAGTATATTTGTCTAAGAAACCATTTTGATAAACACAATATTTAATATAGCTGCCGAGCAAATTTCTTACGCGTTCTTGCATACAAACTACAGGCGTGACGTCACAATTAGGTAGCCGTTAGTAGGTATGGGTGGTATTCCACTTATCAAATATTGGATCAAAGAAATTGGACGAGGAAGAATTCATGAATGGTTTCATTGATAAATTCTTTGAAAATATGTATATTGGACAAAGATCTTTGATCTAGCCAAATAATTATTTTACCAATGTTTCTTTGAATAATGGAAAATGAATTAAGTATTTAGAAAAAATCGACCCGTCTCACAAATACTTCATTTTCCATTTTTCAATAATAAAAATTGCATTCTTAATGCAAAAAAGTAAAAATTAAAATAACAATGTTTCTTTTTTGGAGAGGATATTTTAAATAACGTCATCATCAGACTATTAACGTCCACTGCTGATCATAGGCCTCTCCAAGAGTGTGCCATCAAGCACCATTAGTGCTGCTCTAATCCAGAAATAACATAAAATAAAAAAATATTCGTGATGCCTTTGGGGTCGGGTCACTGCGTCCTTTTCCTCGTCACCAGTCTGTGACCCGTCATCCACTCATTCACATCATTACGCAAACGGTCTATGCATCTATTTATCTTTTTAACAGTCTTCATCTTCTTTCCATCCATTCATGTCCATCACCTACACATGACATGTCTGTGACAAGCCAGGCGGCTTTCTTTCAAGTACTTATAGCTGTACCTTCACCCTTATTGTATACAAAAATAGGGCGACTTTTGTTGTGCTTGCGCGACTAATACGTATTTTACAACAATAAAAATAAATAAAAAATGTGTTCAATTGTCATAATAAATATGCCATAAAATTATGCCTAGTCAATGTGTAATATAACACAAGACTTAAAGAATAGGTAAAAGTATTTATATTTTACATAAATATTTGTTATTTTCCCAGGTTCTTAGACCCATGATATTATGGGACTCTAGAACCAAATATAGGTTTTAAAGGTCATTTTAACTTGGCAATGGCGATTTTAACAGCACCTCAGGATCACTGATATTCATTTTCACTTGAAAAATCATCATAATAAATTATAACGAAAGGATCATTCACAGCCGAGAGCACTTAAACCAGAATAAAAAATTCACAGACAATTTTTTTAGTATTTATGGTATAACCAGTACAGATTTATCTAATGCTAATATTACACGGTTCAACCAAATTGATTCACTTTGGTTAAAAGGCGCAGAAATTCAGGCGCACCTTGACATTGAATGATTCACTTTTACGTTTACATTGTTCAATTTGGTTGCTTCATCCAAACTGAAAGGCAAAAGTGAACCGTGTATTTCCGCTATAATGACTTTCGCTTTAACTTTTCGTGCAAGACCTAACAGGAAGATATATCTGATAATATTTCTCAATAGATATGATAATATTTTGATGTCAATCCTCTATAACGAAGTAGGAAAGGCCTTGACTACCCACATACGACTGGCCTGAGAAGATGCGTAATAGTAGGTATTATTGATGATAAAGTATTGCTCTAGACAAAGAAATGATTAAGTTGCAATTTCTAAAAGTCATGTTTACATACCTCTCAACGACCGATTGGGCCGCACTATAGTTCTTTGTTTACACAAAGGTCGAGTTCGAACGACGATTAAAAAAACAAAACAATTTGTAAAACTGTAAAATAGCTTTTATTTGATGCTTTGGTTTGTCAGCTTCTCATAAATGTAACTACAGTCGCTGTAAGTATAAACATGTCGTCGGGAGAGCGATCAAGTGCTTTGTTTACATAAAAAATGGGCCATTAACATAAGAGGTATTGGGTGTCGAGAGGTTAAGTTGCCCGCGATCTCCCCATATCTCCCATACAAACGTAATACCAAAATAATTTAAAATTGTCTGAACTTGTGATGTTATGTGGATTAAGACAGTATTTATCTAGGTTTCTATTTGAGAAAAAAATCCAATAGGTATATCTACCCAATTAAAAAAAATGCCAATTAAGTACATTTTTCATACAAAACTGCAATTCGCATTTATTTTCAATTGGGTATGTATTTAGGATTATTTTTTTATGGAAACCTAGATATATAAGATGGTGTAAAACAAACTGCAAATAGAGAAGGAGGTGTTCAGGTCAAGTGAACATAATAAAAATAGAAAAAAAAATATCCCAAATATTAATTTTTTTTATATTATTTCATTTTACAAAAAATCCTTATATTATTTTTAGATATCAATTCAATATGTACAATACCAAACGTTTTAATAAAATTATTTCAGTTTACGATGAAAACAAGTAATTTCAGAGCGCACGCGGGCGGGGCGCCGCGGTCGTCAACTATTTTATCCTGACCACCTCCTGCTCGATTTGCAGTTTGTTTCAAACCATCTTATATATTATACTCTCTTAGAGCCTGGCCACGAACATGCGCGATGGCGCGGCCGGCGGCGGCGACGAGCGAATTGCGCAATCATTGCGCGCTCGCGACAGACGTCTAATCAAGTAAGTCAATGAGACGCACCAACTGATGCGCAATTCGCTCGTCGCCGCCGCCTGCCGGCGCCGTAGCGCATTTTCGTGGCCGACACAAGTACAGAAAATAATGCTCTAATTTCAAATCATTTTGGTATTACGTTAGTATGGGGAGCTGACCGGTCGCCGGCCTCTTGGTTAAGCATACACCAAAGTATGCTTAACCAATCTTGCCAAGTTTTCCTACTTTGAATAAAAAACTTCGAGTTTTATTGCCTTTAAAAGCTTTGATCAACAATTAAATATGAATAACCGGTTGGAGTATCAAAAACAGCCGAGCGAATAACTCATAATAATTTATTCTTATTCCATAATTCAAATCATTAAATCATTTTAGGCTGATATAGCACTTGTGAACGTCAATGAAGCTACGCCATCGGTTCGCAAATCCTACGGCGTGAGGCTCGTAATTATAACGAGAAGAACCGACGAGAAACTCGCCAAGGGCTATTTTTTTCTCTGTCATATTTCATACAGAGTGGTCAAATTAAAAAGTGACTTTTACATAATATATGTATGTAAGGTCACTGTCCATCACAAAATCTTAAATATAAAGACAAAATAAATACCCCGTAAACATATCATCAGTACTTAAATAATTTTAAATAACTTAGGAACTAGACATCTAAAACGTAGTTTAAGTAGCGAATAAAATACTAAAATAAACAAAGGTAATAAAACTTGGAATAGTTTAAGAACATAGAGATAATAATAAGCAGTGCCACAAGCCACAATAAAATAAAACATAAAAATCAGCCTATTTTGAGACAAGCAGTCAGGAGCAGACCTATCCCACTGGTGGCACCCGTTCACGAGCATGACGCATGAACCAGACATCGCTTCGCTCAACACCACCGCAGAAATGTTTACAGAGAGCATGACGTACTCACTTCAAGAGCGCACTTCAAGGACTCTCTGCGCTCTTATTTCCTATGACTTCCTGTTATTTATGACATAAGTTACGCAACATTAGTAGGTACCTAACCTTCTCCATTTAAATAAAAAATGTTTAGTTCGTGCGGCGTTCTAGTGGTAGGGTTGATTGATGTTTAAAATGCTAGGGTACCGTATTCGGTGTTTATCATTTTGTGCTTAATTGTACCTAACGATTTGTATGAAAACATAGGACACTCTCCCTGTCTACCCATTTATATTATTCATGTCTATCACCTTTTTATTAACTGTTTATTGGTTTTTATAAAAAAACAAAAAATCCTTAATATGTGCATAATATTATTTTTACAGTCATATATGAATAGTTTATGATATTTCAACTGAGGATTTATTTTGTAAATGTCCACTAGTTTTTGCTTCATATAAAATATTCGTCGGCAAACTAGACGGAACTCATCTAAATTTTGCATACAAAATGCTGTTTTACTACTAATAAACAAATAAAAAACTCTAACTTGCTCAGACAAGGATCGATCTAAGTTGTGTTTACTATCTATACAAACTTAAATAAATAACATTCCTGTCGCCATACTATTTTGTTGTATTCATCTAAGCTCAAAAAAAGAGCCTAATAGTATCATCGAACTGGCAACTGAAAACTGCTTTCTTGTATTACAACATTCCTAACTCTACCTCACTTGGCAGCGGCTTGATTACATCATACATACTACACACGAGCCACACGCGACAGCCACAAACGGCGCCACTTGAAGCTAGAGGCGGCTACAAAGGTAGCTGAAGCGCGCGACAGACACTTGTGGCCGGTAGTAGACACTTGCGGTCTGTGGCCGCTACTTTTTCTCACCCATTTGCTTGCAATATTTTGTGACGGCGGCGTAGTGGCCGGTGTCGGCCACAAGAAGCGAGCGGCAATGATTGTAGCATGTGGCGAACACCGGCGCCACTGTGTGCAGCGAGTTCATATAAAATATATGAAAACTACAGGAAAGAAGTCGGTGGCGGCGTTTTGTGGTTGTGGTTGGTGGCCTGTGTGCGGCCAGGGTAAGCCGCCAAAAGTCAAGTAAAGGCTGCTGGCGTCCGTCGCTGCCATGGCGTCCTAGTGAGACAGGGCCCTTAGTCCATTGACGCGGAGCGAACAGAGAAAGCGGAGTGAGGCCTAGCTCCGTACAGCGGGCCGATCGCCGTAATTCTATGCAGCGTGTCTTGATCACGTTTGCGTCTTGTGACGTTTGACTTCGTATTGCCACAGTAAATATATATTGGTATTGCCGTAATGACATAACGACGCACACGTCACGCAAACCTATTCCCACCATATTCCCACAATCCCGTCTGATCCGGTGACATCCGTGACAGAGGAACCACTTGCAATACGAAATTAGCTGTCAGAATAGACTGTCGTATGAAAACTGTTATAGTTCCAAAGATTATCACCGGAACAGAAAACGTTGTCGCACTGTTAAAGCCGCGCGTTATCACAAACGGTTTTGAACGTCAACTGCACGTACACTTGACTAATGCGTCATAGGATTACCGCGATCGGGGCCCTTACGCAACTCCGCTCCGCAATACTCGCTCGGTCCGCTCCGCTGCCTCGCTCTGATGCCTCGCTCTGCGTCAATGGACAGATACAGTCCGCAACTCCTCTCCGCAACACTCGCTCGCTCCGCTCCGCCACTTAGCTCCGCGTCAATGGACAGGCAGCCTTATAGTTCCGACAGTATACCTTCCCAATCGATTGGCATAAACCGTTGTTCTACCCATCGTGACGTGGTTAGCCTTGGACCGAGCTGAGTATCTAAATTGTTCTCGCACTACAATTTTTTTAAGAACCGCTGTCCGTGATCTAGTTCCGTACGCACCAGTTATCAAGATGTCGCTATGTCTGAGGTCCTAGGTTCGATTCCCCGTAAAGTAAGGGGCGTCGGGTAAATGTAGAAAACTTTGTCTTGTTGACTATTGTTCTAGTTGTTTTGCTTTGCGCTGGTAACATACTAGACAGATAAAAATTTCAAAATTTTGCCTATTTCTTGATTGGATTGATTGATTTCTAGTTAGTAATGTGTTGAGAGCTTGTAGAGAGTCATAATATTTTACAAATTATGTTTTATCCATAACGGGGTAGCACTTGCCATTCATCATCCATCATTGAGATATAATGTATGATGACACCCATTGATATTTTATGTCAATGATCACACCTGATACTATAAAATGAGTGATAATACCTGAGGCTGAAGATGGACGCACTGCTTCCGGAATCCTCAAACCACTGAGGATTTCATTTTTAACTATAAATACTTCGATCAACCATAGTACTAGATTAAGCTCACGAACTAAATGAAAACTTTTCATGGCACAGACTGACCTTTTTTTTTAAACGGAGAAAAAAGGTTACGAATGTTACGATCTTACATTATAAATGACAGGAACCGTTCCAAGTTTGAAATACCTTAGTATTATTGACACTGTCAAAATAATCTACTTATAATTTATACTCTCAAGTGGGAGTATACGCTCGGCCATATCTGTCACTCCAACTATGTATCTAGACTAGGTGATATTGTTGAACGAAGTATAAATACCTTACCTTATTTTTATTTAAGTACTAAAGTACTACGATGAAAATTGGTTGCTTTGTTACACACAAAGTGAAAACGTTATTGATCCTACAAATCTATATAGATCTTACTAGATCTTAGATCTTCGTACTTAGATCTTACTTTCTTTCCCGTAACAACCATATTTAGCTCGCAATCATCACAACACCAATAAATTTTGATAGTAAACCAATTACTAACATTGATTTGCAATTCTGTGCTGTATTTTTATAGGGAAAGAGTTTATTTTGCGCCGCATTCGCAAGTTGTACGGGAAGTTACCTCGAAATGGCCTTCCTATAGCTTATACGTCTCGTTGGGTGCTGTTTTTGTCAGTTAATGCCTACTTTGGATGACAATCTTAAGGTTGAAAAATGAACTTTAATTACTAGGTGAAAGGGGCTATCTTATTTCAAACCCAAGCTTCTATATATTGCATTTCGAACCTTAATACCTAAGTAATAGACCTTATGCTAAAAATACACGTCTTGATTTCAAATAAAAAAAACGCTCGTGAAATATGAGAATTTTAATCATCTGAATTTTAAATTTTATTTTAAATTGTGTCTAGATAAATAACTAGTCTCTGACGCTGATCGTTTTTTAGGGTTCCGTAGTCAACAAGGAACCCTTAGTTTCGCCATGTCCGTCTGTCCGTCTGTCTGTCTGTCCCCAGCCTAGCTCATTGACTCTTAGTACTAGAAAGCTGTAATTTAGTATGAATATACATGTCATATAAATCGATCCGACAAAGTGGTGAAGTAAAATTTTGAAAATACACGTGAAGTGGGGATGTATTTTTTTTCTTGCGAGAAATGATAGCGGTATTTTCTAGGTGTTCTTTTGCTAGGTGTATGTAATCGGTACGTTAAGTGGGTACGGAACCCTTCATGGGCGAGTCCGACTCGCACTTGGCCGTTTTTTTCTATAAAAATTAGCATAAAAATAACAAAGCGAATGGGAAAAAATTTAATCATTATGAATTTGATAAATTTTTAGCCGAAGAACATTAGAATCCAAATTTTATTAGTTTTAACTGTGAATGTGTGATCTCATTTGGAACGTGATTCGTATCAGTCTGTAAAATCAAAATTTGTTTATTTAGTCCAGGCTTTTAACAAGCATACTTTAATTGATTTTCAAAGAAGCTTAGCAGATACGCCATCGTTTCGTAAAGCCCTACGCTGCTACGGGCGAAAGCTTGATGTAATGAGCAAGAGACTCGTAAAGGGATATTTTACAAGCTTTTGCATGTATGTATGTCCGTTCGGATCAAATCTTGCAAGCTGAATTTGACCCATTTGTGACCGATTGAGCTAAAATTTACAAACAGGTTTGGTTTGGATGACAATACAATATTAGCGTACAGCCAGCAAAAAGCTTGTCATATAAATGAAAACTTATTTCTATTATGATTTCTAAACAACCCAGCCGTCGGTCGACCGGCCGCTACCAAAGATGTTTTTTTTAATCCACAACGGGTTAGCACTGACGACAGATTTGGCGCAGGGGTGGGCTACCCACCTTCTGCGCCAGTGGTCTTGGGTTCGATTCCCGAACAAGACAAATATTTGTGTGCATGAACATGTCTATTTGTCTTGGTCTGGGTGTTAACTATGTATATTAAGTATGTATTTACAAACAAAAAGTATATCCGTTATCAAGTTTTCCATGATACAGTTTCTTAATGAAATTAACATGGGCTTAGATAATTGGTGTGAATGTAAGAAGTTATATAATCATTATTTATTATTTATTTAGCACTTAGTCTTGATCACACCTGATGTTAAGTGATGATAAGGCTAAAGGTGAAAGCGCATTACTCCCGGAGTCCCAAATAACTGAGGAACTGACTTTCTTATCTCTAACTGCTGGAACACAACAATGCTGAAAACATCGTTGTTATGGCGTCAGACTTAGATAAGATGGTGGTAGCTATCCAGGCGGATTTGGAACAAGCCCTATACCACCAACAAAACCGAATACAATATGTACCCCCACTCGACCCCGGGACACGAGTGGCCGAGTCTGATACCGGTGGGGTGTATCAAGAGACCACAGAGGCTGTTATGCCTCCCTCTCAGAGACCAGGAGCCTTTTATCACGTCATAAGCGACTTTTCGCGCGGTTTGGGAAAGCGATATCAAGTGCTGAAGTGCTTTGTTTACATACAAAATGGCCCGTAAAAAGAGCCCCCTGGCTTTGGAAAGGTTAATCGCAGAGCAGCTTTCCTATAATAAACTGCATTAGCAAACTCTAAAAAAGTATTTTTTGCTAAAAATCTTCATACAAAAAAATAATTCTGTACTTATTAAATTCTGTAATTATTATTAAACATTGCATTGATCAATTTCATATTTAGGTACAGTTGCACTACTTTATCAACTCATAAGCTCATAACATAAGGGCACGATTTTTGTACGTTGATACAAATGCTGAATAACTATGATCAAAAGCAGTTAAGTACCTAATTTTATTTTTAGCTCTATCATTAAATTGCTTTTCAGTAGGTAATAAGGTATTTAGCACGGTTCCAAATAGCAGCCTTATTAGTAATCTCTCGACAACATTCAGCAGGAAAAACAAAAATAAACTTAAAAGTCTAAACAAAAACTAATCGTGGATATTGGAATAGCATGATATTACATTTATACTAGGTAATTTAACTTTTCTACTCTGTATTTATAACGAGCTACACAGCGCGGCATTATCTTACCCGCGCGTAGTTTTCCGTCCAGTAGGAACATCTGGATTAAATATAATGTAGCCTATGGTCCTATGGTCCAGTTGCAGAAAGCTCCATTAGAGTTTAATCATTAAAGTTTAATAACCATAATAATGCTTCATTAAATCTATTGCTGTCATATTGTCAAGAAATAAAAAGTGACAGCAATAGATTTAATGAAGCATTAACATTAATGGAGCTTTCTGCAACTGGGTGTATGTCACTCAGAAATAATGTAGCTTTCTTCTCGAAAATCGGTTCAATAGCTCCAGAAATAACTCCCCACATTCAAATCAAACTTAACAATTATCCATACTAATATTAAAAGAGGAAAGACTTGTATTTTTTTTTTTGTAATTCATAAACTACTGGGCGGTTTTGAAAATTCTTACGATAGTAGAAAGTTACGTTGTTCCCGAGTGACATATGCCCGAATACTCGTACGCTACTTATCTTGGGAGCGTCTCAAACATCGCCCTGTCACATTAAATGTCAAACGTATGAAAGAGATACCATTATGTTTGAGACGCTCCCAAAGATGATTTGCGTTCGAGAATTCGGGCGATAGGCTATAATTTATTCCGATGTTCATTCAGGAACGCAGTGTTACCCGCATGGTTCCCAGTGCCGTGAGAACAGCGAGATAGAGAACAATCTTTCTGTGTTCTGTGGGATAAACTATAGCTTGTGTAACTCGGGAATAATATATTTATATTACCTAATGGTGAAAGATTATCCATTAGAAACCAACGTAATCTTCAATCTTTTCTCTTTATAATATTAGTATAGGTATAGAAAACTGTTCATGTTTTCTTGTTTGCTGAGTGTCCCTCAGTCTCGTATTAACATAAGCATTATCATCAAGATAAAATATAATTATTTCAATCCGCGATCACTCTGCGTCAGACAAGGGCAATAAGTTCACAAATTATACGATGTTGTGCTAAATGTAACTACGATCTGATTAAATAAACGGCATGTAAAATCATTCAAATATGCAAAACATAATCATGATTATTTGCGTAAGGTAATCCTTGCAGCTGATAAATGATTATGATTATATTATTATCTATACTATAATATTAAAAAGAGGAAAGATTTGTATTTTTGTATGTAACGAATAAACTCAAAAAGTACTGGACCGATTTAGAAAATTCTTTCACCGTTAGAAAGCTACAGTCTTCCCGAGTGACATAGGCTATATTTTATCCCGATATTCCCACGGGAACGGGTACCACGCGGGTAAAACCGCGAGGATCCGCTGGTTTTAATATAATATTATTATGTTATAATGAAGAGTCCGCCGCGCAGTGGTTAGCGGACTCGACGTACGATTTCACAATGGTTCCTCACGGGATGGGTGACCAAAAATTTATTACTATAGAGCATTTACCCGCATAGTGATAGGTCGTGGGTTCGAGTCCCATCGGAGCTAGTTGTAAGACGATTCGATTCTTTCTAAGTAATACTTTATTTTCAAAATTTTCATCAACTTATCTACTTTTAGTTTCTAATTCAATCACGCCAGTATCTACGGCTGAAAAGGTCTGGATGAGATGAAATAGATTAGTTAGATAGATTTACCCGAAATCTCACAAAGATTACATTTTATCCCGATATTTAAAAAAAAAAGGGAACCAAACGTGCAATACCGCGGGGCACCACTAGTAAGTGTATACATAGAAATAGAAATAGAAATATCCTCTATTCAAATAAACATTTTAAAATGTATTTTCGAATCGTCAGTTTTGCCCTACCACCCATTCAGGACTCTTTTAACTGACGAGAAGAACGGGCGCAAGAAACTCATAATATTATTTATCTAATTTTACATTATGTAAGTAATTGTAACAATGAGGAGCCCGTGGCGCAGTAGTAGTGCACTCGGCCTGCCATCATTGAGGTTAAGCAACTTAACCTCAATGATGGCAGGTATAGGTGACAAAAAAAACATCTTGAGCTCTTCCGGTGCTTCGGAAGGCACGTTAAGCCGGTCGCATTCGCAGTCGTTAATACCCACCAATCCGTTGGGCCTGCCTGCGTGGTGGTCATGCATGGTACGTAAGTGTATATATTTATTTATTTTCTTAAAGGAAGACCAACAGCCAATCTTACAAAATTCTTTGGTCATGGCCCATTCTCCTTATCCATCCATAAGGAAGACCAGTGGGGTGGGGCTGATGATGATGACGATGAACAATAGCGATTTAATTTTCCCCGTTCGGTAGGTATTTAATTTATTTAGATCACCTCATAACACTATTTCTCCGCTTATTCTCAATCTGTTTTTTATGCACCCAAGGCTGCCTGGAATAGATTGCTTTCTAGTATTAAGGCCACCTATTATGTCGTTTTCTTTGTTTGTCATTTTCCTGTACCTACTGTTGTATAATTTCGTGACCAATAAAGTGTAGGTTCAGGTAAGTATACTATCATATTGCGAGCTTTGGATGTTTGTAACCAATAAAATAGTTACTTACATTCACATTACACATGGAAACAATATTCGTACCATTGATTGAAGTAACGTATAATTTAATACTATAAAAACATTACTCTTTTTGTTCTTTACGCTCTAATTGGTCCAATGTTAATGCTGCAAAAAACTTTGTTGTTTTTGTTGATTGTTCCAATCACTTACTAAATGATAGTGAGTAAAACATGAATTTGTGTTAGATAGCAATTAATTATCATTAATTCTACAACTTTGCTGAGAAAATATACCTTAAAATCACAGTTTTCTCATACATTCGTCCTCTAGAATATAAAAGATCCTAATAGTTAACTTAAAAGATTCGGTGAATATCGTGATGAGATACCACTAGCGCAAGAACTTATAAATTCACTAGTAGACTAGACTATCAACCTGCTCCCCTAAGGGCCTGTCCAACGTCTTTCTTCTGTTATGTGAGCGTGAATAGAAAAATTCTGCGCAGACGGAGTCGTGGTTTGTTATGCAGGTAGATATATCATCATCATCATCCACTAATGTCCATGTAAAGCCTTCCTTATGGATGGATAAGGAGAATGGGTCATGGCATGACCCACCGCGCGGGCACAATGCTGGTTGGTACCTTAACGACTGGAAATGCAGCCAGGACCAACGGCTTAACGTGCCTTATCCAAAGTAGGAAGGAGCTCGAGTTTTTGGTCACCCATCCCGTGACCGACCATTGCGACAGTTGCTTAACCTCAACGATCGCAGGCCTATTATAAAGAGGAAAGATTTAACTGTTTCTTTGTTTGTTTGCATCGAATAGGCTCCGAAACTACTGGACCGATTTAGAAAATTCTTTGACCATTAGAAAGCTATATTTGTCCCGAGTGTCATAGGCTATATTTTATCCCGATAATCCCACGGTAACGGGTACCACGCGGGTAAAACCGCGAGGATCTGCTAGTGTATGTATATGGATGCTCTCTAATCTTTATTATAATGAGCCTTGTTATTGTTGTCTGCAACAGATATGCGTCCGACCTTTGAGGTGACTGCGTTGCGGTGTAGTAGGTAGGGAGTTCCGCGTTCGATTTGTACATTGAACAAGTTATAAATAGTTGTGGTAGAACACAGTTCTTACACAATAGAAGATAATATTAAAAATATATTTTCATCATTCCTGATATTCATCCGAGAAAATTCAAAGAAGGCATAAAATAACTGGTTTTATGATTATTTAGAGGGACTCTTTAGATTTAGATTTTGGATAGTTAAACAACAAAATTAAATGTATGATTAAATCCGTTACTTGTTGTGATTGATTGTACAGAGTATGCGAAAATTTGGGATGCTTTTACTAATAAACTTGCTTCATGGTCTAACTCGGAATTAAGCTTTTAGTTCAAAAAAATTGGGTTGTAATTAATTAATTTTATTTTATAGTAAGGTACACCAACAGCTGCCAATATTGAGATTGAATTTGAGAATTGTATTAAAAATAAATAAAATAAATGTCAAATTACTTACTAGCTACAATCATTTAATATCAAATAGGGATTGTAATAAAATAATTGAATCATAATTATTATATGATAGTGCATTATTCAAGTTCATTATAATATAAGTAATAGAAAATAAGAGAAATTTATTAATAACAGCATAGCAAACTAGAATAGCAACACTAGGAATATAATATAGTAGTATTGTATTTATATATATATATATATATATATATAATATATATTTATTTTTATAATATATTTATTTATGTATATGTAGCTTAGTTCTAAATATACAATTATATAATTTGTACCCCTTTCGTTGTTTTCTGTTTCCCAAAGGTTGACTGGCAGAGATACTTTTAGTATTAAGTCCGCCTTGTATATTACATAATTTTTTTTTTTTTTTTTTTTATTTTATTTATTAACACAAACACAATATCATAACAGGACATATCCCAATTCGATAAAGTGGTCCCTACTGCTTATAACATAAAATATACAGTGATACTTTGGCGAATTCACTCAAAGAACACGAAAAAATATCAAAAAGCGTGGTGCGCGTTGTCAATATTAAGTAAGTACTTGAATGCATGCTCTGCAAAGGGCGCACCACGCTTTTTATTTCAGTTACTGAATAGACGGTTATTTTGTACTTTTAGTCTGTTCCTATAAAAATGTGTTTTTATAGTTTTTTAAACTACATATTTATTTTTTACTTTTTAGTTTAACAAATGGCAAGCTATGGATGGGGATGGTAATCGATTTCACAGTCCATTTATGTGTCTGCCCACCCCGTAAACATTATAACTCAAAGGCGTGATTGTATGTATTTAGTTTTACAAACTCAAGTGGAGTCTATTAGGTACCAGATGCGCGAGCCGAACCCTTACTTCCTCCCTGCTCCATCATCCGACCCTCACCACCAAGTGAAGCGAATAGGTCTCATCAGAACGAAACAAATGAGCCCAAACTCGAGGGGTTTCCTAGTGGTAATTAAGGATTGCCACTGAGTTCCTCCCTGCTCCATCATCCGACCCTCACCACCAACTGTAGCGAATAGGTCTCATCAGAACGAAACAAATGAGCCCATCTCGAGGGGTTTCCTAGTGGTCATTAAGGAGTGCCACTGACCTCCTCCTTGCTCCATCATCAGACCCACACCACCAAGTGTTGCGAATAGTTCTTATCAAAACGAAACAAATGAGCCAGAACTCGAGGTGTTTCCTATTGGTCATTAAGGAGTGCCACTGGCTTCCTCCCTGCTCCATCATCAGACCCTCACCACCAAGTGCAGCTCATAAGTCTCGTCAGAACGAAACAACGGAGCCTAAACACGAGGGGTTTCCTAGTGGTCATTTAGAAGTGCCGCTAGCTTCCTCCCTGCTCCATCATCAGACCCTCACCTTTAAGTGTAGCGAATAGGTCTCATCGTAACAAAACAAATGAGCCTAAAATCGAGAAGTTTCCTAGCAGCCATTGAAGAGTTCTATTGCCCACCTCTTGACTCCATCATCAGATCAGCTCGATGGTAGCAAATTATTGTATTGTCATGGGATTCATATAGACTTGCAAAGTTTCAAATCAATACGACAATTAGAAGTAGGTTAAAATTGAACTCCAAGATTTTCTTACATTGTGACTTAGTTACAAGTGAAGCTAATAAAAGTGTGGTAAAAATAGGTATTTAAATATTGCCTCTCAGACTTTCAGAGTATCCACCACCATGGCAACTATTCGTTGGAAACACCTAATTTTTGAGACTTCAAAATAAACGACTTGATGTGTCTTTTAAACGTTTGTCTGCATATTACAGCGTTATCTACAAGAAAACAATTGAAGATCTTTCTACACAATTCAAAATTGACCTTATTTAAATACTCTTATGGTACCTACCAATTTATAGATCACAGCAGGTTTCCCAATATCCGACATTTACCAAACAATTGTTGGAGACGTTAATGTCAAGGAGACTCGAATATTCGTGATAGGATACGCGATGGTATTTCACTGTTCCAAGTATCGAGTAGGTAAGTAGGTACCGATACGCCTGAGATCTATTAGGCTTACCGTAGCTGGAATGTCACAAAATCTAAGTAGTAAATATCATGTTAAGCCCACTCCACACGGGCAGAGCAAACAGTATAATAATATAATAATACTCCGTTTATTTCAGGCAACTAAAATATTTGCTTACTAATATCTAGTCCTTATAATAAATACCTTACAGATAAACATACATCTATAATAATACTTAATTAAACTATTTATTTCGACGTATTTTCGGCGGCGACGTGTTGCGCAACGCAGTGTCCAGTAGCCGGCCTCGAAACCGGTGGAACAAGACACCCCTTCGGTCAAGTCTTCTTTCATGATGCAGCCAAAACTCAAGTGAATGCTGCTAGTGTCAGTGTCACCGCTGCTGCCATGGCGTACCAATGAGATGGAGCCTTAAAACTTCCAGCACAGAATAGTAGCTACAGCCTGCGCTCCTCTCAAGCGAGAACTTTTGTCGACTCTTCTCTGACTGTCAACGTGATTTTGTCCCGATCAGGTCAATCAGGAAAAAATCTCTCTAACAAACATGATAAATGAAATGAAAGGAAAACAATAAAAGATGATGGATTCGATGTCAATGTTGTACCTACCTACTTTTCTATAAAAAAGATGTATTATTTTTTTAAATGAATGATGATAGAAGTTTTGGTTTCTTTTCAGTTTAGTGAGATGACTAAATATAGAGTTTTATCGACACTCAAGAGTCAAAAGCACTAAGTATATCATATCGCGTTTTGTTGGTCATGCTAGGGCTGAGATCATAATTTTTTCCAATCTGTATGTTTGTATCAGCCTAGATTGTTAAAGTGACATTGAGTTATGTTATGTTAATAGAGTGTCTTACCCCACAGACAAAAAATAGCGTTATTATTATTTGTTTATCGTAATTGATCGTAATAAACGTCCGAGACTAACAAGCAGGTGTAAAACAATTGACATTGCTCTCTGAAGCGATGAAATAATCACGTCTCTGACTCATAGGGTCGTCGCACTGCCTGCCTCTTGTCGCCGCTTCCTTTTGTCATTGTAATCTTCATTTGTCAAAGTAACGGAAAATGGACACTAATTGCTACACATACCTACTATTGACCTAAAATACTGTTCTGTAGTCTTAGCACGAAAACCAGCTGTCGTTATGATAATCGTAATACTTAGTAAACTATTATCATTTGTGAAAAGCTGTCAATCATTTAATGAATTTTTGTTCCTTTTACGGCCGAAAGAGGCGCTGCTCTGGTTTTCATACAAAACATTGCGATCACGATAACTATTACGATAACAATAGTTTTTCGAGTTAGGGGTACTGTTGTCTTATGGAACTCTTATGCCGGGGCTTCACCTGCGTGACGCCTAACGGCGTTTATAACGGCATGCGCGTCTTACCGCGCTTTTTGTATCAAATTAGTGCGCTAAGACCCGGCTACACCTGCGTATTATATCAAATAGCGCGCTAATTAATGGTATTAGACGCAGGTGAAGCTCGGGCATTACAAGATTTCGCCATTCGCCATGTTAAGTAACTTATAGTTACTAACTATAGTTAGTTGCCCGTCAAAAGTCTCAGAAATAATATTTTCAATAAATTATAATAATCAATTAATCACAAAACAATAAACTTAGGCGTTATTTATCAACATTTCTATAAATCAAAGAGTTTCCTCATGGTTTTGTTGTATATTTTTTTCTTAATAGATAATTATATGTTGAGGAAATTTTTCTGCTATTGTGGATTTTCCATAAATTTTTGTATTTCCTGATAGTGATGACTGACAACTATGTTACTTTCAAATGATGTCGTAAAAATTTTCGTATTAATTTTAACAAAGTAAATAATACCTACTTCCAGGGCGTCGATAGCTTATTATAAAATCTATTTTAGTACATAACACCTTAACTGCCACATACAAATATATTTTTTATAATTTATGAATGAACACTAAAAATAAATGAACAATTAGAAAAACGTTTGTAGAAAATTTCAGATACAATATACAATATCACTTCTTCCATTCAGCTTCCTTTTGGAAAAAATAATAATTACAAACTAATTTTTAAACTCCGGTCACCGGTGACCTACGCGGCAGTTAAGGTGTTAAAGGAATCTTATTTTGTAAACGATTTTTCCGGAACTCTTACGTTTAACTAATAATTTAAATTTACTCTAGAACCTCTTGTCGTTTCTTCTACTATGAAATGATAAAAAGTTAATTTTTCATACAAACAAAACACAACTAGAAGTTTACGCGTAAGCTTTTAAATCCTTTTAGACTTTGAACCTAACCGAGACATATTAAAAAGTAACGCACTCACGCTTAAAACTATTTTCCTCCCGTTTCCAGCATCAAGATGTCCCGAGCAGCGTCGTTCGCGAAACGATGGGCACGCGGCAACTTGTGTCGAGAACCTTCTGAGGAGGAGCTGACAGTCCTCACTCTGTTCCTTTCTACCTGCAACGGCGATGAGGAGAAAGCAGGGAGGAGAGCGAGACGGTACTACGAGATGAGAGGGCCGGGCGGGCTGACGGAGTTGTGGCATAGGAGGAACCCTGATGATGAGGAAATTCTATCCAGTTTTCAGGATGCGTAAGTTGTATTGAGTAATGCAATATTTTTTTTATAATCATTTTAGCTGTATCAAATCTAGATGTTCCAGATTCCCAATGAGGGGGGGGGGGGGGGTACATTTTCGTATAATTGGTTTGTTGGTAGTGGTGGTGGACATGATGGTGGTTAAATGCCTGCCCAGTTTGATATAAAAAAGAAGCGTGATGATGATGAAGAATTAAAATATTGAAAGTGTTCAATATTTTAATTCTAGAAATTCGGTATGAAGTAGGCTAAGGTTTGCAGTAGGTAAAAAAGTGTCGCTTTAAGACTTTAACGACGATTCAGCTTCGTTAATTGCAGTATAGTAGATTACACAGTCTTCCTGAATAAGGCTGTAAAGACACGCAAAGCTTGGTATCAAGTGCTCTATCGTTTGAGAACAACACCAAGTTTTATCTTTAAATTCATGGGAATCATCCGCGAATTCCCACGTCATTTTAGGTATTGTCGTTAACACGATATAGTCCAACAATTGTTTTAGGTATCACGGTTATAGTAGTTATCATCAGTAATTTACGTCTTCATACAAAAATACGATACGTGAGTCATAGCCATTCTCATTCACCGCCTCGCGTTTGCACATGAAAACGCATTACGGATGATACTATTACCTACCACTAGTATTTTTCTTCCGCTGTGCTATTACCATGATTATACCTCGTAATTTTTTGTCCAACGAATAGTCTATACTCAATAGCGGGTTGCGTAGGGTTAATAACGATATTATTAGAATTATTTTCTTCTAAAACATTAATTCCACTTTTCAGCTACATTGTACCACTGCAGACCCGCAGCGTCGGCGGTCGGCGGCTGACACTCATCCGGCTCCCAGCACCGACGGCAATGGACTGCTGCCGGCAGCGGTCGGCCAAGGCACTACTGTCGAGGTGGTTTATGATATTGGACATACGGTGAGAAAATAAATAATGTGATACAACATCACATTCAGGTCAGGTCACATTCACAGGTCTCCAAGGTCTCCCGCCGTAGGATTTGCGAACCGATGGCGTAGCTTCTTTGACGTCCATAAGTGCTGTATCAGCCTAAACTGAATAAAAGTTTTTCATTTTCATTGATCACGGGTTTTACCATAAGTTTTTTAGCGCAGTATAGCAAACAAAAAAAAAGAAAAACATACATACTTACAGACGAATAGAGAACCTCCTTTTTGATTTAGAAGTCGGTTAAAAATATGAAATCACTAGTTTTCCGACAGCGGCTTCGCCCATGTGGACTACATGATGTCATCCCGCGGGAATGTGATATTTTATATAAAAAAAGAAGTCTTTGTCACTCTCCAGCCCCCAAACTATGCCCATACCAAAAATCACGTCGATCGTGAAAGAACAAACTAACAAATAAACAAACACACTTACACATTAATAATATACCTAAGTTGGATGAATGAAAATGATTATGAATTTTGTAAATCAGATTTTGCTGAAATGACTGGAGTGCCTTGGAGGCGATTGGTTTGCTATACTTTAGCTATGGGCACAGGATGGACTACAAATATTTACAATTTCAAACTCCTACCTGTTTTGGGAGGCATATTTAGCCGTTCAAATCTATTACTAACGCGCATTGGGCCATTGTGTTAGGTCATCATGGTCAGTGGGGTTCATGGCCCATTTTCTTTATCCATCCTCAAAGACAGCAATGGGCATACTGTAATTGATGATTATGGAGATGACTATAGTATTTTAAATGCTTCAAGAAGCGTTATCATCGCCAGCCCTTATCCGTCCACTGCTGGACATAGGCCTTTCCTAGTTCACGCCACTAAGCGCGGTTTTCAGCTCCTTGCATCCAGTCCAGCCCCACCTGTCATCTTTCGTAGGTTGCCACTATACCTACCTGGCAGCAGGGCGCCCTACGCTAAGTTTGCCCAAACGCGGTCTCAACTAATAAATCTAAGCGAACATACATGCTACATCAAATTGAACTGCATTACCCTACATATACCTTAATTTATTGCATTCTGATCATCCAAAAATGGGTAAAATACTTGTAAAATCCCATCATATAATCAAGGTTGATTGACACACGAATGGTTTTAACTCATCTACAAAATGATTCTCCTGAAAATACATGAATTACAACCTTTCCCACAGCATCAAGACCAGCATTGTTGGTTTTAATCCGATTACAGAAAACAACACGTCGGCAAATTAGATTTTACAGGAACAATAACGACAATGGATCTTTTGTTCCGTCAGTTTTAATGTTACCGTTTCGGGAGGGTGCTTCGGGTAAAATACGATGTCTCGTATAAACAACAAATTGGTTTAAGCAAAAGTAGGCACAACGTAAGTTTACACGTGTACTATTTATTGCAGGAAAACCATTTCTGTCTGTATATGAAAAATGTGTGATAGTAAAAAAGTAAAAATTGCATTGTGAATGCATAAAAATAATATAAAATCTCATTTCTGTCTGTCTTCTATTTATAAGCTACTAGCTGACCCGGCAAACGTTGTTTTGCCATATTAATTAAAGTAGACCCGGTAAACTTCGTATCACCAACATCTATTATAGATAGACAGATGAAAATAAATGATCGCGAAGAAGTTTTATGCACTGCCTGCAACAAATGTCACTTATTAAAAAGTAGGTAATCCAAAGCGGCTAAAACATGAAGCTCGACTTAATACTGAGTTACCTCCATAGATGTATTATTCCTGTAGATGGATCACAAAAATAAGCTATAACTCACCCATCCTTTACCCCTTCTAACACTATCAAATTGTCATAAGATAGAAAGAGACATACATGTGAATCTGTTGCGTCGACATTAGTGAATGTCTCCATTTTGACCATGCAATGCTAGATGATGATGATGCAATGATAGTGCTGTGGTTTTTTTTATAACAAGTTATCGATAAAAGATGTCAAAATAATTTGAATGCAATGCGATACATAAAATTACAATGTATATGTATATATCGCAGGCGTATTGTATATTTCACCGTATTACATAGCAACTAGCTGTCTTGGAAAAAACAGTACCGCATTGTAATGCGGCGGATTCAAGATACGCCGTATTCAATACGGCTGATCGAAAGTACGCCGCATTGAATAGAGCGCATCGCGATTTTCAATGCGGCTAGACTTAATGTAATTGGGCGGTTCATAATCCGCTTTTCTGTCAATTTTTAGTACTAATCGTGTCCAAAGTGCTCACGGCCTTAGAATTTTGTTTATGCTATGAAACTTCAGCATAGGTCGAAATATGGCAAAAATTTCTTCCCTCAAGACAAAAGCGCACGCTCAGCTGATCGATCTAGTGTGGCAGAATATTTTTTTTATATTTCGACGTATGCTATGCTCCAAAGAGAAAGTTGTTCAGTTTCATGGTCTAAGCAAGCCCTTTAATTTTGAATCAGTGCCAAATATGAAGTAGGTACTATAATTATACTTGATGAGATCGATGGGTCATTGGTACGCGCATTCTGCATCCGGTCGTTGATGATAAGCAACATTCGTTGCGGTTGGGCATCTGAATGGTGACCAAAACTTTATTATCTCGTCTCCTCTGTGCTTCGGAAGGCACGTTAAGCCGTTGGTCTCGGTTGCATTAGCAGTCGTAGGCACCCTCACCCACCAAGGCTTCGCGTGGTGAGTTATGGCACTTATGGCCCGTTCTACCTGTGGTGTTTTCTTGCACAGGGAAGGCCCAGCAGTGAGGACATTAATATGATAATGATGATAATTATACTATTTATACAATTAGGTATAGTCGTAAAACTGAACGAGATTTCTAATCAATTTATTAAATTAAATAATCTGCTGAATGATATCAAGTAAAAAAATAAAGATTTCACGCTAATTTTCATACTTTTAATGTACTTATTCAATTTTTTAAGTATAAATCCACAATTTGCTTTAATAAGTGCATCGAGCATATTCTTGTTTGTTGCGAAGGTCTCCAATCGTCGTCGCCTTTTCTTACGTGTCTTATTCACGTTTCCTTTACATCGACGGCGGCGCGGGGCGGTGGGAAATCTGTTTAGAATTGAGAAAAATTAAGTTTAAATACAAAATTGTTAACACTACAATTTTTTATCGATAATACATAATAAAATCGGACTACAACACTATCAGGTTGGTCAAATGTCAAAAAATCCCATTTGGCTTTAAATTATATATGTTTAGCCTAAAAACACCCGATTTTCTTCAACCAAGTCAATGTTAAACTGTATAATACGCGTACAGCGACTAGTTTTTGCAAATTTGCTATAAAAATGTGTTCGCAAAAACACAAAACAATGAGTGTGACTTACCTCTGAAATGATATGTGTTCATTATTCTCTTTCAAAACACTCACTCTGCTTGAATAACCGTGAACATTACAGGCCATTCTTAACAAACAACAGATTTACCGCACCACACCATCAAATCTTTCTATATTTTTGTACAAAAAAAGCTTTTCTTTCTGAAGCATTTGTTAACCAGCTGGTTAACAAACGAATATGACGTTTACTTTCAAGTGGCGCGCAGCTCGTTAAGACGCACACGTTGGGCTATTGTTATCTCTTTTTAACACACGACAAGTCGCCATTTGAGAGACGAGAGTCGATTATAGAAGGAATTGTTCATTTTCTTATGCTCCATCTACAGGAATAATACATCTATGGTTACCTCAGTAATAAGTCGAACTTCAGGGGCTAAAACGTCAGTGATAACAATACTCTTTGACATACCTCTTTGGAAGCGGCTATGGAAGAAATGACAGTTTTGTATAGTACGTCAGTTTATCAATTTTCTATACAAAATAATCATTTTTATTTTATAATTTTCCGGAATAAAAAGTAGCCTATATTACTCTCCAGCTCCCAAACTATCCCCATACCAAAAATCGAGTCGATCCGTTGCTCCGTTTTGACGTGAAAGACGGACAAACATACAAACATACAAACAAACAAACAAACACCTTTTCACATTTATAATATAAGTATGGATTACGTTTCAATCATAAAGTTAATATACCGTTTCAATATGCTTTACGTATTTTTGAAATATGTGTCCGTTTTGTTGGCCCCACTGCAGAACAGTATGAAAAGTATCAATAATTATGGTAGTCGAATATAATGATGTCCTTCAAAAGCTGTCATAGTGCTGCTGTCAGTTCCTTATACGACCGAAAGAGGCGCGGCTCATGTTTTCATACAAAATAATACGATCACGATTACGGTTACCAAAACGACAGTTTTTCGTGCTACGGCTACAGACCTTTATAAACGTACTAGCTGACCCGGCTAACGTTGTTTTGCCATATAAATTTTATTAGACACGAACTTCGTATCAACTGCCTGACACAATGTCACTTATAAAAAAAAAGATATCCTAAGCGGCAAAAATGTCAGTGATTACATATTCTTTCACATACCTTCTCTTTGGAAGCGGCTAAGAAATGACAGTTGTGTGAAGTATGACAGTTTAACGGTTTTCTATACAAAATTACCATTTTTATTTTATAATTTTCCTGCATAAAAAGTAGCCTATGTTACTCTCCAGCTCTCAAATTATCTCCATACCGAAAATCTCGTCGATCCGTTGCTCCGTTTTGACGTGAAAGACGGACAAACAAACAAACAAACAAACAAACAAACAAACAAACAAACAAACAAACAAACAAACAAACAAACAAACAAACAAACAAACAAATAAACAAACAAACAAACACACTTTCACATTTATAATATTAGTATGGATAATTAATTATCTATCGATGGATCGAATGGGATATGCATGACCCTCCACATGAGCCTAATATGGATTGGTTGATGATAACGGCTACAAAGCCATATGGTTCAACTGCTACGTGACTTCTGAAGCTAATAATTTATATGACAAAACAGCGTTTACCAGGTCAGCTAGTTTAAAGGGCAGGAGACCCCTCTGTGGCCACTTAAAAGATTTCACTTTGAAGAACTAAGTGCTAAGTGGTCTGGTATTTCAGATAAAAATTAAATCGTAAATTGTAGAGAATTTGTCAATCTAGGAAGATCTTTCAAATAAAAAAAAAATTGACTTTTGTATATAACATAAAATTTGCAAATGCCCCAGTTTTCACCGCACTTATTTAATAACCAAACTTTTGTAAGTATAGCGAAAAATCAAAACAAAACCCAAGTTAAATCAGTATATTCTAAAGTGCTAGAAACCAACCAATTGCAAAACAATAATTTAATTGTAAATAATTATGGTTATAAACCTTATAAAATTTCATAAAATTTTCATACAAAAAAATGTTAACGCAGAAAATGGCGTGTATTGAAAAATTTATTGTATGACTTAAGAAATTCTAGCGATTTATATTATTACCTTAAAATACCTTATATTAATTGACATTGGTAAAAATTAAGAACAGTTATTTAGAAATCTTTTAGAACAAAAAGTGGCCAAAATCGGGGCAGTGGCCAAACCCGGGGCTTCTACCCTACCATATATAGAAAACATTTAGAAACCGAAGACCTACCTACCTAATCTTGTGCGGGGACTGAACTCATGACCTCTGGCGCAGAAGGCATCCCTTGTGTCATACAGGTCGTCAAAGTATAAATTTATTTCTTTAGTCCTTATTGCATTTAATACTGTAATAAATATGCGTACAGTTGGTTCTGTTTTAATTTATGCTGCGTTGATAATGAAGCCTGTTTTGTAGTCGTAGTACAGGAAGTTTTTAGCATAATACCTATACGTTTGAAATACAAAGAACTGTTAAGTGTCGTGTTTATAGGCCTACTTAAGAAACAGAGCTGATAATAAAAACTGCCAAGTTCAAAAAGCAATTTCAATAATACAGGGTGTTAGGGGCACCCTTGCAAAAACTTTAACCATGGCTTCAGACCATCATGCTGAACAACGTACAGCAAGAATTTTTTGTCGGAAATGAAAAAAAATATTTGACTTTTCATACAAATTTAGCATTAGACATTTTGTATGGAGAGACAAATTTTTTTTTTCATTTCCGACAAAAAATCTTGCTGTGCGTTGTTCAGCATGAAGGCCTGAAGCCATGGTTAAAGTTTTTGCAACGGTGCCCCTAACACCCTGTATATTTTTTTTAGATTTTTGCTGATTCTTTCTATAATTAAGTGCAATACTCCAAAGTAAAAGCTAGCATACATACTCGTACCATACAATTTTACTTCGACGAGGAAAACAGTTAATCAACATTCACTCTTATATTTGAAAAGGTAATTGAGATATGAAATATCAGAAGAAACCTACCGATCGTTCAAGTAGCTCTGCCGGGAATCGAACCCGGGACCTGGGCGAAAGCTTAGAGCTACGGAGTCGTTTTTTTTCTAATATTTAATTTCTTATACTAAACATTGCATCGTGAATACATGAAAGTAAATATAATTTGATAATTTAGATATTTGACTTTTAACAATGTTCTTTTAATGTAACTTCCAGGTTAAAGGAAGACCCTACACCTGGAGAGGAAATGGTATTCATCGACGTAAGAGACGCACACCCTGCAGATGTCAAATGTCAATTCAAGGGATCGTATTGGAAAGACTTTATTTCGTGCATGAAAGTAAGTAAGTCTTAAGTCTTAACATTCGCGAGTTCTGTCGACAGTAATTCAACGTACAAACATATATCCTACTAATATTATAAATGTGAAAGTTTAGATGTTTGGATGTTTGTTGTTCAATCACGGGCTGAATGGATTTAGCTGAAGTTTGGGACACAAATACTTTGTAGCTAAAAAGTATTTAAACTTTAATATAGGCTACTTTTTATCCCGGAAAAATATCACATTCCCACGGGATAACGTCGTATAGTCGCATCTCGTAAACGCGCGACAGCATCGCTACTAACGCAGGTCAGCATCGCTACTAACCTCTACTTTTATTATACAAGGAAGTCTGTCTGCAAATAAGACTATCTTCACAACTGAATTTGTCTCTCACATCAAGTCCGTTGATTTATATGAAAAGTTTCTCGGCTGTCGCGTGATCGCGTCACTATATGCGCGCACTTGATGTGGAAGACAAATTAATTAAGTAGTTGCGGAGACAGAAGTTGGCTACTGCGCGCTAGCACTTAAATTCTTAACCGCCTCTGTGGTCTAGTGGTTCACACCACCGATTTCAGACCAAGAGATCCCGGGTTCGATTCCCAGTGGGGGTACATATTGTATTCGGTTTGGTTGGTGGTAGGACTTGTTATTTAATCCGCCTGGCTAGATACCACCATCTTATCTAAGTCTGACGCCATAACAATGATGTTTTCAGCATTATTGTGTTCCGGCAGTTAGAGATAAGATAGCCAGTTCCGCAGTGATTGAAGATTCCGGGAGTAGTGCGCTTCCACCTTCAGCCTTATCACCACTTAACATCAGGTGTGATGAAGGCTAAGTGCTACCCCGTTGTGGATAAAAAAAAATGTTGCTCTAATTCTCAACTAATTGTTCCAGTTAGCATATCCAATACACTTCTGCGAAACCCACGTAATAAACACGAAACGGCTGAAGCTCATGTCCTTTCTGATGCTGCGTATTGGGCTGTACCCTTGGGGACGCAAGATTATCACCGTGCACAATAACGGAAAGGAAATCAACAAGACCATGGGGTTAGACTACTTCCCTGTGGAAGGTCTTCCTTATGAGTATGGGGGGAAGGCTGGAGCCATGAAGGATCTCAATGGTTTGTATACATTCAAAATTCATAATAGGGTATTTGACTGTTGTCACAGAATAGATATAAGTACTACCGTACAGAAAGGAAACTCTCCGCCCCGCCCCGCAATCAAATACTGAGGTATTATTGAGGTGAGTACACACGAACTCGGCGCTCGGGCCCGAGCGCCGAGTTCGTGTGTCAGATCGTGTGCTCATTTAGTACATTTAGACGTCACGCACACAGTTGCGTGTGTCTGTGTAGCGTCTGTGTAATAGGTTGTTAAAACGCCGCGCTTGTATGGAGTGCCAGAGGTGTGCTATTGTTGAAATGTAGATATTTAATTATGACATTCAGAAATATAGATAACATTATCGAATAACAAATGTGAAAAAAGAAATTCAATTTGTATTTTAACAAGCGAGTTATGTATGATCTATTTAATTGTGACTCTAGCTGTCTCTTTTTAAAATGAAATTTTCTATGGCGCGTGTATGGTGCTACCAGCATGTGACGTCACTGGCTGGTAGCGCTCTTCTTGTCTAATTTGAAAGTTTGATGCTCTATAACGCTGAAAGTATGCAAGATATTTGAAAATAAATGCCCATATTGTTTTGCTACCACTTCAATAAACATTTTAAGCCAATAAAATAATTTAGTCAAATACCCTATTCGCTTGACAAGTCCTACGGTGGGATACCTTGATACCTTTTGCGGGAAGAACTAGCAAGAACTCGATAAGGGCTGATTTTTATGTAACATTCTTTCCATTCTGATCACAATACACTGTTAATTAAGTAATTTAGGGTTTCTATTTTCAACGATACGTTGCTCTGCATTCGTTTTCTTGAAACCGATGTCAAATATCCTATAAGGTAAGATTCACACAAACCGGCGCACGTCATCAGCCAGGGCCTGCATGGAGCCGTACGGCGTGAATACGAACGATGATTAGCGGTGCAGCTAATATGAACTGTAATGCATGTTTATACATTTCATTTTCCTTTACCACATTGTAAGATGACATCGAGGCCAGGCCGATGCGCACCGGTTGGTCTGCAGGCTTAGCGGTTTTAGCTTACGCCTCGTAGCTAAAACTGCAATTCGTAAGCAAAACTGGCATATTTTCAAAAATAGAAATAGGTGTTTAATCTCATCCTTCCTAAAACTTATAGCGAACTAATATTAATTGGTATTAGATTCACAATACTTACTAATAGCAATAAAGAAAGCAAAAAATTCGTTGTCGAAGAACCTAACATTAATGTTACTCTATATTTCCACAGATGAATGGACAAAGAAGGTGTTATCAAACTCAAAATGGCTGCAATCCGAAGAGAGAAGATTCTACGAGACAGAGCTGAAACCAGCACCCAACACAAGAACTCGGCACAAAAGCGCCGTTCGTATAACCGCCAGCAATGGTTCTTACAACATGATCACAAGAACGCACTCCTGCAGATCTTTGCATAGACCAGACGACTTTGATGAGGGTATCTATGGTGCTTACAGGACATTAAAAATACAAACTGGCAGTGATTTTTGTGTGTGATGTAATGTAGAGGACTATTTTCAACCGCCTATGCGAGGCATTGCTACTCCTTCGAGCATAGCTTCAAAACGCGTGGAACAAGCTGAATCTCTCTGGAATCTGTCAACTGATAACGCCCTAATACTCGAACACTACTCATTTTACGATCATCTTATACAAGGTGGTGTCCTTTTCTTATCTTTGACATTAAAAGAGATAGGATGATGTTAAAACGATAGAACGAACATATCAAAGAGAAGGTGAACGTCGTGTCTTATTATCAAGAAGCCAAGGAACTGGCTTTGGACAGAAACGAATGGAGGAAGCTACACAGACAAGAACTTGGCTCATAAGTTAAGAAGAAGAAAGATGATGTCTAAGACGCTCCTTAATAAGTAGTGTTTGATTGTATAGTATTATATGATCTGAAGTTTGATTATAGCCTAGGGCGTAGCCTCGAAAATTATGGACATTTAAGAAGTGATGTTTGTACCTGTATTGTGTTATCATAAGATTACTCAATTATTAAACAATAGGTTTTCAAATATAGAGTTACAATAAACATAATTATGCGTATCTGAGTTTGAAACTAAAGTCTTTACTTACGCCGCCTTTGGTTACAATGTTAATAATTAAGTATCAAACTTCGATCAACAATAACACCTAGGTATCAAATTATTTTAATTTTTTATATTCACAATAGGTATATATTTTTTATTGAATATTAAGTACTAGCTTTCCGCCCGCGGCTTCGCCCGCGTGAACTACACGACGTTATCCCGCGGGAATATGGTATTTTTCCGGGATAAAAAATAGCCTATGTTCCTCTCCAGGCTTCAAAGTATCTGTGTCTCAAATTTTAGCCAAATCCGTTCAGCCGTTGTGGCGTGATTGAGTAACAAACATCCAAACATCTAAACATCCAAACATCTAAACTTTCACATTTATAATGTTAGTAGGAGTAGGATAGTAGGATACCGAAGCCTATGCTCAGCATTCGTCCGGATAGTGAAACGTTGAAGGTTCGAGTCCTATGGGAGCTGGTTGTGAGATGGGTCAATTTTAATAGGTACCTACTTCATTTTCAATGTTAATAAGTTCCAGATTTCTTTATATTTAGCCGAATATGTTATTTTTATTCAACCTGCTTGTTCATTGCAATAAGTTGTATAATTTAAGGTTGAACATAGAATACAAAGTACTAAAACTAGTGGAAGACAAACTTCACAGATTTCTTGCAGTGCAGCTGTGATACCTGATGTATATTTTTGGTATAAAACCATTGCTCACATGGCAGAATTGGTCAGCGATGTAGCAAATATATTGATAATGGAGATTATATTAAGTACATTAGAGTGCTTGAAACATTGTAGAAATCAACAACATATTGTCAACTTGCGACAACAAAATAAAATTATTACCTATGGCAAATTATGTTTTTTTTTTATTAATTTTAGCTATGGCAAATTGTTATTTAAAAAACCGCCAGCCTCGCAAGTAGATTTTCAGAACAGTATTGGCCAAGAAACTCATTGGCATTGACAAAGAATACTATATTGGGCTGGAATTCCAAGGGTGCGTGCGGGTTCGAAATGTGTCCTAAAAACTGTACCCGTAGTGTAAGTTTGTCAACAAGCAAACGCGATACTACTTTGAGTGACAGTTTGACAGATAGAGCGTAATCTAAAAAACCGGTCAAGAACCAGTCGGACTCGCGCACCCAGGGTTCCGTACAATCATAAATATAAATAAACAAAACGTGAAAATGTTTTCATCAGCGAGGCTATATTCGTCAAAAATTTTATGTGTCAAGAAGTTTATGTAAGGATTACAGGAAAAATAAAAAGATGTCTCTAAATAGTAAACTTTTTCGGAAATCGTCAACATAAATCACATTAGTTCCACTATCGGTCAAGAAACTGCGGGGTTTGGGTCCCGAGACGTCTCGTGTCTCGAAGTCCCGGGACTTTTGGTAAATTTCGTTGTCTCGAGTCCCGGGACTTTCGGGTCGAGACTCGAGACGAGACACGATTGTCAAATTGTAATATTTTTTATTTTTAACCGACTTCAAAAATTGAAAAGGAGGAGGTTATTCTTAACCGACTTCAAACATTTAAAAGGAGGAGGTTATCTATTCGTCGCGTATATTTTTTTTTATATGTATGTACACCGATTACTCAAAGACGGCTGAACCGATTGAAATGATTCAAACGTTATATATATAACATCAGGTTTGTTCCCAAGTTGGTTTTGAAATCGGTTCAGTAGTTTTCGGGGAATCTTGAAAATACTGTCGTTTTCGTTAACACTTTATGTGAATTCATAACGTATCTTTAGGCATAACTCCTTTGTTTATAAACCGATTTAGATGATTCTTGTTTTGTTGAAAAGGGGATACCTTAAAAAGAGTGAAATAAAAATTATTTTAATAAAAAAATAAAATTGCCTTCAAAAAATGACATCAAAAAGTAAGAAATAATCCCTCACCAAATAACGTAAGATTCAAGATTCAAGATTCAAATTTGTTTATTCAATTTAGATTGTTATTTACAATACTTGTGAACGTCATTGAAGCTACGCCATCGGTTCGCAAACCCTACAGCGGGAGGCCTTGGAGAAGAACCGGCAAGAAACTCCAAGGGTTGTTTTTTTCTCCCTGTTTTATTTCATACAGAGTCGTCAAATTGAAAAATGACCTTAACATGGTATGACTAAGGTCAGTTTCCATCACAATTACACAATGGGTTATGATAAATACAGTTAAGTATAGGCGAACTAATGATCATAGCGGTGAACAATTTTCAATTAAGTACTTAGGAACTCTACTTAAAGCTTTAATATTAGTTAAAAACAAAAGACAATTCTACTATATACTGCAAGTTGCGCCATACATGTTTCAAATGTAATTCTTAATAAAATGAATAAAAACAAAAGAAAACACATTTTAAAGCAAGCAGATAAGAGCAGACCCATTCCCACTGGCAGCACCCGTTCACGAGCATGACGCATGAACCAGCCATCGCTTCGCTCAACCATATTTTAGGGAACGTAACGACCCGCCTCACACGCCACCACCGTAGAAATGTTTTAGTGAGCATGACATACTCAAACTGCCTACCTTAAATGACCGAATTAAAAGCTTAACTAATATAAACGCTAATAATATAAAATATAGGACACGACTCACAATATCATACTAGGAACATTCGTTACGAGTGTTACGACCAAGGTGTTTTGTCGTTCAAATAATCATTTACAGTGTAATAGCCTTTTTTGAGGAGGCCACTCTTTATATGATTCTTAAACTCTAGATATGGTAAATCCAAGATATCACTTGGGATTTTGTTATATATGTGTATACCTTGACCAACGAAAGATCCGTGCACCTTTTCTAAACGGTACCGAGGCATTACGAGCTTGTTTCTATTTCTAGTATTACGATTGTGTAAATCACCATGTTTGGTATACAAGTTAATATTGCGACGTACAAAAAGAATGCAATTTAATATAAATTGAGATGCAGCTGTCAGTATACCTATTTCCTTGAACTTGTCTCTAAGCGAAGTTTTGGAGCCTAGTTTATAGATGGCTCTGATTGCTCGTTTTTGCAAGATGAATATAGCTTTAATGCCAGCCGCTAATCCCCACAAAAGAATGCCATATGACATGATGCTATGGAAATAACTAAAGTATACAGTTCTAGCAGTATCAACATCTGTTAGCTGTCGTACTTTTCTAATAGCGTAGGAAGCAGAACTAAGCTTACCAGCTAATGTTGCGATATGCGCATGCCATTGAAGTTTCGAGTCTAAAGTTACACCCAGAAAGATCGTTGATTGTACTAAATCCAGTTTTTCGTTGTTGATTACAATTTCTACAGGTACCGTCTGTACATTTGGCAGAGAAAAAAGTACGCACTCTGTTTTCTTTGCATTAAGCTGCAAATTGTTAGAATTAAACCAACCGAGTACTTGTGACAGTGCTTTGTTTACATCGTCAAAATTGGTTTTGTTTCTGTCTATGTTAAATATTAAAGAAGTATCATCTGCAAACAACACAATATCACAGAAGTTTTTGGCAAAGAAAGGCAAATCATTAATATAAACCAAAAATAGAAAAGGGCCTAAAATAGAGCCTTGAGGTACGCCTAGTTTAATCTGAGAGCCGTTTGATTTCACTCCATTAATGTGAACTGTCTGAGTTCTGGAACTGAGATACGACAGTATTAGTTTCTGGGCATTATTTTTTACACCGTAATGATTTAGCTTCAACAGCAGCGTCCGGTGATCAACACAATCAAAAGCCTTGGATAAGTCGCAAAATATTCCAAGAGTATTTTGCGACTTTTCCCAGGCATCAAACACATGCTTTAAAAGTGCAACCCCAGCATCCGTGGTTGACTGACCCTTCATAAATCCAAATTGTTTGCTATGCATGAGATTGTTTAATGAGAAATGAGACAATAATTGCTCTAGTATTATTTTTTCAAATATTTTGCTTAAGGCGGGTAATATTGATATTGGTCTATAATTGCTTGGGTCTTCTTTGTTTCCTGATTTAAATAAAGGTATGACTTTGCTAAATTTCATTAAATCAGGAAAAATTCCTTGAGCGATACACTGATTAAATATAATAGCAAGATAAGGGGCAATAGCATGAATAATGTTTTTAACAGATATGCCCCATAAATCAGTGGTAGTTTTCATTTTAAGTAAATTAAATGTTTTGATTATATCGCTAGAATTAATTTCTTTAAAATTAAATAATGAACTACACTCAGATACATGTTTTTCAAGAACCGAGACAGCAGAAGCTGGTGAAGAATTCAAATTAGAGGTGGTTACTAATGGTATATTAACAAAAAAGTTATCAAAAATATTAGCAATTTCTGTTTCAGAGTTTATTCTTGCGTTATTAATGTTAAGCGCTAGACTGTTGTCATGTTGTTTACCTTTTCCGGTTTCACGCTTAATAATATCCCAAGTTGTTTTGATTTTATTATTTGACTTTTTAATTTTATCCTTTAAAAAGATTGACTTTGCTTTAGAACATGCTTTTTTGAAAATCTTAGAATATTGTTTTACATGTTCTACGAAACGAGGGCTGTGATTAGTTTCTCTTAATTTATATAGTTCATACAGCCTGTTTCTACTTTTATAAATACCTGTCGTAGCCCATTCGCAAAACTTTAACTTCTGGGTGCATTTAATCGTTTTAGACTTAAAGATATTATTGAACTCATTCGTTACTAATTCAAAAAGGGCTCCATAAAGCGCATTAGGATCATCATGCACATATGGCATCATAGAAACTTTATCAGCTACATTATTTTCAAAATTACGTAGTCGCGTTTTTGTAACGGGCCTGCATTGTACACTTTTAGGTGCATCAACAATATCTAATTCATAGGATACCTTTAATCCGTAGTGGTCGGATGTAATATTTTTAACGACTAGTTTGTTAGTCGGATCAGACTCCGAAAAAACATTATCTATGCAAGTGGCTGAATGAGATGTTACCCTTGTGGGCTCCAAGAACTGATTAATTAAATTAAAAGAATTGAACAAAGTTAATATTCGTGTAGTCAATGCACAGCTTTCAAGAATATCAACATTAAAATCGCCACATACTGCTATTGGTTTATTTTTTAACTTTAACTTATTCAACACATCCTCCATCACCGATTCAAATGATTCAAAATTACCTTTAGGTGGTCGGTATACACATACAATGACTAAGCTTTTTAATTCTACACATGACAGCTCGACATGACGTTCTATAGAAAGGTTTACAATATCCTTTCTTTCTCTGTAGCTTATATTATTTTTTACGAAAATTAGAGAGCCGCCACGCGTTGTAGTCTTCCTAGATAATAAATTTGCTAACTGAAAATTATTCACACTACATGACAAATCACAATGATTCAGCCAGTGCTCAGTTATACAAATGACATGAATGTCATTACATTCTGCAAATAATTCTAATTCTAAAACTTTGCCAGACAGGCCCTGAATGTTTTGACATAATACGTTAAGGCAAGAGGGCTTGGCTGTTGTCTTATGTTTTAGTTTAAAGCCGATTTAGAGACGTTTTCACTTTGTAAAGAAGTGTTTATATTATTTAAATTAATTAAATTATTATTAGTAGGTAAGCTACTAAAATCAGAGTCAAAAGACTTTGGCTTGCCACCTTGAAAGGTGTCTTGTAAATTAAAAGCTAACAATTCAGCTATTTTTGTCCTAAACCTATTTGCAAGATACATAGTATCCGATGTCAAAATAAAATTATTAATAAAATTATTAATATCAAAATATAAAACCTTGTCGCTATGACAATTTATCATGTTGAACAAATATGAGTTTAACTCATATATATGCTGATTCTGCTCCCTAGTTAGGTTTTTCGCGTAAGGAAACGAGCTAATTACTAATTTACAGCCGGTTTCAGACTGTAGTTTCAATAAAAAGTTAATATTGATCAAGATTTCTTAAGTACTTTGAAGTCGGGCGGATTTTAACAAAAACAAAAAAAAATTGTAGGTACATGTTTCACCCCGACTTCAAAGTACTTACGTTATTTGGTGAGGGAGTATTTCTTAGTTTTTGATGTAACTTTTTTGAAGGCGGTTTTATTTTTTCAAGTCATTGAAAGGCACCTATTGCAATAATTTTTAAATCATTGAAAGAAGCACATTGCATCACTTTCTCTCGTTTACTCTCTTTCTTTCGGCACAGCGATCATCACTCTTCAGTTATTGGGGACTACTCCTTTGTCTATAAGACCTTCGGATATTATAGCTTTGTCTGATATTATATCAATGGTGTCCACATCGAAATTGAATTCAAATGTGTTTAGAAATGTTAAACCTCGGAAGTCCTCCGGGCTCCATCTATAGGATACTGTTTCTCCCTACTCATTCGCATAATAACATGACCTTATGTTGGACTAAGTTATCTACGCATGCAATAGAGGAGGATTTTCTAAAATAATGCAATACAGATCATCATATACTCACAGTTTTTATTCCTCTATTACAATACACTTTCTCACTTAACCTTAGTAGTGTTCAGTTCCGTGGCTTGAATACGACTGATTGAACTGCGCGGGAACGACGCTCAACTGACATCATCCCGCCATTTTTGCATACCATAATCTGATGTGTCAGATGAGCGTGCACCGGAAATTAACATTTGCATTACTTCTTAATGAATAAAGATACATTATTTAAAATTATATGTTTAGATAATTATTTAATCTACTATAAATAAAATAACAAGAAATAGTAGGTTTAGCCTAATCAAAATGATAACAGTCGGCCATCCAAAATAAACAAAACGACCTCGTTATGATAACAAGTTCTGATACAATAGTAAGAAAACAAACCAAGTTAACTAAAAATTTAATAGTAAGCTATTAAATAGATGATAACATTCCAACAACAACAAAAAAAATAACTAAACTAATAACTAATCGATCTATTTTTGCATAGGTAACATCAAGTACTCTGATAGTTAAAAAAAAAAAAAACTTAATTACAATCGTTGATAAAAAAAATGTTGATAGATTACTAATTTTATTGCATGTTCAACAATATAGAAAGAAAACAATAATAATATGTATAATATGGTCCACTAGACCAACCAGTTTAATTATATTAAAAGTTAATTGAATCACAATGAAAAATCTATTACAATATGCATTACTTCATGGCGTTAATTAGGCTTTATTTCATGGCTTTGTAATTGTAACTACGATTTAGGCATTATTTCATGGCCTTACGATTCGGGCATTATTTCATGGCCCTGGGTACTAACTTCGAAGGCGTTATTTCATGGCCTTGTATCTGAGATTTAGGCATTGTTTCATGACCTTATAATTCGGGCATTATTTCATGGCCCTAAGTATTGCTTTTTAAGGCGTTATTTCATGGCCTTATTACAAGAATTCGGGCATTATTTCATGGCCCTTAAATATAAATCAAATGGCATTATTTCATGGCCTGTTATAACTAAATTTTGGAAGCACTTACCTAGTAAAAAAAATAAGAATATTTGAATCACGCTGCGTTTCAAAACCACTGACACAAGAAAATATTATTAAGCTATTGTTTTTCCGAGTCTGACTGCTTATCGTCATCTTCACTAGATGAGAAACTCTGAGGTCTCGCGTAGTTAAGCCAAGGGCGGATTTTGTCAACAGCTACGACTGTAGTAAAAGATCGAATACCCTTTTTAGTCAAAGGCGTGCTTTCTACACACATACACATCTATACATATCTATCATGGTCATATACTTTAGATATCCTATAGGGTCCCTGAAATTGTGACCTCATCAGCAAGTTCTGACCGTAGGGTACTTTCGGTACAACCTACTGGCCTAATACCAAAAAGAGCCTCTGCTGGAGTCTTATTTATACCCTTATTGAGCGTGTTGTTCATCCCCCATTGCACATCGGGCAAGTGATCGTCCCATTTGTTTTCGGGAGTATTAATTGTTTTTGCGGTAAGTGCATCAATCAAGGTTCTATTATATCTTTCCACTTGCCCGTTGGCACGGGGGGTAGACACAGCGTTCAATACATGTTTAATGTTTCTTTCCCCCAAGAACTTTCTAAATAAATCGCTCGTAAATGATGTACCGGTGTTCCAAAGAGGCCAAAATACTCGCGGAACACTTTAAGCGTAGTTTGTGACTTGGTATTTCTTACTGGTTTGATAAACACATAACGCGTGAAGGAGTCTATCAAAACCAAAATGTACATATTGCCCTTGCTACTACGAACAAAGGGACCTACATGGTCGGCATGTATCGTGTCAAAGGGCACGTCAACCTTAGGAATAGAATGAAGAAACCCAGGTTTTTTCCCACCAGAGGACTTGGAGTATGTACACTCCAAACACGAGTTGACATACTTTGTAACAAAAACACGCATATTTGGAAACCAATAAGACACACTTATTTTCTCTAGTGTCTTGTCCAGTGCAAAGTGCCCGATGTCATCGTGATTTTGTTTAACGATCTGCCAACGTACTCCCTTAGGGACTACCCATCTATCCCCATCTTTTGTAATTCTAAAGAGCTTTCCATTTTTGACCTTGTAATTTGACTTTATCTCGACAACATCCGCAAGTTCAGGATTATTGAGAATACCAATGATTCTTTGTATATCATCATCGGCACTTTGCACTGTCACAAGCCAGTCTGTTTCTTCAACAGAGGACACATCCAAAACCATAACCTGCTCAACTCCTACCGGATTGCGACTGAGCGCATCGACATGCGCCATCGACTTCCCAGCTCTATACTCTATATCGAAGTCATAGTCTTGCATCTGCTCCCACCATCTTGCAACGCGGGGAACCATGTCTCTTTTTGAAAAGGTGGCACGCAGCGAGTTGCAATTTGTAACGACCCTAAAGTGGATACCCACTAAATAAACACGAAACTTTTGTAGGGATGCAACAACTGCTAACGTTTCCAAATCGTATGACGAGTAATTCATCTCTTCTGGGGTGGTCTGCTTACTGAAGTAAGCAACTGGCCTCAACAAACCGTCGCTGCCCTTCTGGAGCAGAATTCCTCCAAGTCCCATTTTACATGCGTCAGTATGGACCTCGGTCTCGGCTCGGGGGTCGTACAGAGCGAGCAATGGTTTTTGCATTAGATACTGTTGCAGCTCTCTGAACGCCCCTTCCTACTTTGCACCCCAGTCCCAGACAGCATCCTTTTTGAGAAGTTGGGTCAGCGGTTTAGACTTCACGGAAAACCCTGGAACGAATCTGCGAAAAAAGCCGGCAAGCCCTAAAAATTGCCGTACGTTATGTTGATTCTGCGGTACAGGAAAATTAGAGACTGCTTCAACCTTCCGTGCTCCAGGACGAATCCCATCAGCACAAACCTCAAACCCAAGGTATTCTACCTTTCGACTAAAGAAGCAACACTTTGAAAGTTTGAGTGTGAGCCCAGCATCGCCAAATAAACGTAAAATCGATTCCAATCTTTCCATACCCTCCGAAGTATTTTTCGAGGAGATAATCACATCATCCAGATATGCTAGAGCCTCTTTGTGCCGTGATGACCCAAGAACTTGGTTCATAGTCCTCTGGAATGTGCATTTGCGAGGCCGAACGGCATACGAGTAAATTCGTAGTGGCCATCCGGCGTCACAAATGCGGTCTTATGCCTATCCTCCTCTCGGATGGGTATTTGGTAGTACCTGGATGCTAGATCCAGGGTAGTGTAAAAAGTGTTGCCGGCCAAACCGTCCAGCTGATCGTCAATCAAAGGTATAGGGTAATGGTCTCTCACTGTTTTTTTTATTAAGAGCCCTGTAATCTATACAAAGTCTAAGCTCACCTATTTTTTCTTAACAAGGACGATGGGACTCGCATACGGTGACGTAGACGGTCGCACAATCCCATTGTCAAGCAGCTCAGAAACCATTTCCCTTACCTTCTCCTTTTCCGCAATAGCTAATCTGTATGGCCGGTACACAACAGGCTCATCATCATCTAAGCAAATACTCATTTCTCCAATACTAGTCCTACCTAGCTCGTTCAAACCAAAAGCAAAGCAGTGCCTATAATTGTTCAAAAGAGTTACAAGATTGCTCTTTTCTCCTTCGGTGATTTCATTGCCACAAACAACTGCATCCATGGAAATCTTACTGGGTGTCTTCTCTATGCTGCAAGACAATACGGTTTTCGCACTATCAACAGAGTTCGGAAGCGCTATATAACCTCGAGCTAAGAGAAAATCCTTAGGGAAACACAATCTACCTGGAAGCGACTGATTGACCACGACTATTGAGCCGGCACCATTTTTATCAAAACGAAACAAGCCTCCAGGAACCGAGAAACGAACTCCCATATGTAACCCTAGCACACCCTCTATATAAACTTCACCTTCATGGCAAGGTACAGTATAAACATCAAGGACCGACGATAGCTCGTCAATACAAACTTCCTTGAGACATAGCAGTTTCACTTTGTTGGGTATTGTTAATACGTCAGTCTGATTGCAAATGGTTATTTCAAGGCTACCACTAGTCTTAGTTATAGCAATGTGAGGTTGCTCCGTATATGTTTGCCCTATTATTAATGGAACATGCATTGCGTTATCTGGGACAACTAGTAAGTCTAGATCGGCACCTACATCATCAATAACAACATGAACCCTTTGCCTGCCAATGGTCTTAACCAGGGAGTTTCCGAACCCACGGAGAACAGGTAAGTTATTTGAATCGTAAGAGTTTGAAAGTAAACCAAATTCTGAAAGTTTAATTAACGAACATACGCTACCGAAGTCGATAAAAGCTCTAAAAGGATACCCGTTAACAAGGGCAATTTTAAAATATTTTTCAGAAGGTGCTATGCAGTCTGATTGCGAGGTATTACCAGTATTATCAGAAACTTGCATGACAGTTTTATCAGCGTTTGGTAACTTAGCATAACACTGCTCAGTTTCATGGCCTACTCTACTACACCTGCCACACTTTTTAATAGGTAAGTTACATTGCGAGGTCACATGCCCATCTTTCTTACAGTTACTACAACGAGTAGGTCTCAAGACTGATCTTGATTGTTCTATCTGTTTTCCTTGTTGCGTTCTAATAGTTTTGCGGTCAACAACTGTTCTACTACTCCTTGCATTACGTAAGTACGAAAGCAATTTGTCAGGGTCGTCAAACTGCGCTGCTTCAGCACCCAACCTAACCGACCTGTCGTCTATACCATGCAAAACACACTCGACTGCGCGTTTGCCTGTTATACCACACCTATTAATCAACGCTAACTTGTCGTAGAAATATTCCTCTAGCGAGTCAGAGAATCGGGCCCGTTTGGCCAACATATCGCTTAACATTTGCCCATAGTTCTCTTCCGAAGGAAAAGCGGATAGCAGTTTCTGCTGCCATTCAGTCCAAGTAAACAGAACAGAGGGTAGTCCCTCATACCATCGCTTTGCAACGCCTCTTAATTTTGGTAACGCGAAATGTATGGTCTGTCTCTCAGACCAACCATATATTGTAGCACACTCGTTAACCTTGTGTAGCCACATCGTTGTGGTTTGTTCTCGTTTACTTGGATCAAATTCGGGAACAGTGTTATTTAAAGAACCTAGCTTGTCAAGGCTGTTTACGCTACCTATAGAACGCAAGGCGGACAGAAGCTCAGTCAAACTTGAGTTAGATGGATTTGGGGCCTCACGACTGCACTGGGGACTTTCTCGTACAGAATGACTGATTTTTCGCCCACTGTGGTCGCCAACAAAATGTTTAGAGCCACTAGAGCTACAAGAATTACAGGTGTCACCTATCTCTCGATTTTGAGTTGGCGGTGGCGAGCTGCTCCTCAAAGCACACCTACTATGGCTTCGGCGCTTATGACGTAGTTCACCACCCACAGCCATGTGGTTAGAGCGGCGCGAGACGTAGTTCCCGTGTTCGCCGTCCTCCCGACGAGGGGACCGATAAGCAGATGCGTGTTGCTGTCTTGGGCTTCGTTCTTCTACAGGCCCAGTACGGCTTCGAGACTGGTACCTGGATCTCTCTCGTGAAGGGCGATGGTCTTGACCAGGCGATCGCTGAAACGTGCGGCTTGTTCTCCAACAACTTGATCCGCTGCGCGAGCGTCTGCCTCTGCTGGACGCGCGATGACGACTCCGTGACGGACGACTTGAATGCAGCGGCAGCGTTTGTTCGCACCTCCCGACATCGATCGCGTGGCTCCATTTCTTACACTGAAACGTTTTAAAACATCATGTGAGAAGTACACCTATTCTTTGATTACCACTGACTTGTCAAATAATGTATAAATTGTCTACAATCACACCAATCACCTTAACAAAATAACTTTTATTTTAGGAGCTGTTAAGAAGTGTTATAAATATTAAACGACAGACGAATACACTTCTGTACTTTTATTTTGTGTAAGCATACAAATAGAATACATTGAAAACACCCAAATGTTGATATCATACACGTACATGTACGATAAAACAAAAAATACTGATGGTTATTTGTTTTGACAACTGATGAGAAGAAAGCGACAAAAAAAAAATTAACTAGAGACATTATGAGATTTAAAATGTAAATAACCTTTTGTATTAGCTAAATGTGGTTGTAAGAATGTGTTTATCCAGAGACATTAAAATTTCATTGTATTGTTATTAATTTTATGCACCTCAGCCCTTTTCAGATATGTAAGTATCATACAAATGAAATATTAGGAAAAAACAAATTGAAATTGCATTGTGAATGCAAAAAGTAAAGTAATTTACTATCTTAGAGAGTATTAACGCTTATTGAGTGACGTTCAGAGAAAATTGTTGAACAAATTCAATTTTAAGAACTAACTTCACATCACAATCATTATTATTTGAATTTTTGTTCAACTTATGTTTCCCAATAAATCCAATAACAAGTAAAACTGAAACTGTAGCTCATTCGCTAAGCCAAGTTACGATTTCACTGCTAACGATAAATAGCTTAGTGTAAGACAACTAAGATATTTATGTACCAATAAGGTAACAAATGTATCAAAAAGAATAAAGAATAAACTAAAATGCAACCTGTCTTGTGCAAATTGTGATATTACCTTATTCAAAGGAGTGCCACTAAATGCAGTTTTAAAGTTCGTAAAAGCAAATAAGGTGCATTAAATGTCGAAAGAAAAAAAATCGAAAAAATAAGGTTCTACCTACTTCTGAAATTTGTTGGACTAAGTTATCTACGCATGCAATAGGGGAGGATTTTCTAAAATAATGCAATACAGATCATCATATACTCACAGTTTTTATTCCTCTATTACAATACACTTTCTCACTTAACCTTAGTAGTGTTCAGTTCCGTGGCTTGAATACGACTGACTGAACTGCGCGGGAACGACGCTCAACTGACATCATCCCGCCATTTTTGCATACCATAATCTGATGTGTCAGATGAGCGTGCACCGGAAATTAACATTTGCATTACTTCTTAATGAATAAAGATACATTATTTAAAACGATATGTTTAGATAATTATTTAATCTACTATAAATAAAATAACAAGAAATAGTAGGTTTAGCCTAATCAAAATGATAACACTTATATGAGGATGGGTGTCGGGAGACAGGATTATGTTACGAAATTTGTTATGGGTCTTGTAGTAAGTATTGCCTACAGAATTGTTTCTTAGATATGTTTGTTGTGGATAGTTTATATGGAGTTTCTGCTGCGGGTTGCAATAAATGTTGATTTTCACAAAAAAAAGCCTTTTTATTAATACATTTCGCCAGAGATTAACTCGATTTTAATTTTATTCTGAAAGTCTCGAGGTCCCGGGAAGTCCCGGGACTTTGAAATTGTCGAGACGTCCCAAACCTCAGCGCTGACCTAAAATTGCAATATTCTACACCCCAAATTTTTTGACGAATATAGCCTCGCCGATAAAAACATTTTCACGTTTTATTTCTTAATATTTATGATTGTACGGAACCCTCGGTGCGCGAGTCCGACTCGCTCTGACCGGTTTTTTTATATTTTCTCTAGCTTTTCGTCGCGTGGACTACACGACATTATCCCGCGAGAATTTGATATTTTTCTGGGATAAAAAGTATTTGTGTCCCAAATTTCAACCAAATCCGTTCAGCCGTTTTGGCGTTTTTGAGTAAGTAACAAACATCCAAACATCTAAGCTTTCACATTTATAATTTAGGAGGATAAAACAAAACCATGCTGCCTCAGAAATTCCCACTATCTGTGGCAATATGAGGGTATCAAATATCTTGAAAACATATGAGTATGTGCCTGTCAAACATAATATTCCTGTGATATACAAGGCGTGACTGGAGATTGCGAGACACATTGCGAGACATCAAATAGAGGTAAATATGAGGAGATTGATAGTTCTATGCAAATACAGACGTTGTATTTGTCAAAAGGATTTGAAAATATTTAGTAGGTACTCGTACACACTATCAGAAAACAAGAAAGAGGATAAAAGGAGTAAGTTACTCAATTTATGTTATAGAAAATATGAATTAGGGTGGAATTCCACTTATAAAAGATCTTTGTCCAATACCTATGCATTTGACCAGAGAAATTATCAATGAAACCATTCATAAATTCGTCCTCGTCCAATTTCTTTGATACAATCTATCTATATATATAAAATTCAAAGTCCTGACTGACTGACTGACTGACTGACTGACTGACTGAGATATCAACGCACAGCCCAAACCGCTGAACCTAGAGACTTCAAATTTTGCACATAGATACGTTATACAGTATAGGCATCCACTAAGAAAGGATTTTTGGAAATTTCATCCCTAAGGTGGTGAAATAGGGGATGAATGTTTGTATGAAAGTCCGTCAGTTTTGAAGTTAGGATCTTCAAATTTTGTATTTAGGCTGGCAATTGAAAATTAATATTTTCCATTGTCAGTGTTTTTGACAACTCCACCCCCGAAGGGGTGAAAAGTGTGATGAAATGTTGTATCTGGAAAGTCCTTCATTAAATTTATTATTTAGGCTTATGGTCGGAAAGTAAAACAAATAAGCAAACACATATTTCGTATATTTTCGAAAATCAACCCCTTAGAGTTTAAATGGGATAAATAAACCTAAAAATCAATATGGTTTTTTTTTATCCACAACGGGGTAGCACTTAGCCTTCATCACACCTGATGTTAAGTGGTGATAAGGCTGAAGATGGAAGCGCACTACTCCCGGAATCCTCAATCACTGATGAACTGGCTATCTTATCTCTAACTGCCGGAACAGAATAATGCTGAAAACATCATTGTTATGGCGTCAGACTTAGATAAGATGGTGGTAGCTAGCCAGGCGGACTAAGAACAAGTCCTACCACCAACCAAACCGTATACAATATGTACCCCCACTGGGAATCGAACCCGGGACCTCTTGGTCTGAAATCGGTGGTGTGAACCACTAGACCACAGAGGCGGTTAATGGATGTCGTTATTGAGGTTTTATGGGATGACGATTGCAAAAATGGCATTTATTTTGATGTTTAACAAGCTAAACATGATTCAACCCCTAAAAGGTTGAAATAGGGGTGAAATTTTGAATGAAAAATCAGGGGGTAAAATAGACATTTCAACTTGAAACTTTGTAGGCTTACTTCTTAAAACAAATAGGCAACCCATTTCGTAGTTTTCCGAAAATCAAACCCAGGGGGTAAATACGGTATAGAAACCTAAATCATCTTAAGTACTCTAAAAGTTCTTGGTACCTAACAAGTTCTTGGTACCTAAGCTACTTGGAACTTACTTTTTGATTGTGAAACTGACACTTATCATTTACTTTTTATCCTGGTTATTGGTTCCCTAAGTATTTTCTCGAATGTCCACGCGGACGAAGTCGCGGGCGGAAGCTAGTATATATATAAAATTCAAAGTCCTGACTGACTGACTGACTGAGATATCAACGCACAGTCCAAACCACTGGACGGATCGGGCTAAAATTTGGCATGCAGGTAGATGCAATGACGTAGGCATCCACTAAGAAAGGATTTTTGGAAGTTCCACCCCTAAGGGGGTAAAATAGGGGATGAATGTTTGTATGAAAGACCGTAAGTTTTGAAGTTAGGATCTTCAAATTTTGTATTTAGGCTGGCAATTGAAAATTAATATTAACCTGTGTCAGCGCTTTTGACAATTCCACCCCCGAAGGGGTGAAAAGGGGGATGAAATATTGTATCTGAAAAGTCCTTCATTAAATTTATTATTTAGGCTTATGGTCGAAAAGTAAAACAAATGAGCAAATACATATTTCGTATTTTTCGAAAATCAACCCCTTAGAGGTTAAATGGGATAAATAAACCTAAAAATCGATATGGATGTCGTTATTGAGGTTTTATGGAATGACGATTGCAAAAATGGCATTTATTTTAATGTTTAACACGCTGAACACGATTCAACCCCTAAAAGGTTGAAATAGGGGTGAAATTTTGAATGAAAAATCAGGGGGTAAAATAGACATTTCAACTTGAAACTTTGTAGGCTTACTTCTTAAAACAAATAAGCAACCCATTTCGTAATTTTTCGAAAATCAAACCCAGGGGGTAAAATAGGGGATGAATATGTGTATGAAAGTCCGTCAGTTTTGAAGTTAGGATCTTCAAAGTTTGTATTTAGGCTGGCAATTGAAAATTAATATTTACCTGTGTCAGTGTTTTTGTTGACAATTCCACCACCGAAGGGGTGAAAAGGGGGATGAAATGTTCTATCTGGAAAGTTTTACATTAAATTTATTATTAAGGCTCATGGTCGGAAAGTAAAACAAATAAGCAAACACATAATTTACCTTTTTTTTCGAAAATCAACCCCTTAGAGGTTAAATGGGATAAAGAAACCTAAAAATCGATATGGATGTCGTTATTGATGTTTTATGGGATGACGATTGCAAAAATGGCATTTATTTTGATGTTTAACACGCTGAACATGATTCAACCCCTAAAAGGTTGAAATAGGGGTGAAATTTTGAATGAAAAATCAGGGGTAAAACAGACATTTCAACTTGAAACTTTGTTAGCTTACTTCTTAAAACAAATTGGCAACCCATTTCGTAATTTCCGAAAATCAAACCCAGGGTGTAAAGGTCCTTATTGAATTATACAAGTAAACTAGCTTCCGCCCGCGACTTCGTTCGCGTGGACATTCGAGAAAATACTTAGGGGACCAATAACCAGGATAAAAAGTATTTTGTGTTTTAATTTCATAAAAATCCGATCAGCCGTTTTTACGTGATTAGGCGGGTCCTATCTCACCAAGTGAGCAGCCTCGTGCGAGGCCTAACGCACGTGGCAAACGTTCTGCCTCGCGCGAGGCTGCTCGTTTGGTGAGGGAGGACCCGCCTAATCACGTAAAAACGGCTGATCGGATTTTTATGAAATTAAAACATAAAATCACATCAAAAAAGTAAGAAATAATTCCTCACCAAATAAATAACGTAAGTACTTTGAAGTCGGGCGTGAAACATGTACAATTATTTGTTGTTTTTGTTAAAACCCGCCCGACTTCAAAGTACTTACGTTATTTATTTGGTGAGGAATTATTTCTTACATTTTTGATGTGATTTTTTTGAAGGCGGTTTTATTTTTTTTTATAAAAATAATTTTTATTTCACTCTTTTCAGTGCATCGTGCAGACAATTTACGTGTTTTCTGGTAAATAGGTATGTGATCAAACTGAAAACCTCCTTTTTTGAAGTCGGTTAAAATACATTGAGGTATCCCCTTTTTAACAAAACAAGAATCATCTAAATCGGTTTATAAACAAAGGAGTTATGCCTAAAGATACGTATTAAATTCACATAAAGTGGTAACGAAAACGACAGTATTTTCAAGATTTCCTGAAAACTATTGAACCGATTTCAAAATTTCAAAAAATGGGACCAACTTGGAAACCAACCTGATGTAATAACGTTTCAATCATTTCAATTGGTCCATCCGTCTTCGAGTAATCGGTGGACATACACAAAAAACATACATACAGACGAATAGAGAACCTCCTCCTTTTTGATTTAGAAGTCGGTTAAAAATACTTTTTATCCTGGTTATTGGTCCCCTAAGTATTATCTCGAATGTCCACGCGAACGAAGTCGCGGGCGGAAGCTAGTATTTGATAAGTGGAATACCACTCTTAGCTACAATTTACGCGTCGCATGCTCGATAAAACCATTTTGTGGTTCCGTGGGGTAACTTTTTATTAACTATTATCGTTGACTATTAAATTGAATATTTGATTAAAAAAACTGCTTGTCGATATCTTTGATAATTATGGAGATATAAAATTACTAATGAGGGCAGTAATTTCTCGGGCGCACCAAATTTCAATGGTCTACTTAGGTATGAAACGACTTTTTTTTGTCATTATGCATTTGCATATTTCTTATATGCATTTAAAAATATGTTTCAAAAAAGTATGTGAAAGTTTATTTTTGTGAGGTTTAAAAAAATATGTCAGAAGTTTTACTTGCAAAACATTGCATTTTAACCTTAGACCATTTAGCACAATGTTTTAAAGGGAAAAAATCTTTAAAGTGGCAACTACAAAGGGGGTCTCCTGCCCTAAATTTTATTATACTCTTTATTGCACATTAAAAATACATTGAACACAAATATAATTGTAACATGTGAGCAAAGGTGGACTTATCTCTAAAAGAGATAATTTTGTGTGCATTTTAGTATTTAAGTTATTTTTTGTGGATAAATTATTATTTCTTGATTATAACGAGTAGAAGTGAAAATCACTGCAAAGGGATATATATATATCGACAACTCGTCAAGATTTAAAATTGCACAACGATATCTACTTTCTTCCATTTGGCGACTCTGTATGAAATATGACAGGGAGAAAAAAATTGCCCTTGGCGAGTTTCTTGCCTGGGGTGCGATTCTCTAACGAATTTTCACCGTCACATCGTCGTTCACTTCGATTCTTTATGTCAAAATTCATAATAAACAAGTGAAAGTCAAGCGAAAAATAAATATGTTGTTTAAAAAACTATAAAAACACACTTTTATAGGAACAGACTGAAAGTACAAAACAACCGACTATTCAGTAACTGAAATCAAAAAGCGTGGTGCGCGTTGTCAATATTAAGTACTTGAATGCATGCTTTGCAAAGGGCGCACCACGCTTTTTAATTTCAGTTACTGAATAGTCGGTTATTTTGTACTTTCAGTCTGTTCCTATAAAAGTGTGTTTTTATAGTTTTTTAAACAACATATTTATTTTTACTTTTTAGTTTAATAAAGGGCAAGCTATGGATGGATGGCAATCGATTTCACAGTCCATTCATGTGTCTGCCCACCCCATAAACATTATAACTCAAAGGCGAGATTGTATGTATTTATTTTAAAAATTCAAGTGGAGTCTATTAGTTACCAGATGCGCGAGCCGAACCCTTACTTCATCCTTACTCCATCATCAGACCCTCACCACCAAGTGTAGCGAATAGGTCTCATCAGAACGAAACAAATGAGCCCAAACTCGAGGGGTTACCTAGTGGTCATTAAGGAGTGCCACTGACTTCCTCCCTGCTCCATCATCAGGCCCTCAACACCTAGTGTAGCAAATAGGTCTCATCAGAAAGAAACAAATGAGCCCAAACTCGAGGGATTTTCAAGTGGTCATTAAGAAGTGCCACTGGCTTTCTCCCTGCTCCATCATCAGACCCTCGCCACCAAGTGTAGCAAATAGGTCTCATCAGAACGAAACAAATGAGTCCAAACTCAAAAGGTTTCGTAGTGGTCATTAAGGAGTGCCTCTGGCTTACTCCCAGCTCCATCATCACATCATCAGACCCTCGCCACCAAGTGTAGCAAATAGGTCTCGTCTGAACGAAACAAATGAGTATTGGTCATTAAGGAGTGTCACTGGCTTCCTTCCTGCTCCATCATCAGACCCTCACCACCAAGTGTAGCGAATATGTCTCATCAGAACGAAACAAATGAGCCAGAACTCGAGGTGTTTCCTAGTGGTCATTAAGAAGTGCCACTGGCTTCCTCCCTGCTCCATCATCAGACCCTCACCATCAAGTGTAGCGAATAGGTCTCATCAGAACAAAAGAAATGAGCCTAAACTCGAGGGGTTTCCTAACAGCCATTGAAGAGTCCTATTGCCCACCTCTTGACTCCATCATCAGATCAGCTCGATGGTAGCAAATTATTGTATTGTCATCGGATTCATATAGACTTGCAAAGTTTCAAATCAATACGACAATTAGAAGTAGGTTAAAATTGATTTCCAAGATTTTCTTACATTGTGACTTAGTTACAAGTGAAGCTAATAAAAGTGTGGTAATAACGTCGAGTTTGTTGATTGAATCTTAGAGAATCGCACAACTGTTCTTCTCGTTACAAGGCCTCCCGTCGTAGGATTTGCGAACCGATAGCGTAGCTTCATTGATGTTCACAAGTGCTGTATCAGCCTAAAATGAATAAATGATTTGATTTGATTACGTTAACTATAAAGTTACATGTCAGCATGTAAAGTTAGATATGTCGGTACAAAAGCAGTAGGGTTATTCACAATTTATTAACACTCTTTCAGCACCAACAATCTGCAATAATGTATCAAAATATTTCATTATACATTACATAGTAACAGTTGCTTCAAAATAGTTAGTAGAATAATTGCAAGCGAATTTCACCCAAAATTGTTACACAAAAAGACACAAAATCGAAAAATTGGGATGAAATAAATACACTTGGTCCGATGCATCGGAGTGAAAGGCCTCTTGTGGCTGGCGAGTGCACGAAATGAACCGCTAGAGACTTTTACAATGTACGATTTTTTATGATTCTGCATACATATGTGCATTGACTAATTATTACGTAATTTAAGATAATAATTATAGTAGTCCCATCCGTAAATCTACTTGTGATGTGAGGCTAGTGCTACTAGTAGGTACTTAGTTCTATTATCCCGTATGATTTTTTGCTGAAACAAGGCGAGTATCGCCTCGTACTCCATGTTTTATTTAAAGTGGCACAACAATATAACTATACGTTTTCTGTTTTCCTCCTTGTCGCGTCGTGTTCCTCATGTCTGTCTGTCAGGGTCGTGACCGCCACCTCCTAGCAGTATTTCTTTGGTGATGACCTTCCATCATCCCCTGTCCCCGTACGCCGGCGGCATGCAGTGTGTCGTAGACTAACGTGTCGAGAATGGTGCAAATCTGGTCGGACCAACGCATCGGGCTGTGACTACGTGACCTTTTGCCGACTACTTTCCTTGTCACTATTTATTTCTCCAGGTTCTTTCCTGGCAATGTGGCCAAAGTAATCAAGGACACGCGCAATTTCTAACCTATCACGTGTTCTATATGACTTCCGAGGCTCGCAGCCGTGTGCATACTGTCTCGTACTGTCTATTCATAATATCACGAGAAATTATAATTTCACTAGTGGAATTATAATATCACGACTTTGACAAAATCCCTGCGACAGATACATAAAAAAAATCGACCCGTTTATTGCATCAAGTAGGTATTTTAAAATGTCACAAGGTATCTGACATCAATGCGTTGAAAATTTTGCAAAATTCTAACCTCTCAACAACAGTTTATTGCGCCTGTTCTTCTTGTCAGTTAAAAAGTCTTCAATGGACGGCATGAAAATGTTGATTCATTATGTCTAAGTGAATAAATTAATATTTACTTACTTACACTTACTGTGGATCTTGGCCTCTGATGTCAAAGCACGCCATTTCGTTCGGTCTTCCCAGTTCCGACCACTCAGCCACATTGATTTGGTTGAGGTGTTTGGCGGCTTCATCCTTCCAGCGATATCGCGCGGCCTAACGGGCGAACGCCCGTTAGGCTCATAGAACTCATGATCCTCTCCCATTCTTTCAATGAATATTTTATTTTATTTTATTTTGCTGTGGTCGTAAGTTCTAAAAAAGGTTCCAACGAATCCATCTCAGAAAAACAGTCGGATAATGAGCGCTGTTTTCAAGCGACAGTGGTGCTGACCGCGCTTTCTAATCGGCTCGGCGTTCGTTAAAAATATTCGCAACGGTGATCTGCGAAAATGAAAACCTGGAGTTTCATTAGATTAAGATTTTTATCTGCTAGTAACTATCTCTGTTGTTAATTCTAGCTTGGATATGATTTCAGTAAATCTCTGTATATTATTCGTGGAAGCGTTTTATTTCAGCAAACTTAGAAATGAGTCTTAGATATGGTTTTAAAATTAGGATATCGCAGGATCGAGGAACTGGCTATCTTATTTCTAACTGCCGGAACACGACAATGCTGAAAACATCGTGGTAATGCTACCACGTTGTCGATAAAAAATTGGTAAAATTTTCACTTGCATCTTAAAAGTTCTGCTATGGAATTGCGTAAAGTCAATCGTATTCATTTGACAGTTCATATCGTATCATAATGAATGTCATTCCATACAAATTGCAGCCGATTGAATACGATATGAACTGTCAAATTAATACGATTACCTAACATTCAAAACAACCTACATTCTAACTCCTTTAAAATGTACGTTACATTACATCCATGAGACAATTTACAAAAATATTGTTTTGATAAACAAAAAAATGTTATTAATGATTAATTGCTTGCTACTTGTCTGAAAAAACAGTGTTATAGCCAGTTTCAAAACAATACCGCTGTGCATGGGGCGTGAAAAACATACTAAAATGTTTCACAATAATAATTAAAAATGGCCTATCTTCACCAAAACAGATTTATGGATACCATAGTAGGATTGGTTTTAGTCACTCTTAATACAAAGGATTAAGGTTGAGATTTGGACCTTTTAAAAGGTACAGTTGTCAATAAACGCGAACGAATCAGCGAACGTGCGCAGTCCGCACACGCAACCGTCTTGCACTAGTAAAGAAAGGTATGGTAACCATGACTTTGGGAGAAGATCTAATCATATCGTCTTAAAAATAAACAAATATGACACATAAGACATGATACGGATATGGATGATAAGGATAAAAAGAATAACAATAAAAAGATGGTTGGACTGAGTGTTTATGTTTGTATGAATGAATGAATGAATCATCAAGGTGAAAATGAGGAGAAAATAGTAGAGTGGAGGTGATAGAAGTATTGCGCCGACCCCAAAATAAAAATGAATTTGGATGAGAACAATAAAAAGACGATGAGTTTGGAGACAAGATGAATAAACAAACAATTATTACAATTATTACAAATTATGATTGTACCATTTTGTCTAGCAACAACTAGCGGCCAGCCACATCACACCACAACCACGAGCGTCAACGACATTTTGTCGCACAACCACAACGCAACTGCAAAAAGTTGCATCGACACTATTCACACGTATAACATTTTGTCGCTCCGATGTGGTGTGGTTGTGGTACGAGTGGGTTGACACGTCTTAATAATATTATTTTCATAGTTATAGAGGTATTTCCCTGCTCGATCGAATCAGAAATGATGAGAGCCGCAGGAGAACTAAAACGACCGACATCGCTCGAAGGATTGCTCAGTTGAAGTGGCAGTGGGCGGGACACATAGCGCGGAGAATCGATGGCCGCTGGAGCGGAAAGGTTCTCGAATGGCGACCGCGAACCGGACGACGTTCCGTGGGCAGGCCCCCTACAAGGTGGACCGACGATCTGGTCAAGGTCGCGGGAAGCCGCTGGATGCGGGCAGCGCAGGACCGATCGTTGTGGAGATCCTTGGGGCAGGCCTATGCCCAGCAGTGGGCGTCGTACGGCTGAAATGATGATGATGAGTCATAGAGGTATTTCTTCCCATTAATGTAATAACGCTGAATTGCAGTAAAAAGTACTTGAAAATCAAATATAGTAAAATAGCATAACAGAAGATTTACTTTCTGCTCGTTTATAGTAACTTACTCTCAAGTATGTATGTAACGTTTCAACATTCGACCTAAAGTTTACATTGTCCTTAAATTTTCCATAGTCATGGTCATCGCAATGAAAAACTGATGTCGGAGCATTACATTGCGCAAAATTTACCAACTGTTACATAATGCGACTGTTGGAAACGCGTCTTGTATCATATGTGTGTGTTAAGTGGTCGACCGTTTGTAATTGTCTTATGAATGTGGCTAAAAATAGAATTTATTATTCGATGTGGCTACAATTATAACAGCATAATAGCAATGATTAGCAAGCTGAAGTGATAGTGGGCTGGTGGTGGATTCATCGCTCCAAGAACCGACGGCCGTTGTATGGGGCAAACTAGTTCTACAGTGGAAACCGCGTTTAGGCGTCCAACACACTGCCTCCGGTTTCCGCACTACCGGACGGAGATGCGGCGTGATTTATCATACACTGCGGGTTTTGTATGCACATCAAAATTCTACAGCCATAGTTAAGGCAAACGTAGCGTAGGACGACCGGCGGGGGCTGGATGTAAAGAGCTGAGTACCGGGCTCAGTGGCGTGAATTGGGAGAACCCTATGTCCAGCAGTGGATAATAATGAGGATTAAAAGTCTGTCACTTAAAACTTTAGCTTGTCTAGTCGTCCGCTTAAAATTGTCTTTAAAACTTCAAGTTGACGAGAAACTACATTGGTCCGCCTAAACTATATAAGTACCTATTTTTAATAAAATTATGGGTTTGCTTTTGTTTTGATCGCAATCACCACACAAGTTCACCCTTCTACGAACTTTTTAAAATAAATTAGGCTATAATGATTACGGGCTAGATGTATTTCTATCACGGAAACCAATTTTCCAACTTTGTTTTTCTTACAAAATTTTACTCATATCCAATCTCACAAATAAAAATTGTTTTTATCACAAAAACTTGGAATGCCGCTCTAGTAATTGTGTTTCGTCTTCAGCAATTATTTTAATAGGGTCGGGATTCTAACTTCTGCCATTATGACGAAAATTTGGGATGCCTCTGAAGCCTTATGTACAACGTGACAGGACTTCCTTAATTCGTTAATATCCTCGTACGGAATTGATCTTTAACTTTTAATAGGGAAAGGGGAATGGATGAATGGATGAATATTTCATTTAGCAAGGATCTTAACTTTTGGGTTCAAGTTTATTGTTAGAATCAGTTGAAGTACTTTGAACGACAGTTAATTTAGAAATGTGATGCGATTCATTTAATATCAGGTAATGCCAGAGGAACTAATATCTTTTGAAGCTTCTAGACTTCTTGGAAGTCTCCAAACTAAACGGATTACTGTAATTGGGAGATAAGTACCTAAATTATTTTAGGTCGCAGAGACCTAAGGTTCTTTGAAGTACAAATCTATATAGAAATTCATAAAATATAACTTTTATATTTATTCACAGGAAAAATAGAAATCCCACCAAATCATGTTCTTCTAAAATGTTGCCAAGACGAGACCATATGGTTGGCACTGTCAAAAAGTTTTTAGATCTCATACAGAGCCAAGCTTCTAACTTATTTTACTTACTTAATGTTCACCGTTCTTTGGAACTCGCTTCCAGTTCCCATCATCCTTTCCGTTCATTAGACGGGCTCAGCCTTTAAGCGTGTTTAAGAAGGAACTAAAAAAATATTACCTATCTATTTAAATTACTTCTTCTCTTTTAAACTCTGTGCTTGCTATTCATCGGTTTGCAGACATTGATATATTTATATACTGTTTACTAATATAATATAATTTATTTGTAATTTGTGTATGTTTATCATTATAGGTAACATTATGACTTCACATTTATAATTTCTTCTACTGTGCCACTACACCCCGCGTCTTGTCCTGTCAATATCTCCATACCATCGGGTTGTCTGGAAGAGATCGCTTTGAGCGATAAGACCACCCTTTTAATGCTGTTAAAAGTTGTTTTCTTTTTCTTTTTTATGTACTGTGGTGTTCAAATAAAGTGTTAAATAATAAATAATAATACCGTCACTTAAGCGTCACTTAAACGTCACTTAAGCGTTCATCACCACCCAGGGCAAATTTTAATGTTTATCGACGACCCCTGGCGTAATTCAAAAGACAAAAAGTCTAATATATTATAATTATTTTATTTGCTTTGCTATTTTTGACTTCTTATGATTACTTAGCTTAAGTTATAAGTAAATATTAATCTCTTAAATTATTTTTCCAGTCTTCGCCTTAACTAAAAACTAGAAATCACGCCAATTTTGGTGATATTCGTGCATGCCATTCATTGTTGCACAGTTTCATCATAATTGCTGCGCTCTTTACGATCTCACGTGTATAAAGAGGCCTCTTGCTTTTAAATCCCTACTTATTAATATACTAGCGGATCCTCGCGGTTCCACCCGCGTAGTACCCGTTCCCGTGGGAATATCGGGACAAAATACAGCCTATGCCACCCGGGAAGAATGTAGCTTTCTAATGGTGAAATAATTTTCTAAATTGGTCCAGTAGTTTCGGAGCCTATTCGATGCAAACAAACAAACAATCAAATCTTTCCTCTTTATAATATTAGTATAGAAATGTGAAAACATCTTTTCCTTGAAACTCCTCGTCAACCTCGACTTCCTTTCTTACTCCTTTAGTATACATTTTGTTCGTTTGTCAAACGCACCAAGAGAGTATCCGAGAGATGCCGAAAGGCTCAAACTCTTATATCCTTCGGTTATCAGGTTAGAAGTCATTTCTTTTCAATATCACCGAAGTTACAGTTACTAAAAATAGATAAGATAAGATAGTCGTCAAACTTGTAATAGTTTATTATAAGCTATAAAACCTTCGTTATAACAAAAGGAAATGAATGTTAAACTAAATAAAATTATTATGTGCCTACGTTTAATTATAGCACCTAATTAAACAAACTGAAAGTACATACTAATAAAGAAAATTACATAAAAAGGTTTCATTAGTTTCATATTTAATCATCATCAGACAGTGGTGTAATCAATTACAGTGTTTTCTGAAGCATAAAGATAATAATTGAGAAATATAATGTTTCGTCTTTGCTTAATTTTCTGTTTAACATTTACTGAAATAGGGCAAAGATTATACTTTCACAACTATTCGCATAATGACTAGCTGCATTTGCCTCTGTTACACCTTCGCCGTGAAACTAACGAAGTGACTCTCTGTGGTCTAGTGGTACTTACACACCACCGGCATCAGACCCAAAGGTCCCGGGTTCGATTCACAGTGGGGGTACATATTGTATTCGGTTTGGTAGGTGGTAGGGCTTGTTCAAAGTCCGTCTGGCTAGCTAGTACCATCTTATCTAAGTTTGACGTCATAACAACGATGTTGGAGATAAGATAGCCAGTTCCTCAGTAATTGAAGATTCCGGGAGTTCTACCTTCAGCCTTATCATCACTTAACATCAGGTGTGATGAAGGCTAAGTGCTACCCCGTTATGGTTAAAATAAAACACCGAGTTCCAGATAGTAAATTTTAGGCCACTTATCCCATAATCGACCTTAGCAGAAGTTGCTTAACCATCACAACTGCAAAGTACAATCAAGTATTATTAGCTATAGAAATTATAATTCTAATTAAATACAGCTTCATAAATTTTTTTTAACGGTATAGTTACTCGCATTCGAAGCGAAGAAAACAAAATTATGCGTATGAAACCTATTATTAACAGCTCAACAGTACCGAGTCGATGTCTATCCACTGTTGTCTGTCTGTTGCTATTTACCGTGCTCTAAGCATTGCTAATAGAAGTGGAATTTCAATCCATACTTTTAAATATTAATGTGAAATTGTGTTTGCTTGTTTTTCCGTCTTTTGGAGCAACAGATCGAAGTGATTTTTGGTATGGGGAAAGTTTAGAAACGGGAGCGTGACAAAGGCTACTTTTTTTTAATCCCGAAAAAGTACCACATTCCCCCGAGATAACGTCGTGTAGTCCACGGGGGCTAACATAACTATATATTTATCCGTTAACTAGTTTCCATAACACAGTCACAGGGTAAAAAAAAACTACTACGTAACACAGTTTCCTAATGAAAACTACGTAATTTATTTATATACCTATCTTTCTTAAGGAACATTTTTGACTGCAAGAAGTCTAGCAAAATGTGTGATGTACTTAGGTAACATCTCTATAATTTGATATTATTATGCGTGGTAGCGACGTTTCCAAACACATTATTTTTGTTTCTCGCAGCGTTTTGCGTAACACGCGCCAGCATTAGACATGTTGGGCTTTTGGCCTGTCGAAATTATTATGTTTTATGTCCATTGAACTAGGTAAGTTTAAGAGATTTTTTTTTTCCGTAAAGTTTTTTTGAAGTGAAAACTTCTTTGGCGGCGTTGTGCACTTTTTCTGATTGGTAAAAAACTTTAACGTGTTTAACTTGAGTCAGGACACGTGACCGTCAGATCGAAAATTCGTAAGACGGACACGTGACCTGATCGAAAAACTGTTACAATTTCATTAGAACAAATTTCGCCATCGTTTCCAAAGTTGTAATAGCTCAAGTTAGAAAACGGGCGGCATTGAAGCCAGAAGACCTCGGTTCAAATCCAGTCCGTATTTTTTTCTTTTTATTTGTCATATTCATAATTTTTGTGAAAAATCTAGGGAGATCTTTTTACTTCTGCTGGCACTCCCGGAGTGCAACCTATTGTTATTTTTTTTCTCACTTTTTCTTCTAGATTGCCTATCAAGATTCTTACTCGTTTGTTTTACAGAAACATCATAAAACAAAAGTTGTACCTATAACACAAAATTTCCCTTTACAATATATTTGCTTATGCTAAATCGAAGAGGATCAACTAAATGTTCGGTGGTGGTCAACGTTTCAGAGAACGTTCTTGCTAACATTAAGCAGGGAAACTTCCTTGCTATGAGAATAATTAGACAAAGTTGATTGAGCTACTGGTGAACACTTTGACCGCACGAGCACGAGGGATGCAGGCGACTACCGCTCCAGGAGATGTAGATGGTTGTTTTATATGATTAGGCCACTCAACAAAGCAGGTCTAGAGTGCGTGAGCTGGGACCTAAGCAATTTCTTCAGGAATTTTCTCAAGATGCTTAGAAAGTAAACACACTAAAAATCCCCGCCTCTAGGAGGGACGCTGGAGTTGGGGGAGAGGGTTGAAGTTCCCTCCTTTGAGTTTTTCTCTAATATGTTTAAAACGGTGCGTCCGTCGTAGAGCAAAAGTGTCTTTTAATTTATTACCTACACAGTTTCCAAATTCTCATCAGTTTTTGATCATCACGCTCCGAAATAGTGAGAATAAATGTTTCTCAGCGTGACGGGCATTACCTGATGTTGAAAACTACTATTTAGGTATTTTATTGATAGCATAATCTTGGAGTACCTCCAAGCGGTGAAGGCGGTAACAGTTTGAGATTGCGTGGCCTTGACAAGATGGCTTCTCATTCATCTGTTGTTATCATAGGAGAAGACGTTGACCTGCTTATCCTGCTGATAGCCCTCATATCATATCACACCACAAAACACTTTGGACCGACCCACCGACTTTCGGTTATATCTTTAAAGCCATTCATTTTTCCGTTATTAAGTGTAAGTATAAAACCAAAGTTGTGGAAAATTTAATTAAGCTTTAATTGCTTCTTAGAAGTAATGTTGCTAAGACGCACTATATACGAGTTTTGAGTGAGAAACTGAAAAAAGGGACCTTTAAAAGCCCCTTCCACCCCCGCGGCGCGTGTAATCTACGCGGAACTACATAAGTTAGTTCCTCTAATGTTCCTACTCTGCTCGGTCTTTATACACTCGTATTTATAGTCAAGTCAAGTAATGTCTTGAGTAAAAATCGTTATTTAAAATTTTCATTTTTATACAATAAACATGAATTTAAGTTAAATAAGAACTTTCAAAAGTAAGAATACTTGCATAACCAAGTTACTTTAGTGTTTGTGTTAAAATAAAACTAGATTTAGTATTCCACAAATTGCAATAGAAAAGCTTTACTCTGTTAGGTACTTCGATCATCTCTGTATTTCGACTTCCATCAAAATCGATAAGTTATCCGATTTTTTACCGTCGTCAGCCTTTAGAGAAATGGAAACACGCACCGGAATCCACTACTGGCTCGGAGAGGGGGCACCGCCGCAGCAGTGACTCATCGCAAGATTATGTGGAGGTCTTACAACGGCATCGATAGAAACATTTCGAAGACCCTTAATTTTTAATTGGTACCCACATTTCAGGGGATTAAAATATCCATCAACATTAATAATGAATAACTATGGGACCAGGAATGTAATCGTAAAAAAGTCAGCTATTACAGATTGTAAGAAAGAAAGTGAGTTTTTGGGCTTTTAGTAAATGGCAACATCCCTTACTTATTATTGGGAGTGAAGGGCGTATCATGGAAATATTAGCTCTGGTGTGGGACTACTCGAGCTTACATTATAACAATTTTAGGTAGTAAAAAAACGTTAACGATCGTTATCGTGCCTATACTGCTATTAAGGCATAATAGGCAGGCCTTAGAAATAATCATTCCTTATGAATGGATAAAAAAATACTAGGCCATCACCCACCACGTGGGCCCAATGTGGTGCGATTAGTAGTTATTAACGTGCCTTCCGAAGATAAGAGGAGCTCGATATAATTACTTAATAAAAAAAATAACTTCAAACGCGAGCGGTTCCAGAATAAGCAAAGTCGTTAGCCATTTTCCGACCAAAGCATTAAGTTTATGAACAAATCGTTGGCAATAGCACGTAGTACTTTCAAAGCGTTACTTATTATTTCATAATTCTGATTTGTTATACTGTTCCATATAATATCGCAAGTGCATTTTTAAATTGTAACATCAAAATGTCCCAATGTGTTTAGAATAGGAAATCTTTATGTTTTTTTTACGTTCGCAAGCAGTAGGTTGTTACACTATAGAACCTTCCATGGAATTGCATTGAAAAGTTGTATAACAAACATATTTCAACAGAAGTTTTACAATAATGAACTTATATTTTTACTATCAATCAATCAATCAATTTATTTATTTATTTGCCACAAACATGGTAATTATGATGGTAGGTTACATTAGTGTGTACATCATGTTTCGCCTATTACTAAGCATGCAAATTTAACAGCTTTGTTTATATTTATTTCTCAAGTATTATGTGAAATTAAAATATAATTACATTTCATACATTAGAAAATAAAATTACATTAAAATTTGAAATGTAAATAGGTACTAGCCTTCCACCCGCGGCTCCGCCCGCTCGGACTACACGACGCTATCCCGTGGTTATGTAATATTTTTCCGGGATAAAAAGTTGCCTATGACACTCTCCAGCTCCCAAACTATCCCCATACCAAATATCACGTCGATCCGTTGCTCCGTTTTGAAGTGAATTACGGACAAACAGGCAAGCACAAACAGACTTTCGTATTGATAATATTAGTATCGATGGTGACACATTGAAACGCATACAGTTGATTGTCATAATTTCATTTGGCATACATCATAAGCCATAATATTGAAAAGCATTTTATTCTTTGGCATAAATTTCATAACGCATAATGATAATAATGCATAATAGTTGAAAGGCATAATATTAAAAAGCATAATCTTCGAAATTCATATTTTCGTTTGTCATAATTTCGTAAACCATACTTTGAAACGCATAACTTAATAAAGCATAATTAATTTTTAAAATCATTTTATTAAAATGTCAATATCTCGAAAACGGTGCGTCGTAGCCAAAATCTGACGAAATTTTTGGTACCCTTTTAATAACCCCGGAGTTATTAGAGAGACATCCAATGGTTAAAAAAAACTTTTTTTGAGATCTGTTGGCTCAAAAAGATTTTTTTTACCCTATAAGTTTTGAATTTAGTTCAAATGGAAGAAAACAGAGGAGCAGGGGGACGGGGGGGCGCCCACCAAGGGGGCTCGGGGGGCGAAGCCCCCCGCCACCCGAGAATTCCTAACAGTCGTTTTAGGTTAGGTTAGGTTAGGACAGTGACCAAAACGCCGCGCGAGCCGAGCGAGCGAAGCGAGCCGAGCGAGCGAAGCGAGCGTGCCGCGGCAGCGGCCGGCGAAGCACTCATATTTTGTCAGCCGTATTTGTCACTCCAACTATGTATCTAGACCTATAGGTATGTTATTGTTGATCGAAGCATCTAAGCCATATAATTTTTCATGGCTTAGATATTAGGTACTGTAAAACTCTGCATTAAACTTTGATTAATTTTGAGACGCAATGAGCTTTGCCATATTGCCGTAGAAACCAGTAGCCGTCTTATTGCTGATCGTACTTTTGAAGTATACCATCCATCCGTCAAAAGCTGTGAAAGTGGTGTCAAATATCTATTGGAGTTTAGTTCCATATAACCTACGAATGAGACTCTGCCATAAGAATGAGTATTCTAATGGCTCTGCTCTGGTTTTCATACAAAATAATACACTACAATAACTATTACCATAACGATAGACTTTCACGCTTTAGGTATTGTACCCCCTGTTATTGTATTGTTGTTGTGTGTATTGGGTAGCTTTTGACTTGTAGTTTTACCACAGAATAATATTTGGTTTTACTACACGATTTTTTATAAAGAGAGCGTTTCGGGCTTGGGCTACTGGAGGTGGATTCTCTAAATTCGATCACATAAGTATATTTCGAATTTGACATAAAGATTCGTGTGTCCATTGAAACAGAACCATTGAACGAAGGGAATGTGAAGTGACGCCGGAATATCCATATAGAATCACAGCCCAGCTATGTTGTTAATTTTTTGTGGGGAACTACAAAGAAATTAATAAAATCATGAAACAAAATTTCAATACTTTTTCATAAGTCATTAAATGAATCGACAATGTAGTTCAAAACTGTTGTTAAAGAGAAATTAATTCCTTTTGTTTAGTAAAAGTGTATTTTAAGTATTTTCAAAGCTTTTTTATGTTGACACACATTCGTCCTTCTATCTTACAGTTGACAAATATTGTATTAGACATTTAGAACCTTTTGAACACGGTGTGCTTGTGAAAAGTTTACAAACTTCATATCAAGTATTTTTGGGCACACCTAGAATAATGTTCATAACATTAATTTACTTAGACAAGTACCTAGATAAATAGTTTTGCACTACGTACTTAATCGATTAGAATAATCATTTATCAAATAGGTATTCAACCAACCAAGAATTATTCATAAATTTAAATTGAATTGAAATTCCAATGCAATTTAATATTTCTTTTTATTTTAATTTAAAAAATTATAATTCTTATGCTCGCATCATAAACTACAACAATTGAATTCTTTTGTTTTTTTCGCACATGTGCGCACGTTCCAAATATATATGTATAACCACAGATTACTAAATAGTATAACTAAAGAGTTGTGTATCTATAATTTACAGCAAACATACAACAATACGGTTTACTATTCCTTTATAACAAAAACAACACCGTAAAAATTAGTCCAACTAAATTCTAATACAGTATACTTCATTATTCAGTGATTCACACGCAACTCGCTCGTTACATGCATCGCATCGCATATGCGTGCGGTCACACTACCCCAGTTAGCAGAAAACTCTTCACTACCCCTCCAATGTCGAATTGCATTCGGACTCATACCGCATGACGAAATAATAAAAAGAGCGCTCTTACCGAACCGAGCGCATTCGGCGAAGTGCGCGCGAAAAACGCGCCACGAAAACCCGTTTCCAAATTTTAAATTTTCTTTTTTCTCTGTACCGGTAACTGAAAAGGAGCAAACACGTTTCGCTCAAGTGCCAGTGTTTCCGTCGTTGAAAATTTGGAGTGTGACTTGGTTTTCAATTATAAAGGTGAATGTTTTTTTATTCTACTATTATTTATCACCAGTGCTGTGTTTGTGAATATATCGCTTTTGGATTCAGTGCTTTCAACAAACTGTAGCCTGTGCCTGTGATTTTCATTTGTTTTAGGCTACAGAAGTCAGGGCCGGTAAAAACCATACATTTTATTTTATTTGTGGATTAAAACTTTTAATCAAGAACTTTACTTTATGGCTTGGCCTATCCCTTTAATAAAAAACGACGAATTTCACTTTTAAACCGACAAGTGACAACTAACTACAACTCTATTGTTATTTAAGTTTCAAAAATAGTTTGTAATGAAATTCCGGCGCAGGCTACTACAGATTAAGGCCCGTATTATAGAATAAAACTCAAGTGGAGATCTATTTTCAAGTACCTACAATTAGAAAGGGATGCACTTAAAAATACATGCAACGAATACTTTCATCCCTTGCTAACTATGCTTGAGTAGAGATCTCCACTTGAGTGTCGTTCTAAAGTACAATCTTTTGACACCAACTATGTTAACGATTTTCCGATGTTCCATAGACAATTTCTCACAATTCTTTGAGCGGAAGTAAAATACTTCAAATGCCATTCCTCGTAACATGATGCAAAGATTATGTCCAGTGCAATTAAAGGCCGTTAGCCTTTGAAGAGAAATTGCATTCTAGCATGCAATGTCATTTTGCTCTTATTACTTTCGAGAAAAATATCTTAAAATGTCTGAAAATTAGTGAAGCTTAAGATGGTTAATGGTTACTGATGTTTGCGTGATGGTTTTAATAATTTAATTAGTATTTACATCAGCATTACATCGCTGTTTGTCGACCTGTATGCAAGTTTGATTCTTGATGGGATTGATTGATGACTGATGTCATGAAAATATGATAAGCAAACTTTCCTAGCTAGTCACAGTATCTTTAAAGTCTAAATTTTTCGCAACTTTTGTAAAAACTTAGAAAATAATCTATACTAATATTTTAAAGCTGCGTTTGTTTGTTTGTCTGTTTGTTTGTTGGTATCGAAAATTTCGCTAGATTCGATAGGCTACGAACGCACCGTTTTCGAGATATTGATATTTGTATAAAATTCATTATGCATTATAAAGTTAAGCGTTGTAAAGTATGCTTTACGAAATTATGACAAAATTAAATAAGAATTTTGAAGATTATGCTTTTTAATATTATGCATTATTATCAATATGGGTTATCAAATTTATCAAATACTTTTCAATATAAAGCATTACGATGTATGCCAAATGAAATTATGACAATCAACTGTATGCGTTTCAATGTGTCAACTTACCATAACCACAGAATAAATATTAGTGACAGTTTTGATGCTACAGCTACTTAAAATTGTAAAAATAAAAAATCAATCGCTATGGCAATCGAATAGTAAACTACACCGTCCTTCAAAAGCTGTCAAAGTGATGCTGTAAAATTTTAATATGTATTGAATTTCGGTTCCTCCTACGACCGAAAGAGCTGCTGCTCTGATTTTCATAAAAAATAGTACGATCACGTTTACGGTTACCATAACGACAGTTTTTAGTGCTAGGGCTACAGTAGCTTTTGCGTAAAGTACCCAAAGTAAAATTTAAAATTTTTGGTTTGTGGTGTTTTTGTGCTGAGCTAGGGCCCTTTAGTATTTTTCTTTAGCCTTTTCTATTTCTATTTCTATATATATAAATAAATAAATACTCACCCATGTGCTTATTTGGAAAATAATAAAAATACCTAAGCTGTTCAATTCCAAAAACGAAACTAACACAAATTGCCAATGCCTCTAACTTTATTTTTGATTTTTTTTGAGTTTTTTTCGCAAATCTACTTAAATTTATTGATGCCCCGTCAACATGTAGGATGGCTACTTATTATCGTAGTAAAATCTCTCAATGTTTACCTACATGGGAAAATGACAATCCAAAATATAATTTAATAAGTAACTTATTTTATTTTTAGTTTTTTGCAATCACAATGCAATTTTTATTACTTACTGAAAAATGGAAAATGAAGTATTTAGAAAAAAAATCGACCCGTCTCACAACTAGCTCCGACGACGCTGACTATACAGCGCGTAAGAAGTATTGGATAAATTCGACGCTTCTCGTCTCGTAACGACTCCGTAGCTCAGTGGTTAGAGCAGTCGCCCGGAAAGCGAAAGGTCGTGGTTTCGAGTCCAATCCGATTTTTTTAAATACTTCATTTTCCATTTTTAATTTAATAAGTACTTAGTTCGTTTTCACGAAACTGTCCCTGCCGCGCGGGCAATATCGTTTCAAGTAGGTACTAACATCCAAAATTGTTCTAATGGCGTCATGTACCTATTATAGAACACAAAAACTTCAATAAAAATGAAGCAAAGCTTAAGAAACGTGACTTCCTCGCCTTGGTTGAAGAATAAAAAGTATCGGGCAACGGTACTCTTTCACCGTTAGTGTATCATGATACAGTCGACAGAAAATAAAGTTTCACAAAACTGACTACATCCTCCAATCGATAGTAAAACTTAACTCATGAGATATACGGTTCAAATCTCATTTTGATTTACTGCAAACTGCTGCAAGTATGTAGGTACTTAGATGATAATAGCACTCATCTTATGTTAGCTAAATTATAGCCTCTCTGTACTCGTATTCTTAAATGCCAAAAACCATGTCATTGTCTGTTAGAAGTACTATAATTATAATGTAAGTAGTTTAAATAATTATCGGCCATTTCAGACATTTCTCTTAGCTATGCATGAATTAGGAAGATGAAAGCCACAACTGTAGGTACACTTTAATATAATATATGAACGTTTTTTTATTCATGCTTATATATAAATTATTTTAAATGCAAATTTTAAATAAATAAATTAATATTTTCTTACAATCACACCAATTATCTAAGTAAATTTCAATAAGAAACTGTGTCTAACTGAACTTGATAAGGGATAAATATATACTTAATACTTTTTTGTTTGAGTATACATACTTAATATACAGTAGAAAACACACAGACCAAGACAAATAGACATGTTCATGCACACAAATATTTGTCTTGTTCGGGAATCGAACCCGAGACCTCTGGCGCAGAAGGCAGGTATCTTATCCCTGCGCCAAATCGGTCGTCGATGTAACTTTGTCAAAACCACCGGCACCGGAACAGCCATAACAAAAAGTTATTTAAGGGAGCCCATGGTGTGCAATATATTTTTCATGTCTCATATTCTGAAAGTAACTCATAACTTGTCTAAAATGCGGGTTGAAAGTGGTATGTGGCGGCCCTAGGGCTGTAATAATTTCATTAAAAAAAGGAACACGAGGGCTCATGACAAAATCTTACTTATGTAGTACAAAAATGATCTATAATCTCTGGACATTTATTTACAAAAGGTATGTGGGCAAAGGCACAGAAGCCTATACAGCCAGCTTTGCTACTAAGTATATATAAAATAAATAAAATCGTAGACACCATACAAAAAGAGAAATTGTTATTATGATCTAAAACATGTTTTTTTTAATAATATGCGTTTTTAGAAACAGATTAAACCAAATAAGTTATTTGTAACATAAAAAATCGAGCTATTAATTCCATAGAATTGCATAGAGTACGGGTCAAACACTAAACATGGCTGTATGGACTTAGTTTCCCTTGCCTTCCCTAAAATAGAGAAAATGAACAAAAAAGTTAGTCTATCGAAAATTCCGCGGCCATAGGAAAAATATTTTTTTGAATATTTCTGTTTATTTTTACTTCCCTCATATTCGAAATGAAAAGTAGAGTGTTTACTTCGGGTGTATGGACCCATAACAGTCTCGAACTATCGGCGCCCTCACTTCGTTCGTGCGCCAAAACACTCGACTGTTATGGGTGCCATACAGCCCTTACTTAACAATCTACTATATATGGATCTCTTTATGACATTCTCATTAGTCGAGTGGGGTTCGGTTATCAAGATGTCGCTATCTGAGGTCCCTAGTTCGATTCCCGGCGGGTAAATAAAGAAAAAAATCATTTTTTATTTTCTTATTTTTGGGTGTACTTCGCTGTGTAAGCCATAAAAAAAATTAAAATTGGACACCAACATTGTTCCGAAACCTAACAAAGTTTAGTAGTTTGAGCACTAGTTTTATGGAAATTAGAAACAACGACGGGTATTAAGACGAAGATTCTCGACCGCAGAAACAATTGAAGAACATCATACATCGATGCCATCCCCGCGCGTCTCAATATAGGTACTTAGCAAAATAGGTAGTTATGTAAACGGAAAAACGAAAAGACTAAAATAACATATACTTTTTAAAAATTTTAAGTACTTGTGATTTGCGAGTAATCCATAATTTAGAATTTTAGGGAATCCTAGCCTTAAGTACCACATACTACCAAACCCGAGGAAATGCATTTCTAATATCGTATCAAGATCGTATCGACAATATTTATTTGCAAAACAACAGAATTCTGATAAACTTACCCCCGACATAAAAAAACTCTAAAAATTAAACAAGAAACTGTCGGTCGGGACAATAAATTAAAATTAACGGGGACGGGTATTTTTCTTAGTTTTTTATTACATTTTAGAGATTTTATTGTGTCGGGGGTTATTTAAAAATTGTGTCACGTTTTTGTCTACATTTTCGGGTCAATCACGAAATGTTCAGCATTATCGTCAGCGGTCCTGCGGCTTGCAACTAGCAATTACGATTTCACGCAACAATCTGCGGTTGCGGGTACGCATTTAGCTCTGTGCTTAGTCATCTCACTGCTTATTATATACAGGGTGTTTTTCTATAAGTGCAATACCTCTTAGGTGGTGATTGTACTCATGAATATGAACAACTTTTACTATGAGGCCAACTCTGCAGCTTCACAAAAAAATCAGCTGTTCCATACATTCTGGTCAGGTAGGTATTAACAAATTGTATGAAACAGCAGATTTTTTTGTTGAGTTGCAGAGTTGGCCCCATAGTAAAAGTTGTTCATATTCATGAGCACAATCACCACCTAAGAGGTATTGCACTTATAGAAAAACACCCTGTATTGCGGGCTAGTACTGTATAGTGTACATTGCCTTATATTTAAAAAAATCCTTAATGATTTTTTTTGCGCCGGGTGCCCCGGTATTGTATCAATTCCGTTTCGTTCTAGTCATTATGGATGGTTAGAACCTTCATAATGGCTGGAAACTCCATAGTTTTAACTCACTGGCTTTGCGGCGTACAAGGAATCGAAGGATATTAATCCCGTCGCAGTACTTTGATATTGCTAGCAGGAGGAGGGGGGAGGGGGGGCACCAGCCCCCCTAGAGGCTCAAAATGACCTGAAATTCGTAGTTTTTTCTTATAGGTACGTCGTCTTCTATAGTATCAACTTTCCCCCCAAGGACTTGAATCAGTGATTTCTATATCAGCTTATACAATAGCAGCTTTCTGACTTGACACAAATTACCGATTTCGTTATTTAGTTAAGGGAATTTTGGTGATAAACTGTTAAAACTTGCCCTACGTCTAACAAACCGTTTATGCATCACTGCCGTTCAATAATGTTCTCATATTTTTTTTATAGCATTTATGTAGATTCTTTTTATTGTTTCTAAGTCGATTATAAAAAACACGTTCTTGAGGACGTAATGATTGATCATAGTCGACAAGAATTAAAGCAGAATGTTCTTGACATCTCATAGTTTTTCAAATATCTTGAAATGCCAATCTGATTGTCGAATAGATAACAATAAATAAAAATATGAACTTGACAACTACTTTCACTTCCTTTATTCAGAAATGTTGAATGAGGAAAAATGAAAGTTTCCGGAAAATAAAAATAGAGAAAAACTAGATTGTAAGGAATTCGCGACCTTTCCATTCAATTCAATTTTCTTTACAATGATGGCGTAGTTACATTTTTTCTTATTGTGCGCTTTTGTACAACGCTTTCGAGATCTCTTATGGTCCCTTTGTCATTTTTTTTTTCATGTTATACAAATCAATCATAAATGGGTCTTCGATGACAAAACTTTTCGGGGGCACTTGAGGGAGGAGGATTAATGTATTTTTTTTATTTCTAAATACTTCTTTTCCAATTATTCAATAATAAAAAATTGCATTGTGAATACAAAAAAGGAAAAATTTAAATAACTTCCAATAGTAATTTTACATCTTAAGCGATTGTCAAATATCTGGAATAGTAGATTGTATTACAAGGGAGCAAAATAATATATTTACGGCGAGGGCGCTATTTTGAATCCAGAGCGTAGTGAAGGATTCTAGAGTAGAATCTCGAGCGCAGCGAGGGATTCTAAAGTAGAATCCTGAACGCAATAAGGGATTCAATATACGCCGCCCGAGGTAAAAATAATTTTGCGGCCGAGTAATACACTCTGCTTTTCATCCCCCTCTATAAAAAGCAATAAAGACAACTCAAATTACTACCTACCTTTCTTTGGCGTTCGGATACATTATAGCGCTAGTCGGGTAAGAAAAAAAATTTTAAGTTTTGAAATAAAAAAAAAACCCATCCCATCGGAGCTGGTTGTGAGACGGGTCGATTTTTTCTAAATACTTCATTTTCCATTTTTCAATTTAAAAAAAATTGAAAAATAAAAAGTTATAAGTATCTCCGGGAGCACCGTAGGGGAGTTGAAAATTTTGTTCGATTTTAGCTACGACTCACCGTTTACGAGATATTCCCAATTTTATAAAATTCCGTTTTTGAAAATTTCTCGGTCCCGAAAAAAGTCCCGGCCCCATACAAAATCAGTTGTTTTTTTTTAAGTACTGCACACCCTTTGCTACACTCCAACCAATGCTTCTTTAATTATGTTCTAAATTCAAATCTCATCGTTTTGGACCCAGTTATGAAGCTGTTCAAAATTCAAATCTCATTTATACCCTCTTGTCATAACAGGTAAAAAATGAATCGTTTTGGACCCTGTTATTAGATAAACAATCATCGCTTTTCGAATCGATGGGATGACCGTTTAGGATTCTACTTTAGAATCCCTCGCTGTGCTCGAGATTCTACTCTAGAATCCTTCACTGCGCTCTGGATTCAAAATAGCGCCCTCGCCGTAAATATATTATTTTGCTCCCTTGTAATACAATCTACTATTTTTTCGCGTGCGAGGGTAGTCAAGTCACATTGATGAAATTAACGCTGGCTATACAGCGCGTAAGAAGTATTGGATAAATTCGACGCTTCTCGTAACGACTCCGTAGCTCAGTAGTCGCCCGTATAGCGAAAGGTCGTGGGTTCGAGTCCTATCGGAGCTGGTCGTGAACTCGTGAGACGGGTTGATTTTTTCTAAAAACTTCGTTTTCATTTTTTTTCCAATTGAAGATTATTAATGTCAACCAAGTTGATTCAACTTTGCATAGAGCTGCAAATTGTAGAGCAGCATGAAAACAAGTGAAGGTCAAATTGTGAAATTAATCAGTAATTATTTCACTATGAGCAGAGTCGAGAAAAACCTACCGTTTTACCGACCTATGTTACAAAACAAGGGCATGTTGACAAAGTTAGCAAAATAGTTTACCGTCAAACAAAACCAAAACCAAACAATCCATTTTAAAACCAAAAATTTTTAAAAGAAGTTCCTAAAACCTATCTTCTCCAAACAAATGACTGTAGATAGATTTATTATATACTAGCTTTCACCCGCGTGGACTAAGACCCGTGCCCAGCAGTGGCATAAAAAGTAGCTTGTGTCACTCAGGGATAACGTAGCATTCTAATGGTGAAAGAATTTTTGAAATCGGTTCAGTAGTTCCGAATATTACCCCCTATAACCTCACAAACTCACAAACTTTACCTTTTTATAAAATTAGTACTTATACCTAGATGTGGCCTACAAAATATGCTTGTCACATCCTACTTACCCCAGACAGTAAAAAAAAATTCGCTTACAAAATTAGAAAGTAAATATTAAACCACCTCTCCGTCTCAGTTATTTTTCGCAGTTAAATTTAACCGCTAACTCAGGGTTTACGAGGCGGAACGTTTTTTTTAACGTAAAAGTTGAAATAGCTAATGAGATTTTTTACCAAACTTTCGCTAAATAAGAGTTTCAGTCTTCAGTTCAGACACGAAACTAAACATCTTATTTGATTTGCAAGATAAATTATTAATGTAAAGATTATTAAGTCAATTACAATGGCCACTATATTTTTATATTTTCAACAATATGATATTAAAAAAAAAACCAGACTGTAAGAAATGATCTACTAAAAAGGGAAAAACAAGCTTTTTATCCTTCGATCAACAATAACACCTAGTTCTAGATACATACTTGGAGTGACAGATATGTCCAAGCCTTATAAGCTCACTTGAGAGTATAATTATAAGTACATTATTTTGACAGTGTCAATAATACTAAGGTATTTCAAACTTGGAACGCTTCCTGTCATTTTTAATGTAAGATCGTTACATTCGTAACCATTTTTCTCTGTTTAAAAAAAGTCAGTCTGTCCATATACTGAATGACAATGCAATATTACGGTGTCATTGAGCTGATCTGATGATGGAACCGAAAGAACGCCACAGGAACTCCATGATGACACCGCGCTACCCCATCGTGTTTGAGCTCGTTAGAATTGTCTTGACACGTACTCTGACGAAAGGCCATGCCATAGGAACTCAATATTGAAACCATGCAACTCCATCGAGTTTGGGCTGGTTTGAATCGTCTTGACGAGTACTCTATTGGAACTCATAAAAACGAAGTTTTTACAAAAAACTTATTTAGAGCCCGCGCAGACAGAGAGCAGTCCTGAGTTCCGCGTACAGAGTTCAGAGTTCTGCGTTTTGACCGCATGAGAGTTCCAACGCAAACATGTGGCGTTCAACTTCTTGCGTTCCAGTTTCGTCCGTGTCTTTGTACCTGCAACATTTCGCTAGAAAGTTCATCTTCCGAAGAAGAATCATTGCTTTTGTGGATTCTAGAAGCTTCTAAAAGGAAAAGAAAGTCAATACCTTCTTGTGCACCCAATTAACACAACTCTAGAAGAACAAGGTGAATTCTATATTTATTTTCGCATGTCGAAGCTTCAATGAATTATATGATAGAATAGAGTCTGGCCAACGAAAGCTGTCCACGAGAAAAGGCGCCAAATTTAAAAATTCTTATTTTTTTTTAATACCTTGAAATTATGTAATTTATTACATCTATTTATTTCGTTATTTTCTAATAACCTAATAAAATATACATCACGTATCAAAATAGTTTTTCAGAGTATATTCAGGGCTAGCATCTACAGGATTTTTAAAATTGCCGCCTTTTCTCGTGGACAGCTTTCGTTGGCCAGACAAAATGTTACATCGAAAAGCAAAATGCAACTAAAGGAAGTCTATTTCAGCAAAAGAAAGACTGGCTATATTTTACATGACATACATGACTTAAATCATATAATAATCTCCTTTCTCTAACCAATTCAATAAGTTTATCTGTATTTGCAACTTCAGACATCGCGGTGAACGCGGCGTTCACTGTCTCTGTGGCAAATGAACTCTAATAACGCCGAGTTCCACTTTGACGGCCGCGTTCCGACTGCCTACCAAACTCAGTAGGTACATTCGTTAGAACGCAGTACTCTGAACTCTGTACGCGGAACTCGGTACCGCTCTCTGTCTGCGCACGCTCTTAAGTAGTTAAATTAATGAGTTCTGCAAAACTGCAAGTCATTTATGGATTCAGAATCCGCCGTTTTGATTTTTTTTAATGTACCTAGTGTCAGTTGCGCTATCAAGTCGCATCTAACCACATCTCCTTCTGTCACAGTCGGGTAAAAATAAATCTTCTTTTTTTATATTTTGGTTTGTTTTTAAAAGGATCTGGGGCCCGACTCTCAGGCATTCGAACTTTTTCAGTGTGATAATTCGTATATCGAACATTTTGTTTGTGGTTTCTATTGAAAAGTTAGAACGTTTTAAACAAATTAATCTGTCCCACACATAGTCCCACATGTCAACAAATTCATTTTGACAGCTAAGTTCGTATACGAACATCGATTGGTCCTACCACTCGTTGCGTTCGAGTGGTTTTCGATCGAACTTTTTCGATTGTGAAATTCTGACAATACACAAAACTGTGTTATATTTGAATTTCGAACTTAAAAAAGTGAACTTTTCTCGATTGCCTGAGAATCGGCCCCCAGGAAATACCACATAAAGGAATTTTTTATTTAGGTACATTCTGGTATTACCTACTCGAGGTATTGTCAATTTGTATTAAACAGCAGATTTTTTTTGATGAGTTGCAGAGTTGGCCCCATAGTAAAAGTTGATCGTATTCATGAGCACAATCACCACCTAAGAGGTTTTGCGCTTATTCATTAACACGTTGTATATCTAACTTAAAACAGGCTCAGAAAAAACTTGATCTGTGTAACTTTGATTAACGACAAATTGGCGTGAATTAATCATCATAGTATGGAATTATGGGAACTCCTTCCACATGGAACCGGCTATGTTTGTACCAGTAAGTTTTAATTGATCTGAAAATGTATAGAATATTCTAGAATAAAAACATGTCTCGATGTCGTGGTCATGTTCGAACAGGGCAAGTTTTAATCATTTTAATTTTTTATATTTTAATAAGTAAGTCTTAATAACCAATTGTAATAAGTAGAAAAGCTTCTACGGTGTCTATTGTCATTCATAAATAATGATAACGAACTTAATTTGTGTATTATTAAAAATAATTAAACAATTATCATACATATTATTCTTGAGGTGACTAACACCCTTGGACTTGGATCCGCCATCACTCCAGCCCACGTGCTGAGGAGGCACCATGGGGGTTTTAGGTGGTTCAAGCCCCACATAACCCTCTCGTCTCCCTAGGCGGGGGATATGCGAAGGCGTTTCCCCCAGGACAAAAAAATAAATAAATCATACATGTACCCAACAAAAGGAAAGTAGAAGTACAAAATTTATACACATTTGTAATCAAATTCGATTAACAATTAGTTACACGAGCTTCACAAGTAAAACAGCAGATGTCTTAGGTTAATTGTACAGGCTACCTACTGTGTACGGGTTATGGACTTCTCAATCAATGGTTCCTTATCAGCCATTTAATGTCCCCACTGCTGGGGCACTGGGCATCCTATGGATGGATAAGGAGAATGGGCCATGATCTACAACGCGGGGCCAGTGAGGATTGGTATATTATTATAAACCGGGTATTAACGACTGCAAATGAAGCCGGGACCAACGGTTTAGGTGATTATCACACTGCACCGCACACCGCTCCGGTTTGCGATCGTGCGCTTCTTAACTTTGGCTGTAGAATCTTGATTTGCATACAAAACCCGCAGTGTATAATCACACTCACGCCGGATCTCCTTCCGGTGGTGCGGAAACCGGCGTCAGTGTGATAACCACCTTAACGTTGCCGAAGCGCGGAGGAGCTACAGATGAAAAGTTTTTAGCCACCCATCCCGTGACCGACCATTGCGAAAGTTGCTTAAGGCGCTACTCGGAAAAAGTATGGACTTTTGATAAAAGAAAACTATAGAACGGTTAGAGTTGTTACAAATCTGGTAATAAGATATATTTCTTCATACCTTTAGGTATTTAGATTCGTATAGTTTCAGAAAAACGATGATTTTGCCTCGACACTTTTTTTTTCTTTTTTCAAGATAATTCTTAAATGGGGTTACATATTATTTGAAATTGGTTTAATTAGTGGACATCAATAATATTTAGGATCGTGTAGAAGCATTAAAAAAATTGCTACTTATAGTTTTTTAATACGAAGTGATTTTTGTTTTTTTTGCCTAATCTGCAAAATAGATCTCACTCCCGCGTGCGTCGTTTTCTCATTGCTATTTTTTCGAGTATCGCCTTAACCTCAACGATCGCACGCCGATTGCACTTACCACTACGCCACTGGCTCCTCCAATCAATGGTTACCTACTAAATTACAAAATTAGTTAACCCAACAAATGATCGTGATGGCACGAGGTAATGTGTTTGTTATAGGCACAATTTAGCTTAGCTGTTCCGCTCGGTGGCTTAAGTGGCGTTACTCAACCGGTTGCGAAACGGTTACCACAAGTGGTTGCGTACGCAACACCAGTAGTTACCATCGGGTTACCGAATGAAAATAAAAATCGGTCAAGTACTGCAATTAGCATTGGTCGTTAGCTCGGGATGCAGTAATCTTTCCCTTTAAACATCGCATCCATTAGGCAGAATTTGATGTAATGCTTAACACGTTCGGCAACGTTGCGCAACATCGCGCGACGTTGCGAGCTGACGCGGCTAAACAAACTGTCGCCAAATGTGATGCCCAATTGCCTAGTCAATCTACATACTGGATCAATCTGTATGGGCAAGTTTAAAACTATAAGACATACAAAGATCTATTCTTAGGAACCATGTAATTGTTTTCAGTAATAATCCTCCTTCTGTCGCAGTCGGGTAAAAAGAAAAACTGCATTCATAGATTTTAAAAAAATCGTACCTACTGCGTTCGGAAATCTAATCTGGACTTCTTGAAACTTTTAATTTACATCTATATTATGAAGAGGAAATATTTGATTGTTTGTTTGCATCGAATAGGCTCCAAAACTACTGGACCGATTTAGAAATTTCTTTGACCATTAGAAAGCTACATTCTTCCCGAGTGACAATAGGCTATATTTTATCCCGATATTCTCACGGGAACGGGTACCAAGAGGGTAGCTAGTTATTTCTATTCAGATATTATCGATTGTGTTGTGCGGTCTTAGCAGTATAATACCTTCATAAAACACGACATCTTGAAATGAATAAAATGCATTATTTAAAAAAATATCTTAATAATTTAATTGAGTAGGCATTTGAAATGACACAATTTTTTGATACAAAATTCAACTCCTTTTTTTGTAAATCTATGAATGCAGTTTTTCTTGTCACCACAAATCAATGACATGTTTTTTTATATATACAACGAGGAAGGAATTAGCCTTCATCATACCAGCCCCCTGATTCACGAACCGTCAGAAACGACCCCGACAGCGGAGTGTATGCCCTGTCTCTGACACTCACTGTAGAATGGACAAAGACAAAGTACAGAATTCGATTCCAATTTCGTTTGCGACGGCTCGTGAATCAGGGGGCTGATGTTAAGTGGTGATAAGGCTGGAGGTGGAAGCGCACCACTCCCGGAATCCTCAATCACTGAGGAACTGGCTATCTTATCTCTAACTGCCGGAAAACAATAATGCTGAAAACATCATTGTTATAGTCTCAGACTTAGATAAGGTGGTGGTAGCTAGTCAGGTGGACTAAACACAAACCCTATACCACCAACCAAACCGAATACAATATGTTACCCCACTGGGAATCGAACCCGAGACCTCTAAGTCTGGAATTGGTGGTGTAAACCACTAGACCACAGAGGCGGTTGGTTCCTAAGAACTTTGCACGACTTATAGTTTCAGATTTGCCCATACTGACCGATTTAAATGGGTCACTCGGTAATAGGGTAGATTAAACGATATATAATGGCACTGTAGAGTAGATTGATCATCAGCCATTTAATGTCCCCACTGTTGGAGCTCTGGCCTTCCTTATGGATGGATAAGGTTCTCCTTATCCATCCATAAGGAAGGGTCATGATCCACCATGCCAAATTCAGCTGGGACCAACGGTTTATCGTGCCTACCTTCCGAAGCACCGAGGAGCTCGAGATGAAATGTTTTTGGTTACCCATCCCGTGACAGACCATTGCGAAAGTTGAAAACATTGAATATTAAGTATTAGAAAAAAACAACCCGTCTCACAACTAGCTCTGATGGGACTTGAACCCACGACCTTCCATTGACCGGGAGAATGATGAATGCGAACAAAAATAAAAAATAAAAATGGCATGAACTTATCAGTCTTTGATTGAATATGTCGGTAACTGTACGAAAAGATAACGTAACGGTGTTCCATGATTCATCATTATATGGGTGTGATAAAATTGACGTTTTATCGATCATTTACTTTGTACAAACTATATGTTCAGTTTTAGGGGTAACAAAAATTTAAGAAATCCCCAACAATAAGATACAAAATTAACGTAATAATAAATATTGAACACCGTCACATAGTGTTCCAATACCAAACTAGTATTATGAAAACTGGAAACAACGACGGGTATTACCACAACCACATACTCCTAGACCCGAGGAAATATTGAAAAGTTCGTTTTCAATATTTACCTGACCGGGAATCGAACCCGGAACCTCTAGAGATAGCGGCACCTTGAAAACCGGAGCGTACTCCACTGGGTTTCGGAGGTCGATAACGTAGCTCTTATTACTCAAAAAACCATGTAATGTATCACTACATTTTTCTTGCAACTTTGTTGGCTCAGATATAGTTAAACCACAGAATAAGGTTAAACTATGCTAAGTTCAGTAAAACTCAACACCACAGAACATAGTAAGATTTTTCTCAACACCTTTAAATCAAACAAAATAGATACAATCCATCGATTCAATCAAGCACAGGCAAATACTCGTACATACGTCAGAAATAAAAAAGGTTTCTCTCAAACGTTTTAACCACAGAACATTGAAAGATTTTTTTACAGTGTTAGTAACTCTATTTTTTTAGAACCACCATAACTTTCCAATTTTTATTTTTATGAGCAAAATTATATATATAAAATGCCATTTATGACAATAAATTTATTAATATATGATACAGAACTGTCTCCTCAGTTTCTTTCACGCTTAGCATGTATTTTATCTGATAAATTTGCATTATCTCCCAGGAAAAATTTGTGTTAAAAGCTTTATTAGTTGAATCTTCCTCCATTGGAATAAGAGTTAAATTTCTAAAGCAAGTGATGCTTTCTTTGTGTTGCTAACAGTAAAGGAAAATAAATTATTGCACGACTTTGTCACTGCACTAAACAGTTAGTTTATAAAAGTTTGTGAAATTGGAAAGATTATGAGGTGAATATAATTTTATTTGATTTGGTTACTCTCCCTCTCTCTCTGCCGAGCTCTTTGTGATTCATAAGTTCTAACTGTCAAGGTAAAATAATATAATTAATAATAAGTTTTTAGTAAAAATTTCATTTTTATGACAAGCTTTTTTGCTGACTGTACTTTAATATTGTATTGTCATCTAAACCAAACCTGTATACAAAATTTCAGCTCCATCGGACACTGGGAAGTGGGTCAAATTAAGCTTACAAGATTTGTCCCCACTAACTAACAAACTAACTAACATGGCAAGTTAATAAAAAGCTTGTAAAAACTAAGACATTCCATATACATAAAATAAAAATGTGAAAGTGTGTTTGTTTGTTTGTTTGACCGTCTTTCACGTCGAAACGGAGCACAATGGATCGACGTGGTTTTTGGTGTGGGATAGTTTGGGGGCTGGAGAGTGACATAGGCTACTTTTTATAGTGGAAAATATCACAAACCCTCGGCATTAAATGGAAAATCGTTCATCTGACGTGCTAACAAAACTGACTCTAACTCCATGGCCGCTTCCAAAAAGTACCTTTGTAAAGGACACAGCACATTACATCAACTCGGAAAGGGATCGACACCGTATCGCCTTCGCCGCGCGGTCAACCAGGCGCCAACCTTACGCAAGCACGTAACCAAACCGGATCAGCGTCGGTACGTCGGCTCGGCTACGGCTAGGCGACTCCGCGCTTACGGCTAGGCGACGCCGCGCTTACGGCTCGCCGCACAGTGGTTCCATATAAAAAAAAAGAATGAGAGAAAAAAATGATAAAAAAAATGAGAAAATAAAATGACAAAAAATGAGAAAAAAACATTAATAAAAAAAAATTATGTTCATTTTCATTTTCAGACCACTGTGCGTAGAGCGGTAAGCTCGGGTACGGAGAGACGTCAGCGCGTGGACGACCAGCGGTAAGCGCGGGGACCGCAAGTTGACCGACCTGCAAAGCGGTTCATGAGCTGGTCCCGAGGCGAGGCGATTACGTTCCGTTTCCGATTAGTGTGCGTTGCAGTACGGAGTTTCATACAAAGAATACTGAACCGCTCGAGTTGATACGTTTACGTTCCGTTTACGAGTTGATATATGTGCTGTGACCTTTATCAATCACTGACGTTTTAGCCGCTTTGGATTACTTTTGTTTTGGTGTGTGACATTTGTGGCAGGCAGTGTGCAAGAAGTTTGAATTTTTTTGTGATACGAAGTTCACCGGGTCCAGTTGTATTTATTATTTAAAATACATTGACAACCCCCGTATGTGTGCACCGATCTTCAAGGTGATGCACCAGTCTCTGAGGTCCCGGTTTTATTTCCCGGTCCGGTATATGTTGGAAACTTACTTTTATTTTACAAGTTTTTTATTAACTTGCCATGTTAGTTGGTTAGTTAGTTTGTTAGTTAGTGGGGGACAAATCTTGCAAGCTTAATTTCACCCACTTCCCAGTTTCCGATGGAGCTGAAATTTTGTATACTTATAGGTTTGGTTCAGATGACAATACAATATTAAAGTACAGTCAGCAAAAAAACTTGTCTTTAAAATGACATTTTTACTAAAAACTTATTCTCGTATCGGGGGTGTTTGTTTTTGTACCTTTCGTTGTTACCTAATTACCATAACACAAGAGCACAAGCAATAAGCATTCAATTTAGGATTGGAGTAATGTTGTGATGGTGTCCAATATTTATTAACTATTATAACGCGTGGTTCCCGTTCCCGTGGGAATATCGGGATAAAAAGTATCCTATGTGTTATTCCAGCCTATAATCTATCTCTGTTCTAAATTTCATCCAGATCCGTTCAGTAGATTTTGCATGAAAGAGTAACAAACATCAATACATCTATACATCCATCCATACTCACAAACTTTTGCATTTATAATATTAGTAGGATTATTTAGTTATACTAATCATTACATTTTTGTTTCCAGAACCGGTACCCAAGATGTCTCTCGAGCAGCCAGCCGGTGAGATGTACCAGAAGATCAGGGAGGAGCTGAACGAGAAGGTGGAAACCAGGGACCAAGATGTGGCCATCATCAAGGAGTGGCTGAAGCAGGAGCCTCATCTCCCCGATGAATTTGGTAAGATGATTCATCATTACCTATAACTTCGATCAACTATACCACTAGACAACCGGTTGGAGAGTCAAATACAGCCGAGTGAAGAGAGCAATCCAAAAGTGCGCTCTTGTTTCATATCGTTTCATGTCGTTTTTTATTTTAGATCGTAATGTAAGTAACCTTTTTCTCAGTTTAAAAAAAGTCATTCGGTGCCATAGAATTTGACTTGTGTTTTAGTTCGTGAGGCGACATATAGTGTGGGAGACCCATACGATGCGGGCTGGTTGGGAATTAGGCGTTAACGACTGCAAAAGCAGATGAAAACAGAGGCTTTACGACACTGTCTTCATAAGTTGCACCGTGCAACATGACTATAGGTTCAGCTGGTTTTGCTGACGAAAAATAAATAAATAAATAATTTCTTACATTCACACCAATTATCTAAGCCCATTTTAATTTCATTACGAAACTGTATCATGGAAAACTTGATAACGGATAAATATATACTTCAATACTTTTTGTTTGTAAATACATACTTAATATACATAGTAAACACCCAGACCAAGACAAATAGACATGTTCATGCACTCAAATATTTGTCTTGTTCGGGAATCGAACCCGAGACCACTGGCGCCTAGGTGGGTAGCCTACCCCTGCGCCAAATCGGTCGTCAAAAAAAAACAATGATAGTAATATTTTGATTAGGTACAGGCAATCGGTACGTTAAGTGGGTAAGAATCCCTTCATGGGCGAGTGCAAGTAGCAGTTAGCAGATTTTTTTAAGCATTAATAGTTATTTGTTATACAAGAGAGCAAAATCATTTTTCCCTGCGAGTGCCGAATTTAAATCACGAACTAGCGAAGTAGTCTAAAATTGAATCACGAGCGTAGCGAGTGACTACTAGCATAGACTACTGAGCACAGTGAGTGATTTAAAGGCACGAGACATCAGAAAATTTTGCTCTCGTGTTAAACATACAACTTTTCACCTCTACCAGCGAGAAAAGTGTTACAGGTCAGAAAAACAACATTGAAGGCAACATTTAACAATAAAGAAAACATCAAAATTACAAAATTAATAATTAAGAGTAAAATTGGTGCAATTATGCAAGTTGAAGGTAACTGTTTTCATTGCGTTCAAAAACTGCACTGCATGTAATTTTTATGAAAACCAAACATGATAATTAGTAAGCGATATAATGTTCACTTCATATTATTTATTTTAAATATTGCGTGTTTAATAAAAAGCAATAGTAGTACAATCGTATTTATATAGTTTGTTATTAGAATTCATTAATTTTACTTATTTTATATTTATATCATGCATGCGACCTCATTTCGTCCATACTCTTTATTTCGAACCTTTGGTATCCGTGTATTTATTTTTAAGCTTTATATTTCATGTCCATCGACATAAAGCTATCTATCTATCCTTTTTGCTCATATTAATTTTAAAAGTTTCATCCTTGTCACTCTATTACTTTTTTCTTAATTATTTCAAAAGTTGGTGTAAGAAATTAAAAAAGCACTTTGCCTCACGCTCGCAGCAAAAATCGATTTTGCTGCGAGTTTTTAGGCGCCAAAAGCGCCCTTTTCGAGCTGGAGAGGTGAAAAAATATTAACATAGTGATATACCAATGTCCAACAAAGACCAAAGAAAACCGACACTTCCCATAGACATCGCTATTTATAAAGTAAACTTAAAATAAGTTTTTTCGAAGAGAGCAAACCTGTTTGGTCAACAAAAATATTGGACGACGTCAATATGACGTCAATACTAGTACAGTGTATACAATACAACGAGTCCACCTTGAAAAAATTTTGTAACTCCTTAGACGTCGTTTATGTACTATTTATCTAACAGACCTACTTGAAAATCCGTTGAGTTTTGAACGTATGACGCTTATTTCTCCACATTTTTGTCTTTTTGATTATACTGATTACCGTAACTTTTTTCATTTTGATCTCGTTAAATATCCGAGATGGTGGGAGCCTGATGTCCTGTGCTAACGGGTATTTTTTACCTATTTCAGGCATCAGTCTCACACAAATTGAGATAAGATTAGTATTTATAAGGCATACACTAAGAGTTTGTGATGAGAAAATAAAAGATTTTTATTATTATTTATTTTAATTATTACATATCGGTTAGTAACTGTTATGCCTATATTTTAGGTCTAAAGTTTTGGTTGGTGGTAGAAACGTTCAAAGTTCGCCTGGCTAGCTACAACCATCTTAACTTTTTTTTTTTTTAATAGTGAGGGGAATGCACTTACGCATACCCCGTCCGCGTGCGGTGTGCGGCCGGTGGTTATGTGGAACTCACCAGGCCACTTCCTGATCCTCCATCCAGTGTCAGATACTCGATGGGGGATCAGGGAGGGGGAATACCCACTAAACCCCTCACTTCTTGCTCTCTCCGCCGTCAACTAGGTCATAATGTGGAGGGCCCGAGGTGGAAGTCTGACACTAATTCCGATAGATGAACATTATCAGTATTATTTTAAAGAAATCGAAGCTCAAAGCGCAGGATTTCATCTTCCTGATTGCAATCAATTTTACTGTTTTAACGTTGTCGTATCCCACAAACTAGAGACTAGACTGGCGACATTCGGAAAATACGTGCCTTGTAAAAAATATGCATATTTGAATGAGCATTATCTAAAAACGGGTTATGTAAAATGTGTCCGATTACACCATTACCAACAAATAATAATAGCAATAATATTTCATAAGAGCATCCTGGTTTTTAATTGTTGTTTGCGTAGGTACCCTCCACGCACAAATTTTCAAAGTGCCGTGAAGTTCTTAGGTTCGGTTCTGACCTGAAAATGTAGAAAACAAGTTTTTCTAAGTATAAGTATTCTCGAATAACCACATACACCTGATGTGGTTATACCCTTCGTTGTTTCCAATTGCCAAACACAGGTGCTTGAGTTACATTATTTGGCATTGGAGCTAAGTGTGTGATTGTATCTTATTTTATTTCTTATCTTTTCAGATGACCAGCGCATCATGACCTTCCTCCGAGGCTGCAAGTTCTCTCTGGAGAAGACCAAGCGCAAGCTGGACATGTACTTCACCATGAGAACCGCCGTCCCTGAGTTCTTTAACGACCGTGATGTCACTCGCCCTGAACTCCAAGAAATTCTCAACATTGTGTAAGTATTAGAAGTACTATATTATATTTTTAATTTGTTAAAATTATATATAGGGGTTTAAATAAATCTGTCGATACAAATAACTTTTAATATGGGTAGGGCACAGCCGTCTCTATCGTCTTCTACAGACGATAGAGATGGCTGTAGGTAGGGCCATCAACGAAATCGAGTTGGTATTTGTACCTTTCTATAGAACAGCAGGTTTTTCTTCTTTTTTCGATTTCGTGGCTGGTCCAAAAATAAAAGCTGTTCGTATCGATGGACTCATTCATACCCTAAAATATTTTGTGCCTACAAATAAAAAAGTTGTGTTTATTTTGATAAAGCAGTGAGGAAAAACCACTCGGAACTAAAACAAAGTCCGGTTTGATACCGATATCTGTATTAACTGCAGATAAAAACAAAAAGTAATAAATCAAACGATTTTTCTTATTTACCTAATCCTTATTGTAAAACACAAGGTGATTCATTTACATTCATCTTTGATTTTTTAATTTAGTGGTATTTATTGTAAAAAAAAACGGGCACTCGCTTAATTTTCATACAAACATGTTGACTTCATTCGTGGTCATTTAAATAAAACTTTAAGCTTATTTATACAACTATTTTAGTGTCAAATGTGAAGGAAAGACGTTTGTGTTTCCGATAAGCATTTGAAACAACTTTGAAAAACACTCCGTTTCCCCACAGTGGAAAAACTATGTTATATTAATAAAATTCAACTAAAGCTTTACCTTTACCTTACCTTTATCTTTACCTTTTTTAATTTTGGGGATGATTTCTCATCCCCAAAATTCATGATTTCTCACGGAAAACTGTTTTCCGTGACCACGGCCCCTGGAAAGGTGGCGAAACGTCGGATAAACCAAAAAATCTCAAAAAACAACTAAAATTTAACCAAGTTGTTAAATAAATTGCGTGAAAAAATCCGTGAAAGTGTTTTATTTATACATTTGACACTATTGTTGTAGAAAATTTATACAACAATAGTGTCAAATGTGTTGGATAAATGTTTATTTTTCCGATGAGCGGTTTATTTAATAAACCATTAGTTAAGACACTAAACTGACAGTCATGAAGTGAACGTGTTTGTGTGGAAATAAATCAAGTGATCGTTTTTTCTGAAAATGGGTTTATTTATAGTGGCTTGGCTTTTCCATTCAAGTTATTATGAATTTATTTATCGTTTACCTACCTAAAAAGAAAGCTAAAATCACAATTTCATTCAATACGGACAATCTCATATTATGATCTTCAATAAATTAAATTAATCTTAATCTTCTTAAAAACAATAAATTATGATCTTCAAAAGCAGCGCCCCGATCGCGGTAATTCTATGCAGCGCGTCTTGACCACGTTTGCGTCATGACGTTTGACTTCGTATTGCCGTAATGACATAACGACGCACACGTCACGCAAACCTATAGTCACACAGACACGTGACAGAGGAGTCACTTGCTATACGAAATTAGCTGTCAAAATAGACTGTCGTATGAAAACTGTTTTAGTTCCAAAGATTATCACCGGAACAGAAAACGTTGTCGCACTGTCAACGCCGCGCGTTATCAAAAACGGTATTGCACGTCGCGTTAACGTCAACTGCATTTACAGTGACACAAGCTTTTCTGTTCCGGTGACAGCCGTGACAGAGGAGTCACTTGCAATAAGAAATTAGCTGTCAAAATGGACTGTCGTATGAAAACTGTTTTAGTTTCAAAGATAATCACCGGAACAGAAAAGCTTGTCGCACTATACACCTGACTAATGCGTCATAAGATTATCTTAATAACGCGTGCGTACGATCGTATCGATTCCACGAGTATTAAAGCAATATCAAAGTAACATTGTAAGCGAGATGGCGCTATACGCTGTGTATAGCACCGTCCTTTAATCAATATTATTTCAATATTGCGATGAGAGCTGATGGTAGGCTCCCAGGGCTGTCACAAAGGCGCAGATAATTTAATAATCCTAGCTTTGAGCGCATTACAAGCGAGCTAGTCCCTGCTTCATCGGGTCCCTTTGTACTTAATAGAGGGGTAACATTATTAATCACGGCTTTCTAGAGGAATTGAAATAGCGCTCATATAATTAAGTGCATGCCTCATTGGGAACGAAGCGCCTTAGCGTACTTTCTATTTCAATGCACCAAATACCTACGAGTTTGCAGTGCAAAACTGTCTTTTTTTAAATTCTCATATTTCTATGGGGAATTAGATAAATTACTTATAAAAAATGTGAAAGCTTGTTTGTTTGAGTGTTTGCCCATCCTTCACATAAAAACGGAGCAACGGATCAATTTTTAGTATGGGTATAGTTTGGGAGCTGGAGAGTGACATAGGCTACTATTTATACAGGAAAAATATTACAGTCCCGTGGGATGACGTCGTCGTGTAATCCTCGAGGGAGAATCTGCTTTTAAAAGGTTACTAGATCATATTCATTTAGAGCAAAATCCGTGACCTGCTGCTTCTAATCCATTTTAATAGTTTTATGGGTTGGCATATTTATTAAATAATTTTATGGGTGTAAGTTAAAATTATCTGTCTGTATTAATTTCTTTTACTCAAAAAAATTAATGTTTTTGCTCTTTACAGGCAAATGCCACCTCTTCCTGGCCTGACACCTGAAGGACGTCGTGTCGTCATCATGAGAGGTAAGAAGACTTACTTTATAAATGATAAAATCGATGAAAAGACATCATCACATCAAAATTCGCTGAGCATATTATGCGCCCTTGAGACATTTGCAATAAAAGCAGTAATTGAACTCGATTTCTTGTCCTATTTTTTATCAAATTCAAAAACTTCTTACTTATTGAAGTCCTATTACTCTTCAGGTCTTGACAAGGACGTACAGACCCCCAACGTGGCCGATGCCTTCAAGCTGGCCCTCATGCTGGGTGACGTCAGATTGGCTGAGGAGAAGGAGGGAGTGGCTGGAGACGTCTACATCCTCGATGCTTCAGTGGCGACACCTACCCACTTCGCAAAGTTCACACCTACTCTGGTCAAGAAGTTCCTTGTTTGCGTACAGGTGCGTAACTTTAATTACAACACATCACACAGCAATGGTATGGTTCTGTCTTGCGGTACAGTATATAATCTTGATAGGTGACGAAAGACAGCTATGATAATAGAAATATAAGGCAACGAGCTTGACCCTGATTGGCCAGAAGTCTCGCATTGCACAGACGCAGGGAGCACTGGTGTGAGGACTGCTAGAGACAGTAGAACCATGCCCCTGAACGGGGAGAAATGGTCGGGGGCATATGGAAACAAGAATAAAAAAAGTTAATCTGAAGTTAATCAAGATAAAAAGCAAGCGTTAGACAGCACTCGGATACAAAACAACACGCAAGATAACTCGTGCAAACAAAGTATACCAACCATACAACCTGTTGATCCAACATCAATCCACAACAAAATTGATACAAGTAAAGAAAACACACAATTACCAAAAAGTAAACCTCAAAGGCAAACCAAATTTTTTCGAGAATTTTAATATTTTGACCCAGAACATGCAAAGTCTAAACAATAAAGTAGACATTTTTGAAGCTTTTTTGCACGATCAAAATATAGACGCAATATGTCTATCAGAAACTTGGGTGAAACCGGAACAGAAGGACTACATACACATTAATAACTATCGTCTCGCTGCTACATACAACAGGAAAGAACATCGTGGAGGTGGAGTAGCAATACTACTGAAGGAAGGTATTACATCTACAGAACTCAAAGACTTTAAGAATTTATCCGTAAATAGCAAAGTTGAGTGTTGTGCGATAGAATTGAAACCAAATATTATAATAATTACTATTTATAGAACTGGCCGTGACATGAATACATTTTTCGAGTTTTTGGACGAGATGTTGCTGAAATTGAAAAACAAAATCAATAAACAAATAATAATAAGTGGAGATTTTAATATAGACAAATCTGATTTCCCACGTGACTATCAAAAATTAATAAATAAAATGTCAGAATACAATTTACACCAGTTGGTAAATAAGCCCACAAGAGTAACTGCTACAAAAGCATCCTGTTTAGACCTCTTATTTACGAATATAAACAATATAGAAGTCACCGTAGACGAATTCGGTTTTTCAGACCATCGTGGTTTGTTGAGTAAATTTGAAATGCCGATCATCGATAAAATTAGTGCGCGATTCTATAAACGGATTTTTAACGATACAAACATAAATCGTTTTAAACAAGAAATAAGTAAAATTAACTGGCTTAGTATTATTGAAAACTTTAATAAAAATAATGTAAATGATAATTTCAATAAATTTCACGATAAACTCTTAGAAGCACTAAATGAATGCATACCAATAAAACAATTTAAAAATCGAGTTAAGCAAAATAAAGCAAGTTGGTTAACTAATGGAATAAAAAATTCTTGCAAAAACAAAAGGTTATTAAAGATGTTATCAGATAGGTCTAACAATAAAATAATACAAAATCACTATAAATCTTATGTCAAAATATTGAAAAAATGCATTAAACAGTCCAAAAAAAGCAATTACATAAAAAAAATGAATGAATCAAATAATAAAACAAAGTGCATGTGGAATATAATTAAACAAGTAACTCAAAGAAATAATAGCGAAAAAATTAAAAATATACATTTAAAACTTAAAAATGTCGATATGACATGCCCACATGCAGTTGCAAATCAACTTAACAAGTTTTTCGTGTCCGTTGGTAATCCACTAAACAAAGACCCACTAAAAAAAGACCAGACGCATAAAGTTCAAACAGTTCCACAACCAACAGTTAATTCAATATTCCTGAGCCCAGTGACGGAAAAAGAAATGAACGATCTAATAAGACAGCTTCCCAACAAACACAGCTTTGGAAATGACGAAATACCTACAGTTCTAATAAAAAGTTGTCGTGAAGAATTAACACCAATACTTACCCGTCTTGTGAACCAATCATTTGAACAAAGTATATTTCCGGATCGGCTAAAAATAGCAAAAATTATACCAATTTTGAAGAAAGATGGCAAATCAAATAACCCTAACCAGTATAGACCAATAGCACTGCTCCTCACACTGTCCAAATTGTTGGAAAAACCTATGTCCCAGCGTATTTATTCCTTTTTAGAAAAGTATGGAGTTCTAGATAAAAATCAATTCGGTTTTCGTAAGAAGCTATCGACGGTCATAGCTACATTTAACTATATACAAGAAATATTAAATCATATAAGAGATAAATCTCATGCAGTCGGTTTGCTTTTAGACATGTCCAAGGCCTACGACAGGGGAGATCACGAGGTACTGCTATCAAAATTACATGGAGTAGGTATCCGTGGAAATGTCTTGAAATGGTTCCGCTCTTATTTACAGAATAGACAACAATTCGTACAGATTGAGTATTTTGATGATCAAACTATGGAGACCAAAACAATAAAATCGGAAGTTACAACATTAAACCACTCAATACTGCGGTATTGAGTGGTTTAATGTTGTAGGGAGCGTTTTGGGTTGTGTATTATTCCTCATATACATAAATGAGTTACCAAAAACAATTAAAACAAAATGCATTCTTTTTGCCGATGATGTCTCACTCCTCTTTAAAAGTCCAAGCAATGTAAACTGTAACCCAATAATAGACTCCACACTAAGTACTTTAAAAAACTGGCTTGATGCTCATAACCTGGAAATAAATAAAAATAAAACTCATCTGATACAGTTCCATCCGTACCAAAAACCACCAGTAGACCTAAAAGAAGTAAAAAACTCACAAAACATTAAAGAAGTACCCAATATTCAACTATTAGGCATAACCATCGATTCCCATTTAAACTGGAAAGCTCATATCGATAATGTTAGGAGAAAAATATCAAAATTTATCTACGCTCTTAGTGTCCTGAAAGCCAATACACACGCAAAATGTGCCCTATCGGCATATTACGCGTACGCGTACGCATGGTTACGCTATAGAATTATTCTTTGGGGTCAAAGCACTGATGCAGTTGACCTGTTTATCTTACAGAAGAAATGTCTCCGTATAATTTACAACATTCGTCAACGGGGAAGTTGTAAGCCACATTTTATTAAAGAGAACGTGCTTACGCTACCATCAATGTACATATTGGAGATAGGTTTGTTTGTACGTAAACACCCGACATATTTTGAATTTAAAAAAAATCCTCGACACAAATACGATTTGATCCTCCCTCCACCTAAATTAGAAATGTTCAGAAACAGTCCATTGTATCGATCTATATTAATTTATAATAAAATCCCAATTTTAATTAAAAAAGAATCTAGCATTAATTCATTTAAGAGTAAATTAAAGCAACATCTCATCCAAAAAGCTTACTATACAATAGATGAATTCATGACCGAGAAATAAATCCGCATCTCACGTTAATCGTACTTATATAGTTTAAAACCGCGGGAATCTATTAGTAATAAATAATTTAATTTTTAATATAATTATGTAATATATATTATAATATAATATTGTTCATAATGAAATGCCCTGTACTTTTATCTATATTGTCATGTCCAATCCGGACCCATAATGCTCTATGTGCCTAACTTTAAGACCTTTTGTATACTTATGGAGTGCAATAAAATGATGATGATGATGATGATGAAAAAGAATTTTGTAGAGAGTCAAGCATTGTGCACGGAGAAATCCCAAGTGTATCTCTCGCGATAAGGCCATTATAACAAAACGGTTGGCATGGCCATGGGAAGGTGGTGGGTTATGCCCAGAAGTCTAAAAACTAACTAAATTATTCAAGGAAGACAGTCGGGATTCCATTGAATTATCGTCAATGGCATTGATGAAATTGCAAAGCATAACTATTTGACCGCTTTCTCGACAATATAATGCAAAAAATGATCGTCTCACGGTGTGAGGCCCGCACATCTTCTTAATTTACCTTGTTATAACATCTAACCTTTCTTTTAAGGATACGTGTAACTTTGTGGACTCAGGATAGAATTGGGTATTTGACTGATTTTTTTTATTGACTAAAAATGTTCATTTGATTAGTAGCAACACAACATAGGTATTTATTTTCAAATATTTGGCTGGCTAAATATTTTTTTCTTTTATAGGAAGCCTACCCAGTGAAACTAAAGGAGGTGCATGTCATCAACGTGTCTCCATTGGTCGACAAAATCGTCAACTTCGTTAAACCATTCATCAAGGACAAGATCAAGGAAAGGGTAAGAAAAGGCAAATCTATTCTTTTGCGTTACAATCTATGATGATGTTTTGGGGTTCTCTGGTAGAAAGATAAATTAACCCTAAAAAGATAAACACAAAGCAAACTCACTGTTTGCAAAGAGGGAGTTAAATTAGACAAAGTTGGGGCCTGGATACCGAACTGGTGGTTAATTATTTGTTTTGTTTTTAATTGTCCATTGCACCATCTTAAAATTAAAAAATTAATAAAACAGTCGAACTAGATTTTTACCTGGAACCTTACTATTAATTATATGATCTGAGCCTGGAACAGTAGATTTTTTGGAAGAAAGGACAGTTTTAGAAGAAAAGACAATGTGTAGTTTAGTATGGACTCCGTACCCAAAAAATATTTGACTGCAGCATCATGGGTGCCCTCAAACTATTTTCGTGTCTGAGAACTTTGTTACCCATTGTCCTTTAAATAACTTGCTTTTCTAGCTATCTCGAAAATAGATCCACACTGCATGGATTTTGAGACATAGATTTATTCTAATGACATGTCGTTCGCCTAAATTCCGCAATATGGATCAAATTTGGCTCTCGCGTTAGAGTGTAACCTTACAGGTGATTTGATTTCACTAACGGCCTCAGTTGCAATTTTAATCCACTTTTGCATTTGGCTACATATATTATAGCAAAAATCTGAAGTTCTGTTGTTTTCCTCCAGATCTTCCTCCACACGGACACCAATGATCTCTACAAGTACGTCCCCAAGGAGATGCTCCCAAGCGAGTACGGCGGAAACGCTGGCTGCATGAACGACCTACACAGTAAGTAATTTAATCAAAAGCGTTCAAACTATACCTACTATTCAAAAGAAAAAGTTTTTAGTAAAAATTTCATTTTTATGTAAACCTTTTTGCTGACTTTAATTTAATATTGTATTGTCATCTAAACCAAAACTGTATACAAAATTTCAACGCCACCGGACACTGGGAAGTAGGTCAAATTAAGCTTGCAAGATTTTTCCCCTACTAAGTAACTAACAAACTAACTAACATGGCAAGTTAATAAAAAGGTTGTAAAATAGGGGCCACTGGGATTTTTTTATACAAACGTGCTGACTTTAGCATCTCATAGATGAGTAACTTTTTGCATCTCTGCAATGATTTTTACGTCAATGTAGAGACCAAACGCCCAATCGTCAAATATCGCTTTTAAAAATTGCATAAAGCGCTCAATATTCTCAAAAAGACGGAGTGACATAAGCTACTTTTATCCCGGAAAAACATCACATTCCCATGTAAACTTTAAGATTTCCTTATCGTGTACGTAATAAGATTGATTTTCGTATTCTAATTATAATGCTTAATATTTCTACAACTGCACAGATCTTTACAAAAAAATAATATCGAAAATATCGCAATCACGTGTGGAGATACGCGAATAATATAAAAGTTTAAAACCAAAACTCATCAGTCATCACATCATCACCTACTTTTTCGGTTCACTGTCCCGACTGTTAGGGCACAGGTCTTCCTTTACGGTTAGATAGAGAGAAAAGACTCTTAAGCTAAGCACAAGTAAACTTCAACATGATCAATTTCTTTTCAGACGCCTGGGTGAAGAAGTTAGAAGAATACAAAGACTGGTTCGCGGAGCAAGAGAACATCAAGGCCAACGAGGCCTTAAGGCCGGGCAAGCCTACCAACTACGATGAGCTGTTTGGTATCGACGGCTCCTTCCGTCAGTTAGTCATAGACTAGATGTTAGATTAGATAGCGGACGCGACCTGAGAACAAAAATGGTGCTAAAAAAACTGGTGCTGACAAAAAAAATAAAGGAAACTTTTGAAAATCAAAATATTAAAGAAAAAACTACTTATTTTGGATGAAAAAACACTTAATGAATATGTACTACAATATAAAACCATGGTGTTTAAAAACATCATGCCTAAAGATCTCAACAACAAAACAGATAATTTTGTCAATTTTATAAGGTCGTCGTCCACCCACGTTGTTTTTAATATTAGCCTCTCTACTATCGCTTACTTTTTACAGTCGTGTTAAATTGTCTTTACCAAATGTTTTATATCGACCAAAGTTTTTGCTCAATTTATTGTTTACTATGTTGATGAGGAGCAAGTTTGAAACTTCCGTTTTGAATCTGTTATGCATTTGTCTAATTAAACACTGTCTTTTTTTTAACGGTTGTTTTATTTAAATTTTTACTTTTTGCATTCACAATGCAATTTTTCAACGGTTGTTTTTTTTTAACTTTGTTTTTGAGCCTCTTTAGCATGATTATCTCAAGAAAGGCTTTGTCTTAGGAAGTATATTATTCAACTATTAAAATTGTCGTTCAACTGTGTGTGACCATCCAATGATGATCCAATGTAGGTAGACAGACTTTTTCACATTTTACATGCTACGCCTGCAGATTCAAGTAACCTTTTGTATCCGTTCGGATTGTTACTTGCAAATGCTATTCAATTCCTAAAATTAGCGATGCGCGTTTGTTAGTTCATTGCCCGGGTAGGGCCAAAAGATTTACTTAGTAAAAAATAATATCCAGTTCGACAGTGTTTCTTTATTTCTTTATTTCTTTACATATTTGGGTTGCATCAACTTGGGAATACAGACATAAGTATGTAGTTCCCCTCCTTAGTCGGTTTTAATTAATGCTAAATGTTAATGTCCTTTCACCATCACCATCAGCCGCATGATATCCAATGCTGGGCATAGGCCTCCTCCAAGTATCACCACAACGATAGGTCTAACGCTGCCCGCTAACAGCGGCTTCCCACGACCACCAGGTAAACCTATTACAATTTGCAGAATTTATGCCAAGTATCCAAAAGTAAAAAAAAAACTCTCTCGGTCGGGGGATCCCTTACCCTTATAACACCGCCTTTGCGTAGTCTCCCAACCGAGAGAGATTTTTTTTGTGTCGAAGTTTGTTTGAATTTAATTCATGTGCCTAATTTTTATTTCATTCTTTTTAAATTAAACACAAATTGTAGCTAAGGAACTATCTCGATCACGTCAGCTTTCAAACAAAACAAATCGCATCAAAATCGATCCATTGGTTCAGGAGCTACAATTCCACAGGCTGATAAACAGACACGTCGAACCTCTAACACCCCTCTTTTTGAAGTCGGGGGTCAAAAAACATATAAATTTCTTTTTTAGCTTAAGTATTACACATTCTTCATGCTCTGTAGACTGAGACGAAACAACGAAGTAGCAAGTTTTCTACATTATGCAGTAGAACTCAATGACATAACATGAACGAATTTCTGTTACGTTATTTCGGTAAGTATAACAAAGAGTTTAGTAATAAGATTTTCTCTTTGTTCTACTTAAATTGAATAGTTAAAATAAGGTAAAGTATTGTGATTTAGTATTTTCCTGATGTGCAATAAAATCTTTATTTTTCTTTAGTTGTAGAGATTAAGACTTCAACGCGCATATCTCTGTAATTACTTACAAAGAAAACAAATCATAATAAAAGGGTGAAGTATGAGATGTGGATATTTTTTGGGATATATAATAATCTTTTTTGTACAACCGGGTAGCACTTAGCCTTCATCAAACCTACTGATAAAGCTGAAGGTAGAAGCGCACTGCTCCGAAATCCTCAATTGCTGAGGAACTGGCTATCTTATCTCTCACTGCCGGAACACAACAATGCTTAAAACATAGTTGTTATGGCGTCAGAGTTGGATAAGGGAGTGGTGGCTAGCCAGGCGGACTTTGAACTAGTCATACCACAAACCAAACAGTATTTTAATATACTTATCTATATGTGTTCAATAGATCTTTCGTCTACATTATCAAACAGGAACCTGTCGGGATAAGAAACTCTCTATCCCTGGGACTGGGATTCTACTTTCCTGATTCCATGTATAGTCTAGCCGTGTGCAAAATTTTATAAAACTTCGCTTGGCTGTTAACTCGTCATCGAGTCAGAAACACACTTTTCCATTTGCATAATATAATTTGAGAATTTGATTTACTGCGCTTGTACATTGAACTCAAGAAGCTTCCTACTGAACTCTGAGCTTCTAGAAAGAGTTCTTGATCGTCGGATTTACACAATGCATTAACAAATAAATTGTACTTGTATTAAAGTCGTTAATACCGAAAACTCTTTGGTGTCCAATAAGCTTAACGAACCTCTTTCGTAAGTCTCTTATGCAAAGTTGCCTAAAAAGACACATTAATTGTGTCTCAGACAGATTAATGGGCACCCATACTGCGCCTGCTCATAGCCGAAGTTTGCCTATCCATGGCATTGTTAGATATAACCTACAAACCAGAAAGCTTTTAAATAGAGTTCTAACTATCGGATTCCCACAATTAACAAGCAAATTCTAATCGTACTAACGCTGTTAATACCCAAACAAAGGAGAAACAAAAGCTAAGCAAACTTTTTGGTGTCCAATAAGTTTAACAAACCTCTTTCGTAAGTTTCAAGGCTGGTTGCCCAAGCCTCGCATCTCAGCAGTGTATCTTAGGCAGTGACGGAGAACACGCGTCATCACAAAAACCGGAAAAGTTTGCAAGCAAAATTGTGTTTAGAATTTGTGACGTTCGGGAAATCGAAGAACGGTGAGTGAGCATAAATTTTATTTTTGTTCTGTGGTTTATGTTGAATTTGGAATTGAAGCTGTCTCTTCTTTTCTTTTTTGTTGTCTTAATTCTTTGTTAGAGTTAGAAACATTTTTAATTAATAATTATGCACAGCTGCGGTACAGAAACTTGTTTTTTTTGGGGATCATATCTATCATGTTCTCATGAAGATTATAATGTTATTAATAATACCTGTTATTTTCTATTGAATTAAAAAACGCTGACGTAGACTGATGTACATTTAAAAAGTTTTCATACCTAGATATAGAGCAATCAAGATTAAGAGATAGACTTTCTCATGTATATTGCTTAGGAAAATCTATTAAAGTGAACAGAAATATTAAATTATTTTACTATTTTACATTTACAATGCAATCCCTTCTATTGAAAATGAAGTATTAGAAAAAATCGACCTGTATCACAACATCCCATCGGAGCTAGAGAAGAGTCAATCTTGTGAGAAGGGTCGATTTTTTCTAATACTTCATTTTCAAGAATAATATCAGTAAGAACTAATTAGGTAGGTACTTCTTTAAAAAAATTGGCTGATGATGATTACCAAGTCCAAGTATGGGAGCAGTTTACAACTGGAACGGTTCTCATAGTCATAGTCCAAAAAGGTTAATGTACCTACCTACTGTTTAGCAACTGCAAATTAACGAACTCGTTAATTTGTTTCTTTATGACATCGTTGGTAATCTATTTCTAGGATTTTGAAAAAAAAAATCTTTTTTATCTTTATTTAAAAAATAAAAATTGATTATTTGTTATTGAGCTTATCAGCAAAATAATTTGAAACGGTCATCATTATTATTATTCGCCTTGAAAACTCGCTACGCTAATTTCAACATTATTTTCTTCAATGAAGCATTTATTCTTGGATTCTTGGAGGTTTAATTTCTTACCAATATTGTTTCTGCTAAACTATTAATTCATATTTTTATGAGGGCAAGGTTAAAGTAATACGGACTTCGTTAGGAAATATCCACACGAGGCGTTTGGCAATAGGCGAGTAGGTATCTGAGACGGTGCGCAACTCCGGGTACCTACCGGACGAAGGTCATTATAGACTGACGAAAGGTATAGAAAATATGATGTTAATGTCAGACATCAGAACCACATTACATATAAGGGGTTAAGTATCAAATTGCCGTCTTCTATAGAGATTTTCGTACATTGTTCTCCTATACTAGGTAACGTTTTTCAAATTTATTAAACGACTAAAAACTTATCTAACTTTGCAAAATTTTACACACTTATTTATGGACATTTTAACTATTATATGACACATTCGTTAAGACCAAAAAAACTAAATTTAAGCAAGTTACAACTAAAAAAAATCGAAACTCTGGAAACAAAAATAGACGTAACTTTAGAGATAAGTTTTTCTATGTAAATAATCAACTATCGTGGTTATAAAGTTCTCAAAAGTTTGTCACAGGGATAGATGTTAGTTTAGCTAGAATAAAATATACTTATGCTGCTATTTACCGCAGCAAAATATCTCATACTTGCAGGCCAAGCCGCGACCGGAAAGCTAATAATAAACACCCAAAATGTTTTCTTAAAACCTAGATGTTTTTTTTTGTGTAGAGTAGTGTAGGTACTTAGGTGCAATCTTTGTGATTATTTACGGAAAAAAATTACATATTTTTATTTTTCACAGTGAAGTACTTCTTGTTTCGCTGAAAGAAAACGTATTTGGTAACCTATTTATCTATATAGTCTATACTAGTATTATAAAGAGGAAAGATTTGATTGTTTGTGTGTTTGCATCGAATAGGCTCCGAAACTACTGGACCGATTTAGAAAATTCTTTCACCATAACATTAGAAAGTTACATTCTTCCCGAGTGACATAGGCTATATTTTACCCCGATATTCCTACGGGAACGGGTACCACGCGGGTGAAACCGCGAAAATCCGCTAGTTTTTGAATAAAAATAAAATAAATTATTGGAGACCATCACATACATTTGTTCCAATACCAAACACCAAACTATAAGACGTAGTAGCTTAGGAACTAATATTTTGAAAATTGAAAAACGGGACCAGTGTATATATCACATACACCCAGACCGAAGGGGTTATTAAAAAGTTCGTTTTCAATATTAACCGGACCGGGAATCGAACGCGGTACCTCTCGAGATACTACGGAGGTCAAATATATGGTAATAGAACCAGGATGAGTAGGTACTACGCCCTCTTAGAAAAAAGAGATAAGAAGTTGCTTGGTTGGTTTCTTAAAATAACCTAAAGGAAAATGTGCTTAATCGAATAAAAATCGCAGATTATCTTTATACCTACTTATCTCTGTAATATTCTGACCGTTTCGATGCGGACTTCGGACTCTCTCACTCTATTTGATCTGAGTGTTAATTTGTTAAACACTTTTTACAACACGTGTTCAAGAATAATTTAATGAAGTTGCGCTGCGCCTAAATTTAATAATGTTAAGTTTTTGTTTTGTTATCTCATTTTAAGTAAACATTGTATGTTTTATGAGATCAAATGTCGATAAACCTCAGAACCAACAAAACATAAGAAAATAGTCTTACCAATATTTAGAACTAAGCTTTTCCACCCACGTAAACTACACGACGTTATCTCGGGAATGTGATATTTTTCTGGGATAAAAAGTAGCCTATGTTCCTTTTCAGGCTACAAAGTATCTATGTCCCAAATTTCAGCCAAATCCGTTGAGCCGTTTTGGCGTGATTGAGTAACAAACACACAAACATCCAAACTGAACTGAATCATAATAATTTATGTAGCTTTCTTCCGCAAAAAGCACAAAACTTGCACCTTCACCGATTAGACTACTCTACACTTGTTTCGTTCCAACCTGGGGCATCTTCAGGAGATGTTAAATCGTGAGAAATCCAGTTTTCGGTGCTGATTCCCTAGAAATGAGTGAGTTTGAGCAATAACCATTTATTTGGCATTCATTATGCTACTTCACTTCGTAAAGTCCCGTAAAAAGACATTTAAAGGTAAGCTGTTTTTTTTTAGTACCTACAAGGCATTACTTATACTCGTACTTAAAAAAATCATTCACAGTTTAACTATACTATTGTCTTAAAAATATAAATACATAGGTGGGTACGTAAATACATACGGTTACGTGACGACTCATATCTCTCTTCAAAGGCAAAGCAAGATAACTAAGGAATATCCACATAGCCGACCCTTAAATGGAAACTTGATTTGCGATGGTTTTAAGAATTTAATCACTACTTTTAGAGTGAGAGGCGCACAGTTTTAGATCTTTAAATTATATCTGAAATTTTAAATATTGTCAAGTGTTGTTAGTAAGTATAAGTTTTTCGTATAAATTTATTTTTTAGAATGCTTTTTGCTGACTGTACTTTAATATTAAAATGACATACAAACCAAACATGTAAGCAAAATTAAAAATTATATATAGAAAATATCGACCCGTCTTACAACCAGCTCCGATGGGACTCGAACCCATCCATGACCTTTCGCTATCCGGGCGACTGCTCTATCCGAATAGCGAAAGGTCGTGGGTTCGAGTCCCATCGGAGCTGGTTGTAAGATGGGTCGATATTTTCTAATTACTTCATTTTAAATTTTTCAATATAAAAATCGCATTGTGCATGCAAAAAAGTAAAAATTTAAATGTTAGCAAAATTTCAGCTCAATCGGACACTGAGAAGCGAGTCAAACTTGCAAGATGTGACCCGAAGGACACGCATACACTGCAAGCTAAATAAAAGCTTGTGAAAATAGAAAAAAAAACCATAAATATAGGTACCTAATATTTTTATTATTTTATCAAGTAGGTACTAGTAGTTATAGCCATTATAATTGTAATATTACATTATATGGTCAGCTATTAGGAGTTATTAAGATAAATTATAAAAAATGGCCTGTTATAGGAATAGATTTAAGATAATAGACAACAATTGATATTAATACTGGCATAACTTGTAATTATTGTTTTTTTTTTATTTCATCATTTCAACCGTAAGACGCCCACTGCTGGGCATTTTTTTTTTTATTTTTTTTTTTTTATTTTTTTTTTATTCATCTGATGTCAAATAGGTATAGGTTCATACTTGAAATTTGTATATTTGTAAAAATTACTAATTAAATTAATTAATGCAAAATAAAAATTTTGTTATAACTCCATTGTAAAGTTTAGTAAGATATAAATTTTATTTCTTTTATAGAATTCAAATGGCCGTTACCTAATTTAAATGTTTTGTCACTAGACTTCATTCCAAATGCTTTAATTTAAAAGTTTTGTATTAGAATTCATTTTACAAGCTTTTATTTAACTTGCAGTGTATGTATGCATGTATGTCCGTTCGGGTAAAATTTTTTTTTTATCCACTACGGGGTAGCACTTAATTTGACCCACTTCCTAGTGTCCGTTAGAGCTGAAATTGTGTACCTATACAGGTTTGGTTCAGATGACAATACAACATTAAAGTACAGTCAGCAAAAAAGCAAAAACCCACTGAGCATAGTTATTTATATCCAATTTTGATGGATCTTTGAATTTTAATTTAATATTTCGATATTGAACATTATTTGAAAATATTGAATAAAACTTCGCTAAGTATATAGTTTTTGTTACTTTAGTTAGTTAATAACCATAACAATGACCTTCACAACAGACGTCATAAATATAATCATTAATCATACAAGTTAGATAACTTTAAAAGAGCGGAAGTACCTACTCCTACGCAAGCATTTACTTTGAACCGGTTTCAAACCAGAGAGGAGTGTGATTTAGTAAATACGCATACTGTCGCGATTGCGTTAAATTTTGACAGATAGTTTGTTTTTAGAAAAAATCGACCCGTCTGACAACCAGCTCCGATGGGACTCGAACCCACATTCGTGAGACGGGTCGACTTTTTCTAAAAACTTACTCCATTTTCAATTTTTCAATAAGTAATAAAAATTGCATTGTGAATGCAAAAAAGTAAAAATTTCAATAACTTGCAATTGCAATAATTTCATCTTTGGCGATTATCAAATATCTGGAAAGGTATTTCTTTCGCGTGTGAGGGTAATAATATCTTCACATTTGATGAAATTAACGCTGGCTATAGAGCGCGTAAGAAGTATTTGATAAATTCGACGCTTCTCGTAACGACTCCGTAGCTCAGTGGTTAGATTAGTCGCCCGGATAGCGAAAGGTCGTAGGTTCGAGTCCCATCGGAGCTGGTTGTGAGACGGGTCGATTTTTTCAAAATACTTAATTTTCCATTTTTCAATAATAAAAATTGCATTGTGAATGCAAAAAAGTAAAAATTTAAATAAGATAGATTGTATAATACCTTAGACAATAATATCTAGAATATAATTCTTAACGCGAACGCGATAGTAAAGTTTGCACAATTTGACAAACTTACACTCGGGGTACTAGTTCTTAAGTCACAGATTACTAAATGCCTAAGTAACGATATTATATACCTACATCGCCCTCTATTGGGTTTGGGATATTGTGTACCCCAATCCTACTAATAATAATATCCTACTTATATATTGTATATCCTACTAATCCTACTAATATTATAAATGTGAAAGTTTAGATGTTTAGATGTTTGGATGTTTGAATGTTTGTTACTCAATCACGCCAAAACGGCTGAACGGATTTGGCTGAAATTTTGGGACACAGATACTTTGTAGTCTGGAAATAAACATAGGCTACTTTTTATCCCAAAAAAAATCATATTCCCGCGGGATAACGTCGTGTAGTCCACGCGGGCAAAGCCGCGGGTGGAAAGCTAGTATTATAAATATAAATGTGAAAGATTAGATGTTTGGATGTTTGTGTGTTTGTGACTCAATCACGCCAAAACGGCTGAATGGATTTGGCTGATATTTGGGACATACAACTTTGGAGCCTGGAGAGGAACATAGGCTACATTTTATCCAGAAAATGTATCAGATTCCTGCGGGATAACGTCGTGTAGTCCACGCGGGCGAAGCCGCGGGCGGAAAGCTAGTTATTAATATATGAGTTTAGATCGTTGCTTTTGCCATCTCGGTTTTGACCTTTGTGGCCGAGTGATGTACGCACCGGTTTTCAAGGTGCCGCTATCTCTAGAGGTCCCGGGTTTGATTCCCGGTCGGATAAATTTTGAAAACGAACTTTTCAATATTTCCTCGAGTCTGGGTGTATGTGGTATAATACCTACCCGTCGTTATTTCCGTTTTCCATAACACTAGTACTCAAGCTAATTTTTTTTGGTATTGCAACAAATGTACCTATGTGATAGTACCTAAATGTATGTGAAGGTGTCTCACTTAGACCAAAAATTAAGTATTTAAGTAATACCTAATGAGGACTTCGATCGTATTTATGATCGAAGAATGAGGAGCTCAGTAGCCTGCGTTTAAGCCACTTATCGCAATGGTACAACCTCCAATTTACAAAACACAAGTGGTTTATCTTCTTACAGTGTGACTTTTCTGTTCCAGTTTCCGGTTTCTTTGGAACTAAAACAGTTTTCATACGACAGTCTATTTTGACAGCTAATTTCGTATTGCAAGTGGCTCTTCTGTCACGGATGTCACCGGAACAGACAGGAGTGTGGGACTATAGTTTGGTATTGGAACTATGTTTGTAATGGTATCCATTTTTTTTATTTAGGTACTAGTTTTCCGCCCGCGGCTTCGCTCTATGTATGCGGACTACACGACGTTATCCCGCAGGAATGTGATATTTTCCGGGATAAAAAGTAGCCTATGTTCCTCTCCAGGCTACATAGTATGTAAGTCCCCCAAATATTAGCCAAATCCATTCAGCCGTTTTGGCGTGATTGAGTAACAAACATCTAATCTTTCACATTTATAATATTAAGTAGGATAGGGTTAAAATTGCTGTCCTGAATAACATGTAAGTAATTTTTTTTTTGTTTCCATTATGTCACCCACAGTATCACGTGTTCTGTCGTAGTTGAACAATACCAACAGAAACATGTACCTATCTGCTGCCTAGCTAGACATAAGCCTGAATGCGAATAGTCTAGACGAAGATATTAACAATACCTACTTAAAAATATCAATTAGTAGGTTTCTCTATTATAATGTAAATTATCGTACGTAAGTTAAGACGCTTCATAGTATACTTCCATGTTTGACTTGGTAAATAATGATGTATTTGTTGATGATTTAAACTTATCCTGCTAATATTATAAATGCGAAAGTTTGTGAGTATGGAGTATGGTTGTCCGGATGTATGAATGTTTGTTACTCTTACACGCAAAAACTACTGAACGGATCTAGATGAAATTTGCAACAGAGATAGATTATAAGCTGGAATAACATATAGGATACGTCTTTTTATCTCGATATTCCTACGGGAACGGGAACCACGCGGGTGAAACCGCGGGTGACCGCTAGTAGCAAATACACCTAGAAATATATTATTATCTCGGCTTTTTCTATGTCTGTCAGTTTTTGTTACTGTTGTTTACCAAGGTATTTGATTTTATAAAAATATTATTATTATCTCCTTCATTACATTTATAATACATACAAAATAATATTAATTTCTAAATATTAAATTTTTATAATGTACACTTAACACAAAAAAATATAACATTTAAAAATACGAATTATTATACGGACGTACGTACGTACCTACTTGCAAAAAAATTGTTGTACCTATGTTGTAAAATTTGCTGTATGCAAAAATATAAAAAGACCGTGGCGTTGTTCAAAACTAGACAGCAAAACAATTAAACATAATCTGGGGCTAGAATATTGCCTCCCAACCTTAAAGTTAGTATACCTTCCGATAGGTATACTTTATGCTCACAACCATAAAGTTAATATACCTATCGGAATAGAGGAACAACCACGAGCTGTCAAACGAAACCGAAATTGGATCGCATTTGTGTGTGTAAAATTGTTTATGTATGCGTGTCAGTGATGTGCGTCATGTCGCTTTTCAGATTAATATCGATATCGATAATATTAAATAATTACAGTAATAAATAAATATATATTGGACACGATCACACTCATTGTTCCAATACCAAAGTATAATACCTTAAGCACTATTATTATGGAAATTAGAAACAACGACGGGTAATTACCACATACACCCAGACCCGAGGAAATATAGAAAAATTAGTTTTCAACATTTACCCGACCTGGGGGGCTACCGGCTAAAAAATATGGGTATGGGTATCGGCTTCAACTGTCACTTGAATTCCTTATTTTGATAGATTTTGCTACTTTGTTCTGTTGAACGTTGCTAGCTAGCTATCATTATACCCGAAGTCACAAAACAAATAACTTATAGTAGCTATTTTTTTTATAAAATTGACTTAAAAATGAACGTATGAAGTTCATATCCATAAAGTTATGCGGTAGCCCCCCTGGGGGGCTACCGGCAAAAAAATATGGATATGGACATGGGTTTCAACTGTCATTTGAATTTCTTATTTTGATAGATTTTTGCGGCTTTGTTCTGTTGAACGTTGCTAGCTAGCTATCGTTATACCCGAGCGACGACACAAAACAAGGAACTGATAGTAGCTATTTTCTTTATAAAAATGACTTAAAATTTCAAAAAACGTATGAAGTTCATATCTATAAAGTTACGCGGTACCCCCCAGGGATCGAACCCGGGACCTCTAGAGATAGCGACACCTTGAAACCGGTGCGTACACCACTCGGCCACGGAGGTCGTCTAATAAAAATATATTAATATATAGTAATAATATTAATATAACTAAAATTCCCATCTTGGGAAGGGATTTTGCATGGCTAAAACTTCGATTCTGCGGTGAAGTATGCATATTTAAGAAAAACTCCCAGAGATTTTAAATCATTTATTATTCACTAGCGACCTGGCCATGCTTCGCACAATCCTTTGAACAATTTGTTGGTGCTTCCACAGTGATAGTACGTTTCACCTCTCGCGTTTGGAAATATTTTTCATCAAAATGCTTACTGCATAATAATCAATTTAGTCCAGTTAGTTTCTGGTATCCAAGTTAGTATGTAATCTGAAAGATAATTATATTACTAATGATAGTATATGTAGGTACCTATTCTAACAGTCAAAAACTGATACCTATGGATCAGTTAAGTATCTTAAATGGAATTACATTCCCAGGTAATTCATATCTAAACGTCTTACAGGTACTTTAATTACAGTACCTAATACATATTCATTTTTCTATAACTATTGTAAAAAACGGGATATTTACCATGTTTAGATTTATTTATGAGTGCCCGATATTTCGGCGCAGTTGCACGCGCCATGATCACGGAGTAACTGAATAAAGTTAATGCGGGTGGATGGTGCTAAGAGCAGACGAAACGTTCTACCCTCTTTCTTGTTCGTTTATTGCGTATGACACCCGTACCATTGTTTTCGTTCTCACACTCAACACGAATTTGTTCACGACACACAAAACTCACTGTATCACTCCGCGAAACATTTTTATGACTTTTACGGTTTTTACACATCCGAACCACTGGATTCCAAACGTTCGACAATTTAAACCCATCTTCACGATTGAAATTATAATTTCAATCGTGAAGATCACGATTGAAACCCACCACCATCACATTGATCATTCATCATTGATCACCATCTTCACGATTGAAATTATAATTTCAATCGTGAAGATGGGTTTAAATTGTCGAACGTTTGGAATCCAGTGGTTCGGATGTGTAAAAACCGTAAAAGTCATAAAAATGTTTCGCGGAGTGATACAGTGAGTTTTGTGTGTCGTGAACAAATTCGTGTTGAGTGTGAGAACGAAAACAATGGTACGGGTGTCATACGCAATAAACGAACAAGAAAGAGGGTAGAACGTTTCGTCTGCTCTTAGCACCATCCACCCGCATTAACTTTATTCAGTTACTCCGTGATCATGGCGCGTGCAACTGCGCCGAAATATCGGGGACTCATAAATAAATCTAAACATGGTAAATATCCCGTTTTTTACAATAGTTATAGTGAAATTGACCATGAAAGTTTAAAATCTTATATATTCATTTTTTACCGCGTGATAGACAGTGGACACGAAATATCGATAACTTGATGCAGCCCTAGTGTAAAACGAAAATTATTTCTTTACACAAAATATTCGTAAATACTGCATTATGTGTAATCAATATTTGCTTGTTACATAAATAAATGTTTGTTGAAGAGCATTATCACACTTCTTGCTTTAAATTCGAAGCGCATTGGCAAAAATAAACCTTAGGAAGGGTGGTGTCGGTTTGGAATAATTTACCTGTGAACTGAACATTTTGCGGGATTATTTCATTGTGTTGTACAACAATCAATAACTGAGCAAGTCACCATGTTTCCATATCAATATTGGCTAAAAATATCTAAGATTGCACGTAAAATCCGAAAAAAATAAAATACCTAAATTCTCAGCGTGCTGATAAGTGCTGACGAACTGTCAAACAGTAGCCAAAAACGGTTCTGTTACGTTGCATCACGCATCTCCTTTTATCTCACAGTGTTGTTGCTAGTGACATCCCGCTCGCTCAGCCCTTTGTTTCTCTATTCCGATAGGTATATTAACTTTATGCTCACAACACAACGTTTAGGCGAAGAGTATTATCGTTAAAGCCTGCTGTACACGGGTAGTATAGAGTAAACGGTAGAATAGAGCGGTAGAGTACTAAATTAATACTACATAAGTATAGTTAGTTTAGTACTCTACCGCTCTACTCTACCCGGGTACAGCAGCCATTAGGTCTAAACTTTAGCCTTTAATAGACTTTAAAGGTTAATGCACACATCACGGGCAGAGTAAATACGAATATTTTATCTGCCTACTCAAGATCAGGGTGCCTACCATCAACTTTAAGAAAGCGATTCAAAACCGGTGCGTTTCAGAATAGGTTCCTAAAATGAATTGCTTTATTTGTGTACCATGACCTTCTAAAAACTGAATCTCAAATGAATTGCTGAATGTCAATGAACGAACGATTTGTGTCCGTGTTTCTTCTACCCATCTTTTTCACTCGATTCTGTCATGCCCGGAGAGTGAGAGGGACGGGTATAGCCTGCAGGTGTCATGTTAGCTCGACCAAGTTATAAATCAAATACGACTTCATGACAGCTAAGCGGCTGTGAAATGTCACTGAATCGCTTATGACTGACGCTGTCGTGGTACGAATAAGCGAAGCAGTAATAAACAAAACCCAATAAGAGTTGATGGTAGCACCCTGAAAGTGAATTATGACGTATTACCTCTGGCCGTTTCGGTACACGCATTTATGCCGCAGTGGCATAGAATGCAGTGACAAGTAAACGCGACTGACGGGTACCTAACGTTATTCCGACTGCGTTCTTATACTGTTTGTGGCATTTTAGAATACTGACAAATACCTTATACCTTTACTGCAGCATGCTAAAAAACACTTTAATGGCATAAAATCACTCCTGTAGAGACGACGGCCATACCACAGCCAGACGTTAAGTCATAACTCGCTTTCAGAAATTTGTAAGCAGATAAAATACTCGTTAATACTCTGTCACGGGCGCGGCGAGCTGCGACGGCGCTGCGCACGCCTACATATACGAGTATATAAACATCAACAAATATATCCATCAGCGCAATTAGGTGATAGTGATAACCTAAGTTTGTAAATAAAGTATATTTAATACTTCGAAAGGTTTCAATCTATACTATTTATACTTCTATACTAATACGAGTATTATAAAGAGGAAAGATTTGATTTTTAATGGATAAAATCAAAAACTACTGAACCGATTTTAAAAATTCATTCACCATTAGAAAGCTACATTATTCCTGAGTGACATAGGCTATATTTTTATCCAGATATTCCCAGGGGAACGGGTACCACGCGAAGCGCGTGGAGCCTGTAGCAACGTATTGAAATCTAATTATAATTGAAACCTTAAATAATTTTTTTCTATAATTTTACATAATACTTCTTACAAAAAGTAAACCTTACAAGACAGTATTTTTGTTGTACCATTTATTTTCATCAAAATAAGCGAAACACATTGTTGTCTTACAAAAAGATTTTTTTGACTATCCTTTAAACATTAGGTACGCGTACTTGGGTACGGTGCAGTGTAAGTTCACCTTTACTCCGTAGACGCAACCACAATACAGTTCAAGGTCTTCCCAAGTGTATGAGAGCAACCGCAAGTCGCAACATAATCTGTTCTTGCATAAAATTTGACAATCACTCTAAGAACCACATAACCTAGAAAGACTGTGTCTAAGGCTTCCATCACAGTGCCTCCGGTTTCCGCACTACCAGACGGAGATGCGGCGTGATTTGTAATACACTGCGGGTTTCGTATGCACATCAAGATTCTACAGCCATAGTAAAGAAGCGCACTACCACAAACCGGAGCGGTGTGCGGTGCAGTGTGGGAACCACCTAATACTCTGGCATTTTTGGCGATAGTCATAGTACAGTTTTTGTTCTAAGATTATAGTAAAAGATTATACAGGAGTTTAAAGAAGTAATCACTTTAGGGGGTGAAAGTACCCATCAATACAATCAACTTTTACAATGGGTCCAAGTGCGATATCGCGTAAAAAAAACCAGTTGTTTCATACAATAGGAGGAGATTGCCACATCGGACCCTCCACAGTGCGGCTCCTACTGACGGCGGTGAGAGCAAGTATTGAGGGGTTTAGTGGGTATTCCCCCTTTCTGACCCCCCATCGAGTCCATGTTGCTGGATGGGGGGTCAGGAGGCGGATAGGTGAGTCCCACATAACCAAAAAAAAAGTTGTTTCATACAAAAGTGCAATACCGAATTGGCCAAGATGTATGGAACTGCTGATTTTTTTTTCGACCGCGCGCAAACTTACCTGGCGACTGCCCGATTAGCAGAGAACCTTGCTACACGGGTGATCTGTGGCAGGAAGCTTAATATTATTCTGTGCCGAAAAGAGGTTGTATTGGTTTTCGCAAAGCGCGGAAATACGCGCCTTTCTGAACTGAAGTTTAGAAAGACGTGAAATTAATTGCCTACACTTGCATTTAATACTTGAAATCTAAAATTAACGAAGAAAGTATGTGTAAAAATTACTAATAAGCTCTTGTCTTGACCCCATTTGGTTGCCCTTTGGATTTATGAAAATAGTAAAAGAAGATAGAAATAGTAAAACACACATGATTTACACATAACACCGTTTATTTATTAACCAGCCGTTTCTCGTGGTTTTGCCCACGTGGTTTTCTTGGCAATATCAACATAAAAAGTAGCATAATATTATGTGCTTTTTAAATTCTATCCGTCCAGATTAACGAATTACGGTGAAAGCACGCTTATCCGAGCAGAACGCGCCGAAAGAGCCGAACGAATAGAATTTTAGAATTACCTCGCACACCTGCTGGAGTCGAATCGTTCGAATCTTCGACGCGGTGTTTTGGTTGGTAGAACTTGATCTTAATCCGCCTGGCTAGCTACCAACCAACATCTTATCTAAATCTAACGCCATAGCAATGATTTTTTTAGCATTAGGTATTGTGTTAGCAAGCAGGCAAAGCCGGCAAAGCTGACAAGGCAGTTAGAGATAAGATTGGCCACTTCCTCAGTGATTGAAGATTTCGGGAGTGGTGCACTTCCATCCTCAGCCTTATCACCACTTGAAATCAGGGGTGATGAAGACTAAGTGCTACATTGTTGTAGATAAAAAAACTGGAATTTCTAAAATTCGTTTCGTTCAGCGCGTTCCCACGGACAAGTGTGCCTTTAGACCGATTTTCAATAATGATCTTTGTCTTGTGTTCTCCAGAACAATGACTGCGGCTACCCTCATCCAGCCGTCGGGGGAGATGTGGAAGAACATCAGGGTGGAGCTGAACGAGGACGTGAGCACCAGGGAACAGAGCGTCGCCATCATCAAGGAGTGGCTGAGGAAGCAGCCGCATCTGCCTGACGACTGGGGTCCGTATTTAAGTCAACCTTACAAACTTACAATCCTAAAATTTTTGTCACATGAACATAATTATAATAATAATTCAAGCTCAACATTTGACTTGGCTAGTTTACACAGGATTTTTATTGATGGCGAAGTAATTAAATTCGCGTCTCATTTCACATTTATGATTTTAATGGGATTGTTATTTCAGAATACCTATTAATATTTCATTATTGAATTCAATCTGTTTATTCATCATCATTTAGATATTGTCTCTCCCCACGGCTGGAGCACAGACCATCCTTAAGAATAGATAAACAGAACCACCCACAACCCACCACACGTGATACGAGGTATTAACGACTGCAAATACAGCCGAGATTCAACGGTTTAACCTCTGAAGCATCCCCGCCGATGCCAACTAAATGCTGCGTTATTTCTATAGAAATAAGTCTCTAATTCTCCACCCGACCACGCTGCCCTCCGATGCTCTAGAAGTTAACATGCCTTCGAAAGGACCTATTTGATTAAAAAAGAAATGTATGTCTCAATTTTGAACACAGCTGTATCTGTGATATTAAAAATCCCTCATTTCATCTATTCCAGATGATCACCGCATCATGACCTTTCTGAGAGGCAGCAGCTTTTCCCTGGAAAAGTGTAAGAAGAAGCTGGACATGTACTTCACCATGAGGGGCGCCTGCCCGGAATTCTTCACCAACAGGGACATCACCAGGCCTGAACTCCGAGAAATTATGGAACGGGGGTATGTTTATGGGATTTTTAACTTTTTTACTTATCTGACTTCTCTCTTGCTGAATGGACTGATAAAATTTAAGATGGTGCGTGCTCATCTAGAGGTTTCTTGATTAAAGTAATCTTTGGGTTAATTCCTTCAATATCTGGACTTTTGGCAGGGGTACTACTAATCATGCTTTCTTTGACAGGGTTCTTGGGTTTGGTAAAAATCATTACAACATTTGTTTTTATTTTGCAGTCAGGGTCCCCCACTACCAGGACTTACACCAAATGGAAGACGCGTTTCTATCGTAAGATGTACGTCTAATGAACTTTTTATTATATTGTGTCTATCTTTGTACAGTTGGACAAAATATTTGTACCTACGTAAAATTGTACACTAATATAATAAAGCAGAAGAGATTGACCGATTGGAACAGTCAGAACAACATTTACATTAAAACAATATTGAACATTACCGACTTTTCACCCGATATTCTTCTTTCATTCCAGCTGTTGATAAAACCCTGGACACCCCGCATCTCTACGCCGCGTTCAAGATCATCATGATGATCGGCGACATCAGGCTGAAGGAGGAAGTCGAAGGAGTGGCTGGAGACGTCTACATCCTTGATGCCAACATCATATCAGCTGGCCACTTGGCCAAGCTGAACTTGCCTATTGTGAAGAGGTTCCTTATTTGTATACAGGTAAGGTTCATTTTCATTTAAATACAAAAACGAATGGAACTGAATATGAGTCCTTTAAAATTCGAAGTAGTGGCTGGAGATGTGTACATCCTTGATGCCAGCATCATATCAGCTAGCCACTTGGCGAAGTCGTCCTTGCCTTCTTAAACACACAAATTTCACACAAATTTTAATGAGGAACTTCTTAATCTGAAGAAGTTCCTCATTAAAATTTGTGTGTGGGTAGGGTTCAGGGTGCCTACCATCAACTCTTATTGCGGTTTTGTTTAGGACCTAAACTGATCTGCTTCGCTTATTCGTACCACGACAGCTTAATATCAATGACAGCGATTCAGTGATCATTCAATGACATTTCACAGACGCTAAGCTGTCATGGACTCTTATTTGACTTATAACTCGGCCAAGCTAACATGACACCTGCAGGTTATACCCGTCTCTCTCACTCTCCGGGCATGACAGAATCGAGTGAAAGAGACGGGTAGAAGAAATAAGGACACAAATAGTTCGGTCATTCACATTTAGCAATTCATTTGCGATCCAGTTTTTAGAAGGTCATAGTACGAAAGAAAGCAATTCATTTTAGGAACCTATTCTGCATCGCGCTATTTTTGAATCGCTGTCTTAAAGTTGATGGTAGGCACCCAGTTCAGATTTAAAATACAATCAATTGACAAAATTAATCACAAATCCATGATTCAGCGATATTTAAGGAAATTGTTGTTAATCAAATAATTCATGACCAGTACCCTGATTCACAAACCGTCGGATGCGGAATCGGATTCGAATTCAGTACTTTGTCTTTGTCTATTCTATAGTGAGTGACAGAGACAGTGCATACATTCCGCTGTCGGGAGCTTTTCCGACGGTTCGTGAATCAGGGGGGCAGGTATTTTTTTTCTTGTTAACATGCAAAAAAGGAATGTATGAAAAAGTTGTTTCATACAAAAGTGCAATACCGAATTGGCCAAGATGTATGGAACTGCTGATTTTTTTTTCGACCGCGCGCAAACTTACCTGGCGACTGCCCGATTAGCAGAGAACCTTGCTACACGGGTGATCTGTGGCAGGAAGCTTAATATTATTCTGTGCCGAAAAGAGGTTGTATTGGTTTTCGCAAAGCGCGGAAATACGCGCCTTTCTGAACTGAAGTTTAGAAAGACGTGAAATTAATTGCCTACACTTGCATTTAATACTTGAAATCTAAAATTAACGAAGAAAGTATGTGTAAAAATTACTAATAAGCTCTTGTCTTGACCCCATTTGGTTGCCCTTTGGATTTATGAAAATAGTAAAAGAAGATAGAAATAGTAAAATTATTTCTATCTTCAAATTACATTTGCAAACAAAGCATCTCATATAAATTCATTAAAACAATAGTTTAATGTATCAAATTTTATTATTTTGATTTATACTTTTTCGCATTTACAATGCAATTTTTATTACTGAAAATGAAGTATTAGAAAAATTCGACCCGTCTCACAATCACAACTATATCCGATGGGACTAAAACATGAGTCATGGGTCATGTGGGCCATGACCTTTCACTTAAGAATTAGTAGTGGATAAATTCGACACTTCTCCTAACGACTCCGTAGCGCAGAGGTTAGAGCAATTGGCATGGATAGTGAAAGGTCGTGGGTTTCGAGTCCCATTGGAGCTAGTTGTGGACATGTGAGACCAGTCGATTTTTTCAAGTTTAACGTTATTCAATATTGAGTCTTCTATAATGTGGGAAAACTTTTTACTTTCAGGAAGCTTACCCGGTGAAACTCAAAGAAGTTCACATCACCAACGCTGGCCCGATCATCGATACAGTATTGACGCTAGTCAAGCCTTTCCTCAAAGAGAAGATTAGGAATAGGGTGAGTAAATAAACGACAATCCTCCTAATCCTACAATCCTACTAATCCTACTAATATTATAAATGTGAGAGTTTAGATGTTTGGATGTTTAGATGTTTGGATGTTTGTTACTCAATCACGCCAAAACGGCTGAACGGATTTGGCTGAAATTTGGGACACAGATACTTTGTAGCCTGGAGAGGAACATAGGCTACTTTTTATCCCGGGAAAATATCACATTCCCGCGGGATAATGTCGTGTAGTACACCCGGGCGAAGCCGCGGGCGGAAAGCTAGTAGGTATTATAAATGTGAAAGATGTTTGGATGTTTGTTACTCAATCACGCCAAAACGGCCGAACGGATTTGGCTGAAATTTGGGACACAGATACTTTGTAGCTTGGAGAGGAACATTGGCTACTTTTTATCCCGGAAAAATATCACATTCTCGCGGGAAAACGTCTTGTAGTCCACGCGGGCGAAGCTGCGGGCGGAAAGCTAGTGTATAATAAATAAATAGTAAATATTGAACACCATCACATACATTGTCCCAATACCAAACAATAGTAGGTTGAGCACTGGTATTATGGATATTGGAAACAACGACAGGTATTATAACCACATACACCCAGACCCGAGGAAATATTGAAAAGTTCGTTTTCAGTATTTACCCGGCCGGGGTATTTGGTATTTGGTATTGACACTTTTCCGCAGACTCATATTTGGTCCGTTATGCGTGAACATGGCTAGTCGAGCCATCCTAGCTCCTTCCAGAAGCGCAGAAGCCTCCTGGGGCGTTACCCGGCCGGGAATCGAACCCTCTAGATATAGCGGTACCTTGAAAACCGGTGCGTACACCACTCGGCTACGGAGGTCGTCAAATATAAATATCATCATCATCATCATCATCATCATGTAAATATAATAACGGTAAATTTTACCAGATTTTGACACGCACAAAGTTATGTGGCAGCGCGTACTCTTTTTGAGTTCGTTGGGACAATTTTTTGTACAAAACCACGCTACGAACATTTTCCGTTTTTTGCGATTTTTGCGAAATCTACCTTATCTTTGATATAAATAGTGAAACTATTATAATGATTTTCTTTTTACTATTTTTCAGATATTCGTTCACAGCGACTACAAGACCCTGTACAAACACATCCCCAAGGAGATACTTCCTTCAGAATATGGAGGTGACGGTGGATCCCTCGCGGAAATTAATAGTAAGAAAGTTAATTTTTCTCATAGATTTTTTTGCAATATTAGTTACTTACATTTATTATTATTATTTATTACGAGCTGACCCGGGAAACGTTGTTTTGCTATATAAATTATAGTGGAACCGGTGGACTTCGTTCACCAACATCTAAGACAGATAAAAATAAATAATTGCGAAGAAGATAAACAGCCTGACTGCCTGCCACAAATGCCACTTTATATAAGTTTTTGGTAAAAAATTCATTTTCATGAACAGCTTTTTTGCTGACTGTACTTAAAAATTGTATTGTCATCTAAACCAAACCTGTATACAAAATTTCAGTTTCATCGGACACTGGGAAGTGGGTCAAATTCAGCTTGCAAGATATTTTGTCCCCCACTAACTAACAATCTAACTAATATGACAAGTTAATTAGAAGCTTGTAATAAAAACAAACTTAATTAAACAGAAATAGTAGAATTGTAAAATAGAAAGTAGCTAAAATAAAAAAGAAATGTAAAGTACACAAGCCAAGTACCTAACACAAATGTAATATTATATAAGTTTTTAGTAAAAATTTCATTTTTATGACAAGCTTTTTTGCTGACTGTACTTTAATATTGTATTGTCATTTGAACCAAACCTGTATACAAAATTTCAGCTCCATCGGACACTGGGAAGTGGGTCAAATTTAGCTTGCAAGATTTGTCCCCCACTAACTAACAAACTAACTAACTAACATGGCAAGTTAATAAAAAGCTTGTAAAAAGTAGGTATATAATCCGAAGAGGTAATCACGTAATCAGCAGCTAAAAAGTCAGTTATTACATACTCCTTTTAAAGCCGCCATGGAAGAAATGACAGTTTTGTATCGTACGACGCAGCAAGCTTTTCTGTTCCGGTGATTATCTTTGGAACTAAAACAGTTTTCATACGACAGTCCATTTTGACAGCTAATTTGGTATTAGAGTGTGTGTCAGATAACTCTGCACGTGCCTGGCGCGTTTTTGGCGCTAATTACAGTGCATTTTTTTGTTCTAATGTTATAGAAAAGATTAGTATTCGATTTTTACCGCGCGCAGACTTATCTGACGAGCACTTTACAAGTGGCTCCTCTGTCACGGCTGTCACCGGAACTGGAAAGCTTGTGGCACTGTAAACAGCGATCGAAACAGTGATCCGGTGACAGCGGTGGTAGAGGAGCCACTCGCAATACAAAATTAGACTGTCGGCTGTCAGCAGCATGAAAAATTGTTTGGTTCCAAAAATGAACACCAATGGGTTTTGAAGTTTGAGTTTCGATAAAACGCTTTATCATGCGATGTACATATATCACGTTTTGGGCGGTCATGCTAGGCTTACAGATCAGATAAATTTTAGCACTATAGGTACTCTACCTAGGTTAGGTACGATTCAGACAAACCAGCTCGGCCCGGCCCACAGTTTAAAATGTGGGCCAAATTGAAATATAGGAACAGGAATTAGGGTGTTTGTGCACTACCACTGAATTTTACCGATCCGGAAAAAAACGGATGCTTGTATTTAATTAATTACTATTATAAATGATTAATTATTAAAATAGAAGCATCCGTTTTTTTCCGGATCGGTAAAATTCAGTGTAGTGCACAAACGCCCTTACTTACAGTTTATAATAGCTGCAACCCGCTAATCTCCGTTTGCGTTCTTCGACGACGCCCACACCCGGCTCCGTACGGCTTCCGCGACAGCCGTGCGGCTCCATACGGACGCGGATGGCCTCCGTGGCAGCCGTACGGTAGTGTTGCCGAACTATCGCTAGTTTTACTATCGATAGTTTCAATCGAAAAATGGCAAACTATCGATAGGCCTATCGATCACTTAGTACAATACTATCGGTAAGGAGTAATACTATCGATAGTATCGATAGTATTGCTATTTAATATTGCAAAAACTATCTATAGGTTTTATTAGGTCTTACTTATTTACTTTTGATACTATCGATAGTATTTTTCCCGAAACTTACGAAATCTATGGATAATATCGATAGTATCGATACTATTGAAATAAAGGTAACAATCGATTGTCCAAAACTATCGATAGGTTATTAACATTGAAAAGCAATACTATCGATACCATCGATAGTTTATTCGCCGTCAGGGATCGATCTATCGAAAGTATTGTTTTTACAGAATAGTATTGCACTAAAAGAGAGATCGATACTATCGATAGTATCGATACTATCGAAAACTATCGATACTATTGTTTTTGCTTAATCTATCAATAGACTATCGAAATGCTATCGATAGTGGACTATCGAGCGGCAACACTACCGTACAGCTCCGTTCCGGGCCGCGCCGATGTGCCCCGGTTGGTCTGAATTGTACCGTACTTTACTGGTTACACTACCCGTGTACAACCGGCATAAGGCGTCACATGTACAGTTTTCAAACATGTTTTTTACTAATATAACGTATGAATTTTCCAGAGGCCTGGTACCAGAAGCTTGTGGAGTACGGGCCTTGGTTCAAGGCCGAAGAGTCCGTGAAGGCCAACGAGGCCTTAAGGCCAGGCAAGCCCACCAACTACGACGAGCTATTCGGCATCGAAGGCTCTTTTAGACAGCTGTCTATAGATTAATATCTAAGGTTTTATCCAGGTTTAGCATAATTAAATCGTATTATCCGCGCCATATAACTTGGCGCCTGTGGGAGGGCGCTGCTCGTCGTGGTCGGTCGGAAAATAAGCCTTGTCCGTGTCATAATTTTAGTTCCAGATGTTGACACGCGCTAAGTTATGTGGCGCGTACTCTATACCTACAATATATGTCACAGATCACATCACAATATGGTTAGGAAGGTTAATTTCTACGTGAACTGTTCATTGAAATGAAACACTTTTTTACGGATTACTTAACACGCGTTTTACACACAAACCAAAATATCGCTGTTATCAAATAAAACCGCGTGTTAAGTAAGTAATCCGTAAAGTCTGTTAGATTTAACAAAATGCTGATCTGATATGTGGAACTAGTTTATTTAGTAGTAATATCCGTATAATAGTAATGGACAATATTGGGAGTAGTTTAAATATACGCAGATTGGACATATTTAATTTATATTATTGGTTTAATTAACTTATTAATAAAAAATGATTGGACAAATGACTTTAGATTTTTTATATAGGTATAGAGTAAGGCTACCAATTAGTTAATTTGGTTGAATGGAAAATGAAGTTTTAGAAAAAATCGACCCGTCTCACTACCAGCTCCGATGGGACTTCATTTAAATATTATATTCATAAATACTTCATTTTCCATTTTTCAATAATAAAAATGGCATTGCGAATGCAAAAATAATAATTTAAATAATTTGGTTAATTTAAATAAAATTAACCGCCTCTGTGGTCTAGTGGTGTGTACACCACCAGCACATGAATTAGGGATATTTACTTTGTGCCACCACCTACCGGTCTCGGACAAACACAGTCTCGGGTTCGATTACTATTGGGGGTACATATTGCATTCGTTTGGTTGATGGTAGGACTTGTTTTAAATCCGCCTGGCTAGCTACCACCATTTTATGTAGGTAAGTCACACCTTAACAACAATGTTTTCGGCATTGTTGTGTTCCGGCAGTAAGAGATAGCCAGTTGCTCAGTGTTTGAGGATTCAGGGAGTAGTGCGATTCCACCTTCAGTATTATCGACACTGAACATCTGGTGTGATGAAGGCTGAGCGCTACCCCGTTGTGGATAAAAGAAATACTTAATTTTTTATAAGTATCGTTTTATTTTTTGCGGTTTTTATAAATAAATGCATGGTGAAAAATGGAAAAGCCGTGGGTCGTGGGAAAGCGAAAGATCGTGGGTTCGAGTCCCATCGGAGCTGGTTGTGAGACGGGTCGATTTTTTCTAAATACTTCATTTTCCATTTTTCAATAATAAAAATTGCATTGTGAATGCACAAAACTAAAAATTAAAATATGGTGCTAATAATGTTATAGAATATCCGAAATAATCAAGCGAGATCTTTTAAATTCAACAAAAGTTAATAAAAAGTACCAACATTTTTGTACCTAAATGAATATGTAAATACTAATTGTAAAGGTAGGTGTTTCAGAAATGTACCTAAACAAAATAATAGCTAATTGAATTAACTAAAAACACACAGCTTTACAGAAAATATATTTTTAAAATGACTATCAAATTACGTGAAATTGTGTGAGAGATGAAAAGGCAAGGTAATATTATGTAAAATCAATTATTTATATTTAATTGGCGTTATTTTGTATAGCTAAATAACTTTTTCTTGGTGCTGCATTATAATTGTGATATTTTGTACTAGAAATAATAATTATATTTTTATTAATAAAAAATTATATATATTAAACTTGACTTTTTTTTCACCACAGTATTTGTTTGTGTTGCTTGTGTCATATTTATGTTTATTGAAGATTTTTCATGACCTTCTTCTTTGGTGTCGATGGTAGGAAATTAAATGAAATCTTTCCCGCCCAGAACTCAGCTAATCGAACCGCAGGCTCAGTAGCGGACCACAGGTCGTCGAGTGTGCAGCTGATAGGGCACCCAGTAAGAGTAGCATGACCGCCCAAAACATGATATACATATATCGCATGTTATACCGTTTTATCGACACTCAAACGTCAAAACCCATTGTCAGTTAAACGCGATAAAGCGCTATATCATATCGCGTGTTGTTGGTCATGCTAGGGGGGCTGGGCAACGTAGGAGATGGGGCATAGATAGCGAAGTTACACCGCACTCGGACTTTTCCTTGCAGCAGCCGACTTGTGTTCCGAGTCTGTTTAAAGACTTCCAAGTTTGCCACGTTTGATCATAGCCGGGGCCAGGCTATAACCTTTTTATGTTTATACTTACTCGGATATAATGTTCCAATCACTGACTCAATCACAGTAAACGGAGTATAAACCTGGGGTACACGGGAAGAGCAAACAGAACAGTATAGTGGCACGGTACACGAGGTCTACAGGCTAACGGCTACGGGCGGGTCTAACTTAAACTTAAGGCGCCGATTCCTCAAAATAGGGTATTTTAGATTATGGATTAAGTACTCGCAAATCACAACTACTTAAAACTTGGAAAAAATATATGTTATTTTACAGTTATTTATCTAGTGCTTCCGGCCGTTTTTTTCCGATTGGTGATATTTTACTGTGTTAAATAAAATCCCAAACATCCGTCTAATCGTAATCCAAATATCGTATTACTTGCAGTATACTTGGTTTTAGTTAATGAAAAATATACGAAAATGATTTTCTTTGAGTAGCCGAGGGATTCCGGCCGTCATAATTTTAATTTTTTTATTAGTAAATTTTTAATTGATTTTTAAGTGATTTTCGATTCGCGGGGCGCTCGCGAGTTCACAGTTCACTGCCGGTTGCCGCTGCGTCCGCGTGAAGTGTATCGAGCGCGGCCGAGCAAGCGTTAGCGTGCCTATTTCGGTCGGGAATCCTCGCCTTAAATGTAATTGTTAAGTATAGTGCATGTCAAAACGTTTGCTGTATCAAGTAACATGTGAACATTGATGCTGGTCCTACAATTAGTCAAAACTGTTAAGTCTAATTTTAAGTATTTTCATATTGTATGACTATTTTTTGTCCCTCATGAAATAAAACAAAATAAAATAAAAATGCGGGTTGGTAGGTATTAACGACTGCAAACGAAGCCGGGACCAACGGCCTAACGTGCCTTCCGAGGAGGCGGTCCCATCCACCCCGGTGGTCTGTCCCAGTGGCGGGACCGATGGGAAAAAAAGTTTCATCCACCCCGGTGATTCGTGTCTTGATGTTTAACGGGGTGGATGGCACTGGCGAAGTTTCAGCGACCCGGTACCTAAGTATTTCATTTAACGGGACGGATGGCGCAGATCTTTTATCATACACCACGGTATTGCGTTTAGTTGAATATACTTTAAAAAAAAATAATTATAATATTATTCATTCTATGAATAATATTATAATTATTTGAAAACTGAAAACTGTTTTTTTATACTGCATATATCAACATTGTATATTTCTTGTCATATTAAAACCTGATTATTACATAAAAATATCTTGCGTTTTATTAAATGGGTCTAATTATACGGTGTAGAATAAATAATTTTATTTTTAAATAATATTTTTTTATATTCTCCTAAACGCAATACCGTCATGGACGTCATGGTGTATGATATAAGATCTGTGCCATCCGTCCCGTTAAATGAAATACTTAGGTACCAGGGTCGCTGAAACTTAGCCAGTGCCATCCACCCCGTTAAACATCAAGACACGAATCACCGGGGTGAATGAAACTTTTTTTCCCATCGGTCCCGCCACCGGGACAGAGCCACCGGGGTGGATGGGACCGACTCCTTCCGAGGTACGGCGAAGCTCCAGATAAATCAATTTATGGCCACCCATCTCGTGGCCGACCATTGCGAAAGTTGCTTAACTCCAACGACCACACGTCGAGCGTGCAAAACATTGTGCTACGGGCTTCTCATACATCTTAAGTACTCATTACAAATGGTTTATAGCCTTTTTGGACGTCCTTCAAAAAGATCAATGCACTTGTAACGACCGTAAACACAAAACAACATTTAGAACAGAACAGACTCATAATAAAGGCTCAGCTTCCCAAAACAGCATCACCAAAAGCACAGAATAAATACAACGAGTATTCTATATTCATTTAAAAGGTCGGTACGTGGGTTGTTTGACTCAGTAACCTATGGTGCTTCCATATTGGTGAAAAGTAACATGCAATGTATCATTCTGCCATTCATTGTATGTTCGTTGCAAGAGTGGACGCGTAGCGCGCACGTTCCGCACATTCACTACGAACCTCTAACGTATGGCTGCGCAGTCTGCGCACCCCTTTGTATTCGTCGAAAACCCGTCAAAAATCGGATCGCTCAAACGCGCACGGTTTCAAATGCTCGTAGCATGCTCGTGATATGCTCAGTTCGCGCGCTCAAGAAGTCCAGCTTTGTTCATGATCCATTGCATCAATTAAGACGGTAAATTCTTTAATTGCAAATTTTCATGTTACGTTATATATATATATATATATATATATATATATATATATACACGTACAATACAACGTTACACCAATCTCGACGCAACATTACATGTACAGAGAGAGAGAGAGAGAGAGACCATGAATGGGGAGATCCCCTTAATTTTGTATATTTATTCTTAATAAAAATCCTGTAGCGGTTCACATAATACATCTAACTACCAAGTTTCAGCTGTGTAGTCTTAATAGTTTTGGAATAAAGTGGTTGTTATGACATACGGCCGGACGGACGGACGGACAGACAGACAGACAGACATGACGAATCTATAAGGGTTCCGTTTTTTGCTATTCGGCTATGGAACCCTTAAAAGGTAGACACATTAAAGATATTATTCCCATCGGAGCTGGTTGTAAGACGGGTCGATTTTTTCTAAATACTTCATTTTCCATTTTTCAACCATAAAAATTGCATTATGAATGGAAAAAAGTAAAAATTTAAATAATATTATTTTTTCCTTTTCAGTTGACAATTAGTTTTTGAAGTCGGTTTAATTTTTTAAATTACTTTTGATGAAGATGGAATACTGGTAGTATTATTATGCTGTTTTAAAAGGTGCATACAAATATGAAAGACACGTAACTTCCTTTGCGATAGTGATACTTTAATTGAACCTTATCTCGAGGGAATAAAGATCATATCATTATCAAGATGTCTTCTTGCAACCTTGATGATTCATGACATGGGTAAGTACATTACACTGATGACGTTGATATTACGCAATTCACGGGGATTTTCGATGACGCCAGGTTCTTAAAGAGATTTGGTAACAACAAATTTAATTACAACTTCGATTTGGTTTTTTCAGTTCGTTTGTAAAGGAGTTCAAAGTCTTGTATCAGTTTGATATAGTGGAAAATTATTGAATTTCCGTAATTAGTGATGTTTTGACCTATGTGTTATAGTTGATCAAATTTCGAATGAACTTAGGTACGTACAAGTTCTTTTGTTTGACTACATATAATATAGGGTGAACAAAGTATAGAGATGGCAAAATTTAATTAATTTTTTTTTTTTATTTTATTTAATTTTAATTTTTTTATTTTATTTTTACGTAAAAATTTCACGAGGCAAGTTATTACATAGGTACAATTCATAGTACATACTACATAGCTATGTGAGTTTGAACATTGCTCTATGTGTCTTCTTGGAAGCCTCCAGGCTAAAAGAGTTACTTTAACCAGATAGCGAGTAAGTCCCAGTGACTACCTACATCTCCTACGGGAGATGCATAGCCACATTCAAGTATTAAATATTTATTATACAATTTGCTTTCCCAACTGCACAAGAAATCTTCCCAGCAGATCAGAGCATGCGATGTTGACATCTAACCACAGTCACCACAAAACGTCTGCGTTACTGCAATGATGATAAGTAGGGTAAAAATCGGCCAAGTGCGAGTTGGCCTCGTCCATGAAGTTAGAGGGGGGGACACATTTTACCACTTTGGAAAGCTCTATCTTTCAAAATGTTAAATTTGAGAAAAAAAAATTTGAGAAACCTGTATGTCATTTTCAAAGACCTGTCTATAGACACCCCACACGAATATGTTTGATTAAAAGTACTTATGTTTTTCAGTTTCAATAATAAACTTTAATATTTTTTTTTTATTTTTGTATAAAAATCGTATAGCGGATCACAGAATACATCTACCTACCAAGTTTTAACTGCGAAATTTTTATAGTTTTGGAATAAAGTGGCTGTGACATACGGACGGATAGAAACACACGACATGACGAATCCAAAATGGTTCTGTTTTTTGCCATTGTGCTACGCAACCCTAAAAACGATGTATCTATTTGACGGACCCGCTAGCGCAGTGATACTAATCACAGCTCCTAAGCTAAGGGTCGTGGTTTCATTCGAACCCCACCCGGGACAAATATTTATGTGTTGGCCATTTGTGTTATAAAAATCGGCCAAGTGCGAGATGGACTCGCCCATGAAGGGTTCTGTACCCACTTAACGTACTGATTGCCTATCATCATCATGTCAGCCGAACGACGCCCACTGCTGGACATAGGCCTCCCCCAGGGATCTCCATAACGATCGGTCCTGCGCTGCCCGCACCCAGCGGCTTCCCGCGACCTTGACTAGATCGTCGGTCCACCTTGTAGGGCTGACCACGGAAAGTCTCGTCCGGTAGGCGGCCGCCATTCAAGAACCTTTCTGCCTCAACGGCCATCGGTTCTCCTCACTATGTGTCCCGCCCACGGCCCACTGCCACTTCAACGATGCAATCCTTCGAGCGATGTCGGTTGATCTCCACTATCATTTTCAATGTTATAAAGAGGAAAGATTTGATTGTTTTTTTGTTTATTTGTTTGCATAGAATAGGCTCCGAAACTTTTGGACCGATTTAGAAAATTCGTTGATCATTAGATAGCTACATTCTTCCCGAGTGACATTGGCTATATTTTATCCCGATATTCCCACGGGAACGGGTACCACGCGGGTAAAACCGCGAGGATCCGCTAGTAATTTATATGGCAAAACAACGTTTGTCGGGTTAGATGTCTAAAATAGGCTAATAGGTAGATGTTCGGTCAACTGGGGATCTTCTGGTGTACGTTACGCATTGCTGGGGCGAGGCAATTGAAAATCATGGTGAGGCACTTGCTGTTTCGCTTGACATTTCGAAAGCCTTCGACCAGGTCTGGCACGCTGGTTTGCTCAGCAAACTTCCAGCGTACGGTATTTCTGCTGACTTTTGTGGCTGGATTTCAGATTTCCTGAGTGAGCGGTCGATCAGAGTCGTCATCGACGGCTGTTGTTCTGACCTGATGGCTATCGATGCCGGAGTTCCTCAGGGATCCGTTCTCTCTGCGACCCTCTTTTTGCTGCACATCAACGATCTGCTTCTGCCCGGAATCATTGGGTATGCTGACGACAGCACCGTCACAGAGAGATATCATTCAAGCGCAAAAGCCAGCAGTGAGGAAGTCCGTTCTTTGAGAGAGGCCATGGTAGAGCAAACAAACTTGACTTTAAGCCATGTTGCTCAATGGGGTGACGATAATATGGTCAATTTTAATGCCACCAAAACACAGGCGTGTCTTTTTACCGCAAAAAGGAGTCCTTTTACCTTAACTCCTTCTTTCCGTGGTACAGCTGTATCAGTTACCGACAACTTAGATCTTCTTAGCATGAAGTTAACATCGGACCTTAACTTCGGCGACAACATTGAGTGTAAAGCTCAAACTGCTGCCAAAAAGCTGGGAATCCTGAATAAGGTTAAGCGATACTTCACGCCGGGACAGCTTTTAACTCTTTACAAAGCGCAAGTCCGGTCATGCATGGAGTATTGCTCTCACCTCTGGGATGGTTCAGCGAAATACCAGTTAGCAGCACTTGACTCAGTGGAACGCAGAGCGAGGAAACTAATCGGAGACGATAAGCTGGTTCAAGCCAAGCTCCATAGTCTAACCCATCGACGTAAAGTGGCTTGCTTGTCGGTATTTTACAGGCTGTACTTCGGTGAGTGTGCTTCTGAGCTGCATGAGCTCATTCCGCCATCCCCGTTCTACCACCGAGAATCTAGACGCACAGCGGGCTATCATCCTTACTTGGTCAACATTCCGCGAATGCGTACCAAGCGCTTTTCTTCATCCTTTGTGATGCGCACCGCCAAGGAATGGAATACCCTGCCCGCGTCTATATTCCCGAATGACTACAACCCTAAAATTTTTAAAGCTAGAGTGAATAGGCTGCTTCTGGGTAAGCTCGCTCCATCTTCGGCTTCTTCTCAACCCTAAGGTTCAGTGTGAAGCCAAGAGCAAGCCCATTATACATAAAAAAAAAAAAAAAAAAAAAAAAAAAAAAAAATGTTTAGAGCTTTTAGTTTTGTTCTAGAAGAAGTGTTGATGGGTCTTCTTTATAAGAATACTCTGTAAATATTATATCAAAGAATGAAACGACGAAATATAATAGATGATCAAACGAACTACTGTGAAGTTCGATCGCTATTATATGAGTCGTTTCATTCGAAGATATAGTAGTGGTTACGTATAAAAACAATAATATGAAATATCCAAAAAAATATCCCAGCAGAAACACCAAATTTTAATAAAATAATTGGGGTGACTTGGACTGACAAATGTCTCTGTCGAACTTTTTAACGGAATTATACCATTTTGCCAAGCGTACTCATGTTTGAAAAAGTTTTGGATTTTTATCAAGTATCACATACTAGTATAAATAACTCATTTGGTAAAATACATTTGGACTGAGAAATTACTCGGTCCAATATATAAACAGATTTGTATATTTAGGTATAAATACCTAACTTCCGTGATAGTATTTTTTTTGGATATTCATTTAAAAGTTTATGGCTCATGCTATTTTATAACGCAGCAAAGTTTCATCGACTGAGGAATTAATGTACATACATCAAGCTTTTAATGTTGACCTAAAGCAAAACCTATTATGGTAGGTAAATTTATGTTAGGGGTTAACGTATGGTTACGTTTAACTAAAAATATATTAACATGGTGAGTTTTCAAAATAGGTACTTACAATTGTTAAAAATTACGATAATGAGCTTTTTTTATTTGTTTTCCCTATAGGTACACTGGAGTGGGATTTCGCTTCCTATGATTGTGACTAACTATCATAATTATTACTAGGTCGAACGGAATAATCCAAGTTTAAACGTATTATTTATAGTATACTAATAAACGTCATAAAATTAGTTTAATAATAACCCTGGCTTTGAAAATGTGCCTTTACCGTCCGCATAACCATTATAGAACATTTTAGACAAGCCCTTTGTTATTACGTTATAATTACAAATTATAACTTTTTCATAACAACAATATCTTTTTATAAAGGGCATTGTTTTTTACATATCCTGATATGAAATCACTCATCCTTCAACTCTATCTTCGAAACCCACTTAAAACTCGTCACATTTTATTAGTGATTAATGTAAAGACATTAATCTCTAATAAAAGTATCTTTAACGGCACCAATTAGTAAGACAAAAAGTCTTTTTAATGAACCGACACACCCCAGAAGCAGAGTCCTTTTTACTGCAAATTGCATTTTACAACATCTCGAGAGCTGAAGCCAGTTACTGTCGCGGTTTGGCGAAGAGCGCGCGCCTACGGTACCTATACGGTTAAAGTGTTGTGTTGGTAGTTGGGAGCAGTTACCTACGGAACTTTAAAAAAGTAAGTTTTAATTCGGAATAATAACCTTTTTTTAAACTAAGAATTAGTTTATAATTGAGAGTAATATGTTTTAAATGCAAAATAACTTACTTTATAAAAAAAATTTATGTTGCAGATGTAAGTTTAATTTTATGTTTTGATTTTCTATTGAATACTTAAACTTACTTTTTAGAATAAGTATATACTAATTATAACTATAATAAAATAAAATTAATTAACTTTAAAAATTAGATTAAGAATTATTTAATCCTGTTAAAAACAAACAGTAAGAATATTTATACGACATGTCATACTATTAGTACTAGGTACTATACAATAATTTTGAAAATACTAATTCAAAAATATTACAACCGCAATTCACAAAAAAAAACATAAAAATAAATTTACAAAAACTGGAACAAGTAACTTACTTTCGTTTCCTTGTTTGGCCGTGGCTTATGAAAACTTGAAAGTTGTATGGACAACATTTGGTTTAATCGGTAACACCATTTTTTAATGCATTTAAACAATGTGCTTAAAATATCATTAACAATAACGGTAAATTAATTGATATTTCAATCAAATACAAATTTGAGACAATAAATATTGATTGTTGATGGAAGCAATAAATACACAAAAAATATAAGTAACCAAATAAAACGTTTTGTTTATATTTTGTATAAATTTACCTAATACAAATTTAAAGGTGTTAAGTTCGTTTATTTTACGTTTTTAATCTAACAGTATGTAGGTATTTAAATGAACCTGTTACCTTTAGACACACCTGCAATATGTTGCAACTGCATACTCTAGCCGGCTTACTCTAAAGTATGTTGTTGCATATTCGGTCAAAGTACTAATAATATTGTATAGCTGCGCCGCGCGGTTATTCATGTATTTCTTTATCCCGGGAAATACCGGGGATCGAATATAGCCGATGTTACTCAGAAAAAATAAAGCTGTCTACTGGTGAAATAATTTCCAATATCGGTTAAGTAGTTCTGTAGATTACTCTTCCATACTAACTTACAATCGTTATCTCTTTTTAAAATAAATACTAAGGGTTTTTATTCTATAACTAATTTAGTAGTATTGAAAAAATTTTATAGTAAAAAAGTAGTGATAGTAAATATTAGGGGGCTCAGACTATCAGCCCGCCCCGGCACGCCACCTGCAGCCCTCGATTGAATACGCCCCGCCGGACAATCGGGTTTTTGTATGTAAAACTGTGAATGTGAGGCAGATTGCGGTCAACTGACAGGACAGGGTGCCTACCATCAACTCTTATTGCGGTTTTGTTTAGGAACCTAAACTGATCTGCTTCGCTTATTCGTACCACGACAGCTTAATATCAATGACAGCGATTCAGTGATCATTCAATGACATTTCACAGCCGCTGAGCTGTCATCAACTCTTATTTGACGTATAACTTGGCCAAGCTAACATGTCACCTGCAGGTTATACCCGTCCCTTTCACTCACCTGGCATGACAGAATCGAGTGAAAGAGACGGGTAGAAGAAATAAGGACACAAATCGTTCGGTCATTTACATTTAGCAATTCATTTGCGATCCAGTTTTTAGAAGGTCATGGTACGAAAGAAAGCAATTCATTTTAGGAACCTATTCTGCATCGCGCTATTTTTGAATCGCTGTCTTAAAGTTGATGGTATGCACCCAGGTCGTTTCATGCAGGCGCAATGATCCGCCGATGTCTGTGGGGTCCTTTAGCTAAGGTTTGTGTTGAAGTATAAACTGCAATCTGTTAAAAGTGTCCAAAAAAGGAAGGGTATAGGATATTTGGGTCATCGTTTATTTATTTGCTAGATAATTGCGTAAAGTATTGCCTCAAAAATTTAATTAAACTAAACCACTGTTTAAAGAAGATAAACATATGCTAAATTCAAATTTAAATGACTTGGGTACAGCAACAAATAGTAACTAGTGAGTACGTTTTGAACATTTAATAAATTCAAATTCAAATTCAAAGATATTTATTCAGTTCCACAAATATACAAAAACAATATTTCAAATTAACATGAAACTAAAAGAATGTGAAACCAAAAAGGACACTGCTCAGCACAAATTGCAGCATGTACATCACCTGAAACGCTGATAATTCTGCAGAGCCCTAATAATACGGGTATGTGTGCATGTGTGGCAAGAAATTATACTAATAATCTAAATCAAATATTATTTGAAGAGAAAATATATATACTTATATATTATATACTTAATAATGCATAAATAAAATACATAGGTACTTACTTCAGATTATTTACCTAAAAATAAATATATTAACATTATTACAAACATAGTTGTTATCTGTTTACTAAGCAAAAACTTTTGAGATTACGTTTGAAAGAGTAAATGGTTTGAGCTGATTTTATTGGAGGCGGTATATTATTCCAACATTTCGTGGCAGCATAACGGAAACTACCACGAAAAGCAGACGAACTATGTCTTGGACAAGTGAGTCTAGATGCCAATCTTATTTCGCGTTGGGAGAAAATAAGCTTTTCATACAGATAGCGTGGTCGACGAGACTGTATAATACCGAAGAGCAAGGAAGAGAAATGTAACGAGCGCAGTGCTTCCATCTTAATTATGCTCTTGCGGTTCAGAAAAGGTGTAACATGTGCACGTCGTGGAATTGGGAAGCAAAAACGCGCGCATGCGTTCTGTACGCGCTGTATTAGTGCTTTTGTTCTGGCTAACAAGCAATTACCGATCACAGTATCTGCGTAACTCAACTTGGATAATATTAAACTATCGCAAAGTTTAATCCTAATGTCAATGTTAAGGTGCTCGCAAACCTGATACAGCACCTTTAATCTGTAAAAACAGTTTCTGACAGTTTCAAGTACATGTTCTTCGAACCGCAGCTGACTGTCCATTAAAAGCCCCAAGTTTCGCGCTACTTGTACATTATCTAACAAGACTTCCCCCAATTTAACTCGGGGGTCATAGCTCATAATGTTACTTATCTGATACTTGGAACCAAGGACTAGAAACTTAGATTTTTTAGGATTAAGTACTAGACTATTTTGTTCAGACCATTTCGTTAACTGTTCCAAATCTTTGTTGATTAGGTTTACAGCAGCAGCAGTATCTTTAGGCTTAAAAGTTAGATATATCTGCAGATCATCCGCATAAAGATGATACCTACAGTTGGAAATACATTTTGTTATGTCCGCAATGTACAAGATACAACAATCATTGGAAATACAGTACAAAATAATTTACTTAAAGGAGTTTTTTTTATAAAGTTACATTATACCATAAATAAGTACTTATTTAATTTGTTCATCATGATCATGACAATCTGATTAATGGTAAATTGTTTACACGTGTTGCAGATCATAGTTTATGATAGTCATATTAAATTGTTCTGTATTAAGTATGAAAGCAAAATTTAACCGTCACCCGCCATTTTGTGAAATATAAAGTAATTGTTTTATTTTCTTTGTCTGCTTCGTCAATCTTGATACAAATAACAAGTACGCAGACACTAATGTTCGACACATAAATGCACACAAAAGCTATCAACAATACAACTGATTAATACTTTTATTTATAGGGCAGGAGACCCCTTTGTGACCATTAAGGAATTTTTCACTTTTAAGCACTAGGTGTTTAAGACACAAATTATATCTTAAATTGACTACAGATAATTTATAATTTATTCATTTACCTTAAATTAAAAAAAAAATCATATTTAAAAAAGTAAAATAGTTTTTTGTATTAACAAAAAATGTGTGAGCGGTGCCTAATGCCCCGAATTTGGCCACTTATTTATAGTCAAACTTTTGTAAGTATAGCGTGCTAGAAACCAATCAATTGCAAAACAACAATTTAATTGTAGAAAACAAACGTTTATTATAAATTTCCTCCGTATCAAACTGAAATTTTTCATACAAATAACTTTTAAAACAGAAAATGGCGTTTATTGAAAAAAGTCGGATGACATAAAAGGTCTTTACATATGAAATTGCCGTTTTCTATGGGGAAATTGTAGGAAGTTGGAATCGGCATACAAAGATATTTGGGGATTTCTTGGACATGTGAACTCCGAATTCAACGAAACTTTCGAGATATGATCAGACAAAATTATTCTACTACTTATATTCTACCTATTATAATAAGGAATTCTAAATTTTTTTATTATTACCTTAAAATACCCTATTTTTGGCCTTTGGCAAAAATTACGAAAAGTTTTTTAGAAAACTTTTAGAGCAAAAAGTGGCCAAAACCGGTACAATGGTCAAAACCGGGGCTTCTGCCCTATTTACTTTGTTTTAGTTCGTGAGACGTTATCGTATCGTATTACGATTACTACTATTTTTAAACGGAAAAGTTGGTTTCGAATGTTTCTATCTTACGTCATAAGTAAATGGGAAGCGCAAAAAGGAGCGCACTATTGAAGTGCGCTCTTATTCGCTCGGCTGTTTTTGACACTCCAACCGGTTATCTAGTGGTACTTTGATCGAAGCATAAAAGGAATAGAAATTATGACCCCTGAGTCAGGACAAGCTCTCGTTTAACGATGTCATTGAAAAACAATACAAAATATCAATATTTGAAAGTAGCAAGGTAAAGAAAGAAAGAAAGAAAGAAAGAAAAGAAATTTTTTTTGACACACACAACGAGTACACAATAACAAAGAAAACATAACAAGACACTAACATAATACATTTAAAAACTGTGTACCGTCGCGTGATGCCAAAACTGCACCCAACTCAGTATACGCAGTAAGCAAAGCTTACAGGCACTGGATATACCTATACATACTGGATATATATACTACCTACTTAAAAAAATAGGGGCCGCTGGGCTAATTATGTAACTTTTTGCATCTCTGCAATGAGGAACTTTTTGCACATCTGCAATGATTTTTTTACGTCACTAGAGAGACCAAACGCTTGTTTTCATAAAAAACCGCTCAATATTCTTAAAAGGTAAAACAATAAGCCGAACTCCACGCTCCATACATCGTTATATGGCACATGAATTTTGACTTAATTGTTTTCCCTTTTTGAGAGTATTGAGCGGTTTTGCTTCGAAGAGTTTTTTGCAATTTTTGAAAACGAGATTTAGCAATTGAGCGTTTGGTCTCTCCATTGACGTAAAAATCATTGCAGAGGTATTTTTTGGTATTGTTGTATTGACACTTTTCCGCATTTAGACTCATATTTGGTCCGTTATGCGTGAACATGGCTAGTCGAGCCATCCTAGCTCCTTCCAGAAGCGCAGAAGCCTCCTGGGGCGTTCACAGGCTTCTAGGAGCGACCCCATTGCAGAGGTGCAAAAACGTGAGCACGTTTGTATGAAAAAAGCCCAGTGGTCCCTATTTTATTACAAGCTTTTATTTAACTTGCAGTGTATGTATGTATGTATGCATGTATGTCCGTTCGGGTCAAATCTTGCAAGCTTAATTTGATCCACTTCCCAGTGTCCGATTGATCTGACATTTTGTATGCAAGTTTGGTTTAGATGACAATACAATATTAAAGTAGGTACTTACAGTCAGCAAAAAAGCTTGTCAAAAAGATGAAATTTTTACTAAAAACTTTTTTTCTTTTAAGAGTATAGAAAAAAACTGTTGAAATTGAGATTTTCCGTTCGGCTTAATTGGAAGCACCACAACTAAAATCCTCATTATATCGTTCTAATGGCATAATGATCATCTCTGTAATATCCTTATTTTTTGTAGTTATATAAGATGTGATGTATCTTTGTTAATTCCAAAAAAAGTAAACAATATTTTCTACCTTTAATATTTTTTGCGTTAATTCATTAAAAATGCTGACGTACGTGTTTCATCAATCGTTTTAGTAAATATTTTTAGATGTTTTTTGTATCTTTTTTATCCACCTGCATCACACCTGATGTTGAGTGATGATAAGGCGAAATCGTACTACTAAGGAAAGTAAGGAACTGGCTTGTCTTAATAAAACTACCAGAAAACAATAACTGTGTAAACATTGTACAGACTTAAATAAGATAGGGGACCATTAGACGATCAATCTGGGGTTTAATTTGTGACCTTGGTTAGATTGATGTCAGATTGATCATGTAAGGTGTTGATTGATGTCATATTGAAATAGGTCACCTATTGATCGTCGAATGGTCACCATAATAGTAGGTAGCTAGCCAGTTGAGTAAAATCAAGTCCTACCACCAACCAAACAAAGTAGGACCTATATTCTGTTTCTGTAACCATAAAAACTCCTTGCGATTTCAATATAATTTTCCTGAAACAGGAAAATTGAGAAACAACGAGTTGATTTTGCAAGCTCTAACACGCAAAGGGAAACAGAAAGTACTTTGGCACTCGCATTTAATTAATAACTATTCTATGACCTTTATATTTACTTGTGCAATTATTGTACTAGTTTTCAGTACCTATTTGATTTTAAAATCATTTTTTCTTTTTTATTGACGAAAACTTGAGTGAATATTGGTCATGTGGCGTAGGTGTGCGTGGGAGAGTTCGGTTCGGGGCACCAATATTTTTGTTGGTCCGAGTGTTTCATTTGTATTAAGTATATTGATATTTTGATACAGACGTTCTTAATAAAAAAGTTTTTTTATTCATTCTTATGGGATATCCGTGGTCTAGAAGAATTGACATTAAAAATTTCTGATGGCGATGAGCGTTCAAAAAATTTAAAAAACTTTTAAAAATGGTATCCACCTACTTTATGTGAGGAGGTTCTAGATACTCTATTTGAAAGTCATCAAAGTAAATCCTACTAATATCATAAATGCAAAAGTTTGTGAGTATGGATGTTTGTTACTTTTTCACGCAAAAACTTCTCAACGGATCTGGATGAAACTTGCAACAGAGCATTAAAGCATTTGTTTTGTTATTAAGTATCAATTAATGCGATAAATAAACGCAGGTAGTGGAAGAAAAAAAAGGCTTATACCCAATTGCAGGAAGCTCCATTAAAGTTAAAGCTTCATTAAATCTATTGCTGTCACTTTTTATATCTTGACAACGAAAAGTGACAGCAATAGACTTAATGAAGCATTAACTTTAATGGAGCTTCCTGCAAGTGGGTGTTTGTAAAGTGATGGAATGTTCGAGTTTTGATGGTATTGAAAAATAAATAACACGAAACCTGTTTTTTTTTCTTTTACTATCTTATAGAATTTACTTGTAAGTAAGTAGGTACTTATGTCATTTAAGCAGTATTGATTGGCCGCTTAACGTGTTACTGTAGTTTTTGCTTAGTATTGTCACAGAATAATATGTGTATGTATGTTTAATAATATGGGTGAATTGTAACTTTGTTGATAAAAATAAATTCTTTAATTCTTTAACAGAATAGATTATAGGCTCCAATAACATATAGGATACTTTTTATCCCGATATTCCCACGGGAACGAGAACCACGAGGGGGAAACCGCATGCGCCGCTATATAGTTGTTATGGCGCTAAAATATGGACTTTTTGATATAAAACTATAAGAGGTTAGAGTTGTTACAAATCTGGTAATAAAATATTTATTTCTTCATACCTTTATCTAGATTCGTATAGTTTCAGAAACACGATTTTATGATTTTGCCTCGACACTTTTTATTTTCGAAAAGACCTCTAAAACATACGAAAGTTCAAGAATATTCTCAAATGGGGTTACTTACACTATTGGAAATTGGTTTAATTAGTGGACACCAATAATATTTAGGATCGTATAGAAGCATTTAAAAAAAAATCGCTATAGTTTTTTAATACGAAGTGATTTTGTGTTTTTTTTGCCTAATCTGCAAAATCGGTCTCGCGCGTCGTTTTCTCATTGCTATCTCGCTTCAGCATGATTTTTCCGAGTATCGCCTTAATAATTTCAATAGTAACAACCCGTTACTGACCTATGCTATGACATACTCTTAACCCAGTCAGTTACCAATTCTTGTAACTAAACGGGTTCAACCGAACACAATAAAACAATGTGTGAGAATTGTAACCGTGGGTTCACATCACACGTTGCGGTTTAAGTACCGAAACAGTTTTCGTATAAGTACCTATAGTTTAAATACCTAACATTTATGGTTGTAGGTACAAGCTTTCCACTCGAGATTTTCCCTAGCGCGAAAATCTTTTTTATTTTATTTTATAGAAAAACCAAGGCAGCACCTTTTTCGGTCGTTTAATAAAGAACTGAAATTCAATACAAATGACAGCAGCACTTTGACCGCTTTTGAAGGACGGTATAGATAGTTTACTATGCGATTACCATAACGATAGTTTTTCATGTTATGGGTACTTACTGGTTAAAACGCGCACCTTAGGGGACACTTTATTTTTATGCCAGAAAAAGTACCTACCCATTATCCTTATCCAATATATTTTATAATAGCGGCTTTGCCCGCGTGGATACTACAGAGTAAATGCTTTTCCGAGATAAAATAGCCTAGTCTTTCCCAAGGTCAATTTTATCTCTGTACCAAATTTCATCAAAATCGGTTTAGTAGTTTTATTTTATTTATAATGATAATATATGTAGGGATCCGCAGTCGCGCCGAACATGCTCCGAATGGCAATTCCAACTCTATAATCGCGAGATTGATCGCCAGGGTTACAGTAAAGTTGCAGTTTGCACTAACAGTTAAGTGCATTACCCCGCCTGCGGCGCCGGTACCGGCTTAACTACTTATTTGATAAAATCAATGTGGCGCGACTTATTTTTGATACAATGTTGGTTAAATTTAAAGCAAAGGTATAAGTTATTCAGAAACTGCAACTTTTTATATTTATTACTAGCTTTCCGCCTGCGGCTTCGCCCGCGTGGACTACACGACCTTATCCCGTAGGAATGTGATACTTTTCTGGGATAAAAAGTAGCCTATGTTCCTCTCCAGGCTACAAAGTACCTATGTTTAAAATTTCAGCCAAATCCGTTCAGCCGTTTTGTCGTGATTGAGTAACAACATCTAAACTTTCACATTTATCCTTACTTTCCTTACTTTATATTATAAATGCGTCTCTGTCTGTCTGTGTGTTACACAATCACACCTACACTACTGAACCGATTTGAATGAATTTTGGTACAGAGATAGTCTAAAGCCTGAGAAAGGACATAGGCTACTTTTTATTCCTGAAAAATATCACCTTCCCGCGGGATAACGTCGTGTAGTACACGCGGGCGAAGCCGCAGGCGGAAGGCTAGTAATATTATATAGTAGGATTATGTACTTGAGGCCGCCCGCGGTTTCACCCGCGTGGTTCCCGTTCCCGTGGGAACGTCGGGATAAAAAGTATCCTATGTTTTAATCCAGGCTATCTACTATCTGTGTGCCAAATTTCAAACAAATCCGTTCAGTAGTTTTGGCGTGAAAGAGTAACAAACATCCATACATTCAAACTTTCGCGTTTATACCTACTGGCCTTTCTGGTGTCTACATTAATTTCAAAATATGAATTATAAATAAAGACTGATATTTGTAAAAACCCATGACATTTAAAATAGGGAACTACCTATTAAAGAGTCGTTTTAAGGTCACAGAACATATTATTATTTATTATTTCCTTTATTACATTGTAAATACTTACAAAATTATATTTCTAAACATTAAATTTTTATAATGAATAACACTAAATTATTATTATTATCAACTCGGAAAGGGATCGTAAACGTATCAACTCGAGCGGTTCAGTATTCTTTGTATGAAACCCCCTACTGCAAAGCACACTAATCGGAATCGTAACGTAATCGCCTCGCCTCGGGACCAGCTCACGAACCGCTTTGCGGGTCGCTCAACTTGCTATCCCCGCGCTTACCGCTAGTCGTCCACGCGCTCACGTCTCTCCGTACCCGAGCTTACGGCTCTACGCTCAGTGGTCTGAAAATGAAAATGAACATTTTTTTTTATAAATGTTTTTTCTAATTTTTTGTCATTTTTTTATTTTTTTTTATTTTTTTACTTATCATTTTTTTCTCTCATTCTTTTTTTAATTTTTATTTTTTATATGGAACCACTGTGCGGCGAGCCGTAAGCGCGGCGTCGCCTAGCCGTAGGCACGGCGTCGCCTAGCCGTAGCCGAGCCGACGTACCGACGCTGATCCGGTTTGGTTACGTGCTTGCGTTAGGTTGACGCCTGGTTGACGGCGAGGCGAAGGCGATACGGTGTCGATCCCTTTCCGAGTTGATGTAATGTGCTGTGTCCTTTAAGCCACTGCAGAAAAATAAGGACTTTTGTTTTATTTTCGTACAACCATCTCATAAAACTGTCAGTAGGTAGGTATATTTCTTAAATGATTTTTGTGTCAAATGTGTTGGGTAAAATTAAATGTTTTTCTTTCCGTATATCATTTCGAAAATTAACCAACTTTGAAAATCTCTTCACATTCCTACACTTCCAAAAATGTAAAAGATTAGTGGAGTTTCTTAAAACGATGTATGGAACGAGATCAAACTTTCAATGCTTTTTAGCTGTGGAGAAATGGGGAAGTGGAATTCGAAAGATGAATAGTGTAGAGAAATAATCAGTGGAAAATCTATACAAATAAATAAAATTGGAGTGTCTGTTTGTAATATTAAAATAACCGCTTTTTACTACATGCATATGATTATATATTCGGTACATATACCAAAATAACATTTTTTTACAATTTTTGTCTGTCTGTCTGTCTGTCCGTCTGTCTGTCTGTCTGTTTGTTCCGGCTAATCTCTGAAACGGCTTAACTGATTTTGACGGGACTTTCACTGGCAGGTAGCTGATGTAATAAGGAGTAACTTAGGCTACCTTTTATCCCGATATTCCCACGGGAACGATAACCACGCGGGTGAAACCGCGGGCGGCCGCTAGTCTTCAATAAAGACTGTGAAGCATCTTTGTAAGAAAAAAACGTGCCCGTTTTTTCTGCAAACGAGCGTATTTTAAAATAGCAGCCGGTAGAGTACTGAGAACTGGCAGAGTAGTATGCTAGTTCACTCTACCGTTTACTCTACCCGTGTACAGCAGCCTTAACTGACGTGAAATGGCGTTTAGCTTTCTTTCACCTACTTCCCATATAGGTAAAGACGACAGAAGATAGAGCTTTTTGACGTCTAACAGCTTCCATGACACACTACATAAAATTACTAGGTCCATCTTACTATGCGAAAGTTTGGATGTTTACATGTGTGGATGATAACAGCAGAATACAATCTGTTGAAGCTGGTTTTGTACACCTTGATTATTTTTTCTCTCTGTTTTTACGTGTTTTGCTAGTTTTATTATTTTGTTTTGTTATTATTTCTTTTTTTCTCATCTATCTACTTATATTGTGTACTTACGTGTTATGTGTTGCCAAAATAAATGTATTTCTATTTCTATTAGATGTTTGTTACTCTAACATAGCGTAACGGCCGAACGGATCTCGATGGAGTTTGGCACAGAGAAAGATTATGGTAAGTATGTAATACTTACAAACAAACCACTCTTCCACGGAGGTCGTCAAATGCTATTTAGAGTGCTCGTCAGATAAGTCTGCGCGCGGTAAAAATCGAATACTAATCTTTTCTATAACATTAGAACAAACAAATGCACTGTAACTAGCGCCAAAAACGCGCCAGGCACGTGCAGAGTTATCTGACACACACTCTACTTTTTACTTGTACGAGTATTAGATGACAAATGACTGATGATGATGAAGAGCGATTGTGTTGTACCAGCCTATGTCGCGATACTGATGCCTTGAATTTTGAATTTTATACGTAGACAAAATTGCGTGCAACAGCTAGTTTTATTTAGAAAGAAAGAAAGAAAGAAAGACATTTATTGACACATCACAAACTTTCACAAATAACAAAACCAAAAAAATAAAAATACATTACAAACTACACAAATAAAAAAATATAAAAAAACACTTAAAACTCAAAACATAAAAAAAAAACACTGTAAAAACTCAAAACAAAAATTTTGCTGCTATAATAATATACATCAATCAATCAAGGAAATAAATGTTAACAATATGTTTACGCAGGTATACCTTTTTGATCTTGACTTTACACTTAAAAAAACAAGTTTTTCGGATCAAAAAATCGCTCACCTTATATTATAAGAAACTGTGTCATGTGAAAGCAGTCTTTATTTTGACAAGTTGAACAAGTTGCAAACAGGTTTTGTAAAATTAATACCTATTGAATTAATTACTCACAACAATATATATTTTTGTTATTGTTAGTTCAAAGTTATTCATCAGTCTATCTAGGGAAACCAGAATATTGTCTGAGTCATTATGTAAGCTAAGCCGGTATCATCTCTACTAATAATAGGTTTTTTACTTATGAAATTGCAGTTTTCCATGGGGAAATTGTAGGAAGTTAGAATTATCACACAAAGGTATTTGGGGATTTCTTGGACATGTGAACTCCGAATTCAACGAAACTTAAAAAATTAAAAAAATCAGTTGACAGTCAAATTGATGACAACCAAGAAGGGGTATTTTGAAGCATTTATTAAAATTTTAGACGCGTGTTTGATTATTATTTTTTTAAGATGTCATAACGACATACCCTTTTTCGAAACACATTATTAATTTTGATATTGATAATAATCAAAAAATAAGAGATCAATGAACATGTGAGAAAAAACGGCAATTTTATATTTCAGTTTCACCCGCGTTGTTCCCGTCTTTTACTTTTCTTTAAAGGCAAATAGATATACTAACTTTTAATACTTACATTGCCTTCACTGTATTGTAGAGTTCAACTATATCTGTGCACTTTTGAACATTGTCGTTGTAATTATTGTGACAATTTGTACAGAAAGTCAAAGACGATGTGAAATAACCATAAAGTTAATATACCTATCGGAATAGAGGAACAACCACGAGCTGTCAAACGAAACCGAAATTGGATCGCATTTGTGTGTGTAAAATTGTTTATGTATGCGTGTCAGTGATGTGCGTCATGTCGCTTTTCAGATTAATATCGATATCGATAATATTAAATAATTACAGTAATAAATAAATATATATTGGACACGATCACACTCATTGTTCCAATACCAAAGTATAGTAGCTTAAGCACTATTATTATGGAAATTAGAAACAACGACGGGTAATTACCACATACACCCAGACCCGAGGAAATATAGAAAAATTAGTTTTCAACATTTACCCGACCTGGGGGGCTACCGGCTAAAAAATATGGGTATGGGTATCGGCTTCAACTGTCACTTGAATTCCTTATTTTGATAGACTTTGCTACTTTGTTCTGTTGAACGTAGCTAGCTAGCTATCATTATACCCGAAGTCACAAAACAAATAACTTATAGTAGCTATTTTTTTTACAAAATTGACTTAAAGTTCAACGTATGAAGTTCATATCCATAAAGTTTGCCGGTAGCCCCCCAGGGGGGCTACCGGCAAAAAAATATGGATATGGACATGGGTTTCAACTGTCATTTGAATTTCTTATTTTGATAGATTTTTGCGGCTTTGTTCTGTTGAACGTTGCTAGCTAGCTATCGTTATACCCGAGCGACGTCACAAAACAAGGAACTGATAGTAGCTATTTTCTTTATAAAATTGACTTAAATATTTCAAAAAACGTATGAAGTTCATATCCATAAAGTTACGCGGTACCCCCCAGGGATCGAACCCGGGACCTCTAGAGATAGCGACACCTTGAAACCGGTGCGTACACCACTCGGCCACGGAGGTCATCTAATAATATTATATTAATAAATAGTAATATTATTAATATAACTAAAATTCCCATCTTAGGAAGGGATTTTGCATGGCTAAAACTTCGATTCTGCGGTGAAGTATGCATATTTAAGAAAAACTCCCAGAGATTTTAAATCATTTATTATACACTAGCGACCCGGCCATGCGTCGCACAATCCTTTGAACAATTTGTTGGTGCTTCCACAGTGATAGTACGTTTCACCTCTCGCGTTTGGAAAATTTTTTCATCAAAATGCTTACTGCATAATAATCAATTTAGTCCAGTAAGTTTCTGGTATCCAAGTTAGTATGTAAAGATAAGATAAAGATAAGATAAAAATATTCTTTATTCACTTAGACATAATATATATGTACTTATGAATCGTCAATATTTTCCTACCACCCAGTCAAGACTTTTTTAACTGACAAGAAGAATGGGCGCAAGAAACTTGCCAACTTCTTAGTTAGGTAACGACATTTACAAAAAAAAAATCGTTAATAATACAACAATTGCTTAGTATAAAAATACATCATATTAAACAGTGATTATGTTATGTGTTACATCATGACCATGCATTGCGGTCATTCAAATAATCGTCTACTTTATAGTATCCTTTGCTCATCAGCGACTCTTTAATGTAACATTTAAATTTATGCAATGGTAGTTCAATTATTTGCTGTGGAACTTTATTAAAAAAGGCTATGCTTTTCCCCAGAAATGAGGCTCTGGATTTTTCTAGCCTAAACTTGGGAACGACAAGTTTATCTTTATTTCTTGTGTTAAAGCGATGAATATCGCTCTGCTTTACAAATGTATTATAATACTTTTTCACATAAATTATATTTTCATAGATGTAATGTCCTGCAACAGTTAAAATGTTTATTTCTTTAAATAGATCTCTTAAAGAATCTCTCGATCGGAGGTTGTAAATGGCGCGAATAGCCCTTTTTGGAGCACGAATATACTTTTGATGTTAGCGGCTGAGCCCCACAACAAAAGGCCGTAGGACATAACACTATGAAAATAACTAAAATAGACTATTCTAGCCGTTTCAATATCGGTTAAGAGCCTTATTTTCTTAACTGCGAATGCAGCCGAACTGAGTCTACTCGCCAAGGCTTCGATATGAGGATCCCATTGTAGTCGCGAGTCTAATATAATACCTAGAAATTTTGTATAGTTAATGAATCTAATCTAAAATAACTACACACACTTCTTAACCCAGATCCTACTCCCACTACTACTAACGTAAACGAAAATTTATTATTCCATTTTTTTTTTTTGGTTGTTATTATATACTTACACCAAAGTAATGCGTAAATATCCTAACATACTGAATGTTCTTGCCTACATAATACGATGATTCTGACCGACCCTAAAACATACACATTACACTCACAACAACCACCCGCTCGAATACACACACACATGCACACACACTCACACAACATTGTCTGCACTTTCATACACCTATACCTATACACACAACACAAAATACAATTTACTCTCAGATCAAACACTCTTATCAGTCTATATAACTTGTGCTCTTATCGCATCTAATGTAAAATAAGAATTGAATTGTTCTTAAAATACTAAACTTAAATACTTACTATGTAGTGAGAATATGTAAGACGTTTAAAATTAGTTTACCTGCTTGTGGTTCATTCTATCATATTTACCTGTGTCAACTTGTGTTATCAGCGGGGGGACCTGGTGACCTGTAATTTCAGGTTTTTAATAAATCTTTATCAGGCACCAGTCTCTCACAATGATGTCGTAAATAGTATAAGCATTGTAATAGTCTTTAAAAACATATTATTGTGAGAGAAAATAAATACATAGTTCATTATTATTTATTTATTAATTCGACCATATCGCCGTCTAGTCTAATATGAAAATCAACTTGTCTTACATTAGGTAACGAAAATTTTAAACACTTAGTTTTCTTTGAGTTTAATGATAAATGATTACTATTAAACCAATGTGACACTTTTGAAAGAGCACTATTTACTTCGTCAGAACAGTCATCACCTCTATCTACTTTAAAGACTAGAGATGTATCATCGGCAAATAGCACCGTCTCACATAAATTCTTCGCGTAGTAAGGAAGGTCATTTATGTATATTAAAAACAACAGCGGCCCCAATATTGATCCTTGGGGTACGCCCATAGTAATGGGAGCTCCGGTAGACTCACTTTTATTAATAACTACCTTCTGAGTTCTTTCATACAGATATGAATGCATAAGCCTTACTGACATTTCAGAAACACCATAATGTTTTAACTTCCTTAATAGTGTTTGGTGATCAACACAATCGAATGCCTTGGAAAGGTCACAAAAAATTGCGATTACATCCTGCTTGTCCTCCCAGGCATCAAGTACATGCTTTAGAAATGCAACCCCAGCATCAGTTGTACTTTGACCTTTTGAAAAACCAAACTGTTCTCATGCAGTATACTATTTAATTTAAAATATTCTAAATATCTATGTATTCTGAAAGATAATTATATTACTAATGATAGTATATGTAGGTACCTATTCTAACAGTCAAAAACTGATACCTATGGATCAGTTAAGTATCTTAAATGGAATTACATTCCCAGGTAATTCATATCTAAACGTCTTACAGGTACTTTAATTACAGTACCTAATACATATTCATTTTTTACCGCATAGACAGTGGACACGAAATATCGATAACTTGATGCAGCCCTAGTGTAAAACGAAAATTATTTCTTTACACAAAATATTCGTAAATACTGCATTATGTGTAATCAATATTTGCTTGTTACATAAATAAATGTTTGTTGAAGAGCATTATCACACTTCTTGCTTTAAATTCGAAGCGCATTGGCAAAAATAAACCTTAGGAAGGAAGGTGTCGGTTTGGAATAATTTACCTGTGAACTGAACATTTTGCGGGATTATTTCATTGTGTTGTACAACAATCAATAACTGAGCAAGTCACCATGTTTCCATATCAATATTGGCTAAAAATATCTAAGATTGCACGTAAAATCCGAAAAAAAAAAAAATACCTAAATTCTCAGCGTGCTGATAAGTGCTGACGAACTGTCAAACAGTAGCCAAAAACGGTTCTGTTACGTTGCATCACGCATCTCCTTTTATCTCACAGTGTTGTTGCTAGTGACATCCCGCTCGCTCAGCCCTTTGTTTCTCTATTCCGCTAAGGTATATTAACTTTATGGAAATAACTTAATGCGTCAAAGTCCAAAAATCCAACGATTTTATTGAACTCTACTGTACCTATACCTACCTCCATATTTATATTAGATGTGATCGTCATCTTGCAAATTTCTTAATATCAAAAAATATAGGTTTAATGTTTTCCTATTGTAAGATCATTTTATTCGGAGAAATGTTTAATTTCCTTATTACATAAATCACTTGTATACATTCTTCAATGCATTTATCAGCCAACAACCACAATATATTATTCATGTTATTAAAATGTAATTTAGAAAAACTCATTATGGATGACGATTTTTATGATAGGACAAGCTCCCGGCAAACGTTGTTTTGCCATATAAATTTTATTGGACACGAACTTCGTATCATCGACATCTATAACTAATACACTGCCTGCCACATGCCTGCCACAAATGTCACTTATTAAAAATGCGGCAAAAACGTCAGTGATTACATACTCTTTGACATACCTACTCTTTGGAAGCGGCTAAGAAATGACAGTTGTGGAAAGTACGACAGTTTGACGATTTTCTATACAAAATTACCGTTTTTATTTTATAATTTTCCTGGATAAAAAGTAGCCTATGTTACTCTCCAGCTCTCAAATTATCCCCATTCCGAAAATCTCGTCGATCCGTTGCTCCGTTTTGACGTGAAAGACGGACAAAGAAACAAACAAACACACTTTCACATTTATAATATTAGTATAGATTGGTTGGTGGTAGGACTTGATGTTAGTCCGCCTGGTTAGCTCCCACCATCTTATCTAAGTCTGACGCCATAACAATGATGTTTTCAGCATTATTGTGTTACGGCAGTTAGAGATAAGATAGCCAGTTCCTCAGTGATTGAGGATTGCGGGAGTAGTGCGCTTCCACCTTCAGCCTTATCACCACTTAACATCAGGTGTGATGAAGGCTAAGTGCTACCCCGTAGAGAATTAAAAAAAAATAAGTACAGATTTCTCGTGGCTTAAGGCAAAAATTGTACGATACCTATGGTGCAACATATAAAATGCTATTGTGTATTTATGTTAATCAGTGGTAACCATGCGGCAAAATCGTTATGTAATGTCATTCCTTAAAATAGTGATTTCTTTGAACTTTATAATAACCGGATCTGAAATTATTATGACCAACAACCAGCAACTGATACACTGACTCGCTTTTGTCTGGTAAAGTAGGTAGTAAGTGTAGTAAAGAGTTTTAGTTCGTGTTCTACTTCAATACCTACCCTCTAGAGTCCCTGTGTCCTCAGATGAGTACATAGACGCCAAAAAATTTTACTTATTATTATGTTTATTGTTATTATTATAGAACTGTTAAAAATTTGATTTATTTATTTCTCTTACCAATTATAGCAGTAACAACCAATCAACGATAAGAGTGGCAAAAATTTATTTTCATTTTTTTTAAGTTCCGTACTCTAGTCTAGCCGCTACCACAGAATATATAATAGTACTCCGCTACACTTATTATACAACGAGAAAAATTTTATTTTTTGTCTGTTTGGTATGTTTGTAATGTATAAACTTAAAAACTACGGACCCGATTTAAAAAATATTTTCACATTTTTTACATGAATTATCATCTAACATCCTGTTATTTTTGGATGGTCCTTTGAACCTGATGATAAACGCATGTTAAGAAATCATGAAAGGATAAAATAATGATTTTGAAAACTTTACTATCTTTTTCCGTGGCCTCGTCATGATTGGCCAAATTAAATACCTACACAAAAAAAAACTCTTTGATAAAGAATTTAAGATAATAACTTTGATAGATTTAATAACATTTTAAACTTACCTACATGGTCATTATCACTATAACTTATATTGATAGATTTCTTGAAGTTCCTCGAATCTCCATTTTTATACGAAGGGTTAACCCTTCGTGTGTCTTCGTAAAGTAAAATGAATATAGGTACGCCCCAACTGGACATGCATGGACTGACACCGCGTTAGTATTCATAATTTGCACTTTGCATCCGGGCGAAGCCGGGCGGGTCGCTAGTGTTTGTATATTTAAAGACTGGGCTTATCCCTGCCCTTTCGAATACGAGAACCTTCGCCGTTAACAACTTCCTCGAAAGTCGAACTTGGTGCAAGGTGTACCAACAGTTGTTTACATTACTCCACTTTCCGTCCAACCCGTTTCCACATCCTCGTTCGAAGGTTGCGTCCATTTCACTCGATTTGTGTCGAAACAATCGAAAACGACATTTGAATGTTCGCAAATTGCATCAAATCTAGATGTATGCATCTGTTGTAATGCAACATTAGACTCTCGGTTGTATTATAACTTATACGTTATAAAGGTACTGTCAGACTGTATAGTGCGTCAAGCTATTACCCGGTGGTCATTTTCGAAACTAAAATATTTTTATAATACTGACCGCCAACAGTCTATTTTGACAGATAATTTTGTATTGTAACTAAATACTCCTACTTAACATATTTTCCCGTAGCTAAACAGTGCGATAGTCGCTATAGAAGCTGAAAGCCCCGGCAGGAATGTCCGAGCAAAAAACTCAATTCAACCACTCGACACAAACAAAGACGTATAAAAGTAAAAAGTAAAGTAAAGAAAAGTAATCATTTATTCGGTGTTCCATTAAGTATATATGATACATTACAATACACATTTTCTTAAGCTAGACTAAACCTATGAAACAGCCGAAAGGGCTGACCAGCTCAGCTCATGCTGTGGCTTATAGCTACAACGCTGATTTTCAGCTGGACCCATTACATAAAATTAATCGATAAATTATTACAATCTGTTGTGGCAAACATCTAATTATTAATTAAGACATATTATAATTATATCTATGTAGTCTAATATGTTAACATCGTAACAACGTATCGATATTAACTATATCCTATCAACTAGACTACCACTTGTAGATATAAATGTTTTAAGCTAAATATGGCTTACCATGTTAAGAAACCACAGATAATATGTACTTAGCACAATACACAGATAGTATGTACTTAGCACAATATGAAGCATTTAAGGGACTGACATGAGCCAACTAGCGCCGCCAATCGATCTTATTGTTTTTCTTCTAAAAGGGATCAGTCATGGTCTTTTGAATACTACTATTTACTAATACTAATAGTACAACCGTTAGGGTCAAAATGTGTCAAATCTGTCTTTTCTGTTGGCATGTTAAGAAGCATAGAAAAAAAATACAACAAATAACAGAAACCCTTTGTGCGAATTGCCTACTTATTATGTAGCCGTTTTTATTTATGACGACTCTCAGCGTTATTTTATCACCGTTTTCGTCTGATTTAGATATCTGCACTAAAGGTAGTACGTTTACACGACACTTTACGCATATTTTAAATATAATTTGTTTTGTGAGCCGCGTAGCGATGAAGATTTACATGTTCGTAATTATGATTGGATGGACCTGAACCTCTAAGTAGTTAAACGGTGTAAGATGTGTTTACATCTTTTTTTTACTTATGTGGGACTCGCATTGTTATTCTATCACAGTTTTCGTCTCTCGATTTAGATATCTGCACTAAAGGTAGCAGGATATGTAATATAGGAATAGGTACACGACACTTTACGCATATTTTAAATATAATTTGCTTTGTTAGCCGCTTTTTGTTTTGCATTTTGCTTTTTGCAATTTGCTTTACATGTTCGTAATTATGATAGGATGACGTGAACCTCTAAGTAAACGGTGTTAAATGTGTTTTTGCATTGTTTACATCGTTTTTTATTTTTACTTAAGTGCCATTATAAAAATTTCCCTAAACTGACACGAACAATATAATAATAATTATAAATTAATGACTCGGTCTACGAACGTTGAGGTTAAGCATCTTTCGCAAATCGCAATATAGGTAGGTACCTTTATTCTCTTTATTCTAGCCTTTATCAGTGTAGGGTACCATGTCTATTTAAATTATAATATTTATATTTCCTGTTTCACTTCATCATCAGTGAATGCTGCCGGCAAAAGATCGAAAAAAAATCATTTACATAAAAATATTTTTTGACTCCATTTGCTTGTGATTTTATGCAACAATGAAGTTTACTCTCAAAGCACTTATTGCAAATCTCGTCTACCAATTTGAACCTAATATAACCTTGAATAGAGCCCAAAACCTTTAACTTTTGTCACGAGTAACCTCGCTCAAATGAAATGATGGTTTGGTCAAAGCGGTTTCCTCCGAATCTCCGATGATATTAAAATGTACAGTCAACAGCTAGCTGTTATGCTGCAGCCACTGCAAGAAATTTATTTATCTATCTACTAAGGTCCGGTTGCTCGTACATTACAGTAAAGTTAAAGTTAAAATTTAACTGTTGTCAATTTTGACCTCGGTCAAAGAAAAATACGTTGGGTTAAAAGTGTTGTCTGTACTATTTCATTAACCGTCCCTTAATTACTAATGTCAAAATTTAAACCACCCCCACCCTATCGGTTATTTTGATCGCCGTTAAATGTGTTATTTGACTGCTCGTTAAAGTAACCGCTTCTTCAACAACGCTTTTTAAATTTGACCGCCGGTTAATTTTACTTTAACCATAATTTAACCCTAAAGTTAACTTAACCAAGCTTCGAGCAATCGGACCTTAGGCACACGGTCCGGTTGCTCGAAGCTTGGTTACGTTAACTATAGGGTTAAATTATGGTTAAAGTAAAATTAACCGGCGGTCAAATTTAAAAAGCGTTGTTGAAGCAGCGGTTACTTTAACGAGCAGTCAAATTACAGATTTAACGGCGGTCAAAATAACCGACAGGGTGGGGGTGGTTTAAATTTTGACATTAGTAATTAAGGGAAGGTTAATAAAATAGTACAGACAACACTATTAACCCTAAGATAACCAACGTATTTTTCTTTTACCGATGTCAAAATTGACATTAGTTAAATTTTAACTTTTGTCAATTTTGACAAAAGTTAAATGTACGAGCAACCGGACCTAAGGTACCTAATAATAATACCGCGCATCGAAATCAGTCGCGCGCCAGTATATCTTTATATATCATGTATCCTCTATTTTGATTTGGTAGACTTATTGCAACATTATCCTTACATTTTCAATAACCACACAAACAACAACAACATTATGTTTTTACATTTTTTAAGTATTATTTTTTGTAGCTATTTAACCGGTGGCTTCTGAGGCCTTCAGCCGATAACTTTTTTACTATTGCTTAAGTAAGCTGTACACAATCCAGTAGGGAATATCTCTATACTGTGCTATAGTCAAGTTTGGAACGCGCTTGAAGCGGCATTCGGTAAAATTGATGGTTTGTGACTATCAGTGTGCGTACAAGTCTACTAGATGAAAATACTTGAAGCAAACATTGATCTTTTGCTTTTGCATCTTTTGATCTTTAGACTTGACGATACACTGGATCGTGTATGGCTTCCTTTAGTGTGACCATGTATGATGGTTACGTTGCTATGTAGCCCTATTAAATTAACCCTATTTTTGGTTAAGAAATCTAGACGGCGTTGCCTTCTTAGAAAACTTTAGCAATGTATGGGTCTGTCACCTCCCTTTATTGCCCTAGAAAGCGGCCAAACTCGCCTTCTTGGTATTCGCTGGCATTGCTGTTCATGTGACATTACATAGAGTGCGCGCCAGATAAGTTTGCGCGCGGTTAAAATCGAATACTGATTTTTCCATAGCCTTAGAGCAAAAAAAATGTACAGTAACTAGCGCCAAAAATGCCACTTTCGACACGCACTTAACACGACAAGGGTGAACTCAAGGTCAACGTGTAAATTTTGATGTGCTTTCAACTGAACTTATGTGAACAAAAGGTTTAAAAGTCGTGAGAAATAACACGTTCAATGGTTTAGTTTAATACAATAGTTAGATTAAAGATGATGACGGTTAAATAAATACTGAAATGCACTCTGATTATTGCTGTAGGTACGGAAGAGATAATTATCTTTCAAATGATTAAGGAGGTAGTAGGTACGTACTAGTTTTTTAAAGGAATATGTACCACGTTCTCTTTTTATTCTTTACGGCTTTGATGGTAGCCTTATAATGATATCTTTAGTACCTAACGCCCGAATTCTCGTACGCAAATCATCTTTGGGAGCATCTCAAGCATCATGGTATCTCTTTCATACGTTTGACATTTAAATTGACAGAGCGATGTTTGAGACGCTCCTAAAGATAAGTAGCGTACGAGTATTCGGGCATAAATAAGATATAACGAGGGCGCAGTTAATCAACGCTGATAAAGCAATTTTCGCTGGTGTTTTTTTATATAAAAAAAAATGTTTTATATTTACATTTAACATACCATGGGATGGGTGACCCTTGGTCGAGTAGGGTAGAAGAAACATATCTTCGTCTTCTTTTTTACGATTTCATTGTTAAGACAATGTATCATCTATTGTCATGTCAGTTGAAAAATCTACGTAAGAACCATAAAATTAATATACCTATTCCGATAGGTATATTAACTTTATGGTAAGAACTCCTAATAATTAACCTAACCTAACTTTTGAATTAAAGCACGAAAAAGTAAGACAAATGAACGATGATGAAACGTAAATCAATTTCATTGTCATAGAACAAAAGAACGTAAACCATGTAATTAATGCTGTTAACCGAATGGCAATATTTTATATACTTAAATTATGTCTGCTTTGCCTTTTAGCTTGATTTCGTTCAAAGTTTCCCCTCATCATAATCATACCCTCATCACAATATAAATAATAAATTAATATTGGACACCACCACATACATTGTTTCAATAACAAACTGTAGTAACTTGAGCAATAGAATTATGGAAGTTGGAAATAACGAAGGTTATTGGTGGTTCCACCTCATACACCCAGACCCGAGGAAATATTGAAAAGTTCGTATTCAATATTTACCCGACAGAAACGAACCCGGGACCTCTAGACAAGGTGGCATCTTGAAAACCGGTGCCTACACCACTCGTTCACATAAATTAGTAAATGAATGGATGAAATTTAATTTTGTAGAACGTAGTTAATGAAGACGAATGTGACGTAGTCGTGCACTGTTGTCAGGATTTTCGTCGCTCAAAGTCATCTTTTGTATTAGAAAAAAAAAGTAATAAGGTACGAGAAAAAACCTCGGAAACTCTAAATAAGGCAAGTTAAAGAACAAACGCAAGATTTTAAGCGCGTCGAGTGTTAAATCCACAATTGTCTGACAAAATTCTTTCTAACCTAACCTAACCTTCACTCTCTGTTTATAACGTTAAGTGGGGCATTGCGGTGGAACTACAGTCATAAAAGCATAAAAAATTAATATTTGGCATATGCCTAGTGCAGTGGGTGTACGGGGAAAGAAATTACCTGAGGCAATTACCCGTGTACCCACGGAAACTGACACATTGAAATGCATAATATAAAACTCTATTGCAGTGGGTCTACGGGGAAAAAAAATATCCGTAGACCCACCAGTGGAGCTAAATGGTGGGTCCACGGTTAATACGTGACTAAAAGTACGTTCTGTTACAGATTAAAATGAAGATAAAGACAGAGCTCCTGGTGCAACCTGCCGGGGAGATCTGGAAGTTGACCAGGGCAGAGCTGAACGAGGATGTGGCCACCAGGGACCGCGACCTGGCCACCATCAAGGAGTGGCTGAGGAAGCAGCCACATCTGCCTGATGAATGGGGTAAGAACAAGAAATATGTAATTGTAATGTGTGAAGATCAGTGGTGATTTTTTGATTCAACAACATTCGAAATGGTCGGTGATAAAATGGATGATCCAAAATTTCGTTCCTCGAGAGTAAAATGAGAATCGTTTTTCTCCTCTTCTTGCAATAGAGCGATACATAATTGTACAATTTTTTTTATTATAATAAAAAATATACCTCCCATGTTGCTAATACAGGGTGTTTTTCTATAAGTGCAAAACCTCTTAGGTGGTGATTGTGCTCATGAATATGAACAACTTTTACTATGGGGCCAATTCTGCAACTCAACAAAAAAAAACAGCTGTTTCATACAAATTCTCAATACCTACTCGACGAGAATGTTTGAAACAGCTGCACATTTTTTTTGTTGAGTTCCAGAGTTGGCCCCATAGTAAAAGTTGTTTATATTCATGAGCACAATCACCACCTAAAAGGTTTTGCGCTTATAGAAAAACACCCTGTATATTATATTACCTCAGGCCTATAATGCGTGAACAGCTTTTAACATAATAGGCTCATAATATGGTTCGCTGCCTTGCACTGAGAAGTCCCAATGCTTCATCGAAATCAGACAGACAGTTTTAGAGATCGCTTATCTCTAAAACTGTCTGTCTGATTTTGATATTTGTAGTCTTCAGCTTTTCTAATAATACAGTTACCTGAAGAAGATCATCATGTCAGCCGAACGACGCCTACTGGTCGGCATAGGCCTCCCCCAAGGATCTCCACAACGATCGATCCTGCGCTGCCCGCATCCAGCGGCTTCCCGCGACCTTGACCAGATCGTCGGTCCAACTTGTAGGGGGCCTGCCCACGGAACGTCGTCCGGCACGCGGTTGCCATTTGAGAACCTTTCCGAAGAAGATATTCAACTAGTATTTCTTCTTTCTCAGAGGACGGCCCTCTGATGACCTTCCTGAGGGGCAGCAGCTACTCCCTTGAGAAGTGCAAGAGGAAGCTGGACATGTACTTCACTATGAGGGCCGCCTGCCCGGAGTTCTTCAATAACAGGGATCCCACCAGCCCTGAGTTGGATAATGTCTTTGGTGCCAAAGTGTGAGTCATCAAATTGTATTGTAGTTTTATAACGTAGCTAGTTTTTCGCTCGTCTTAGAATAAGTCATTTTCCTGAGGTAAGGAGTAGCCTCTATATGCTGTTCAAGACCATTATCTACCTCTGTGCCAAATTTCATTAAATCCGATCATCCGTTTCGCTTCGATTGTGTAGGAAATTCCCAATCATCCATACTTCCGCATTTATAACAGGGTAAACTACTTTTATTCTTGGAACCCACCCTATAAATTGGTACCCTAGAGTTGAGTAGGAAATTCCCAATCATCCATACTTCCGCATTTATAAAAGGGTAAACTACTTTTATTCTTGGCACCCACCCTATAAATTGGTACCCTAGAGTTAAGCTCAAATGGCAAAACTAAGGGCCAATTTTGTACAATATAATAATACTATTTCTCATTTAAATGCATACTGAACTTGGGTAAGCTAATTTTTCCTTGCTAAACTTTATGTGCCAATAACAGGCTAGCTTTGTTCCGCAAATAAAATGCAAGATGCAAATAAGCAAGTAAATGCAAATGCAAACACTGTACAGTTGTACACAGTGTTTCGCCCACATACGCGATTTCAGGAGTAATTTTATTATCACTCACTACCATACCGAGCCGTGCGTCTTGCATTTAAAAAAAACACACGTTTTTTTTCTTGTTTAGTTTAGCTTAGTTTCATGCTCAGTTTTGCTACTTTTGTTTGTGATTTTTTTTACTTTCTCAACTGGGTCCATATGCCTTCCTTAGTAGTAAATAAGCTAAGAAGTAAAGTAAGTTTCAAGGGCTCTTGATTTTTATACAGTCCGATGGTTTTCGTGATCGTGAACTCAAGAGGTCACGCTAGGACTTCATGGCATGGTGTCACTATCTCGAAGGTCCGCTATCCTATAACAAAACTTCTCACAATCAAATGAGTGATACATATTTTAAGATTTTCTCAAAAAATAATAAAAGTTATGACAATATGACATGCTGATTTTTGTGGTATTCGTGAGAGTGAAAAGTAAGATATTATTTTGTTTATAAACAATGCGATGAGTCATGAAGCTTTTGAACATATTTTCCTGTATAGTATACTGTATTAGATAAAGATTATAATATATTAAGCCATTAAGAAATATGCGTCAGCCAGAATTAACTCTGAAATTTTATCAGAGTGCAATCAAAAGATAAGCATGAGGCTACCTTCTATGACCTTATCCATCAAGTGACGTGGATAGGAGATCGTGAGATATCTAATATTTGAGTTACGAAAGAAAAGAATCCATTCAGTGTTGTTGCTGGCTATTTTTAGCATTGATTTAGAAATTAGATTGCTATCGACTCTACTTTTTAGACGACTGCCCAAAAAAATGAGTGTAGTGTTTATATGTGAGTTTCTATATTATTAATACGGAGACGTTGCAAATCTTTTTTCTGTTTAATACTAATAACTACTACCGCTCCGCCCGTAATTTCGTTGCGTGGAATTGAGAAATTACACTACTGACACTTTGGCAATTTCCGAAAATCCTCTCTTAGTGCTCTCCTACACTGCCCAAGGGACATACCTACATGTCAAAACTTCTTGCGCCCGTTAATCTCGACTGTACGTTGTCTGCCCTTCGTGTCTGTCATGTCAGTCAGTAATTTTAATTTTGGAAGTTGTTTTTTTTTTAAATATTACAACTCTATCGAGAAAATACCAGGGTGCCTACCATCAACTTTAAGACAGCGATTCAAAAATAGCGCGATGCAGAATAGGTTCCTAAAATGAATTGCTTTCTTTCGTACTCTGACCTTCTAAAAACTGGATCGCAAATGAATTGCTAAATGTGAATGACCGAACGATTTGTGTCCTTATTTCTTCTACCCGTCTCTTTCACTCGATTCTGTCAAGCCCGGAGAGTGAAAGGGACGGGTATAACCTGCAGGTGACATGTTAACTTGGCCGAGTTATAAGTCAAATAAGAGTTGATGACAGCTCAGCGGCTGTGAAATGTCATTGAATGATCACTGAATCGCTGTCATTGATATTAAGCTGTCGTGGTACGAATAAGCGAAGCAGATCAGTTTAGGTTCCTAAACAAAACCGCAATAAGAGTTGATGGTAGGCACCCTGTTCCTTTTACATACTATGGAGAAAATATACACCACCTTGTATCGACATTGAATTTTCTTTATTTTTAAAAGTAGGTAACTAAAAATATATTTAGTCACATAGTTGGTTGGCTGATAGGTAAAATAAGAAAGTAAAATAAAAATACAGATTTTTGTTATTCAGTTTTAAATCATATTGAGTTGGCCTTTTAATGTACGTTTAAAGAAAAATGTCTGCTGTTCAAACTCATATCACAGTAGATACTCTGTGGTTTTACATCTTTCAATTAAAATTGCACGCAACATGTCGTTTATTTTTTACTACAGGCACTTAACTAACAACGGAAAAGTTTCTGCATTAGGTAGTAAAAAAATATCCTACATAGGTAACCCGTCCAATTTAATATCAAGAGATTGGACTTGGATCCTTTGCTACTTTGAATGATTTATCGTCTTAATGTAGTATTTATCAAAATGGTTTGGAAAATAGCATGTTGTTTCTGTTTATATAAAAGTTACACCAAAAAAGGCCTTATTGTTTAACAGCCTACTTACCTAATAAATGCGAAAGAAAATGGATGTATGGAATGTTTGTTACTCATTCACGCAAAAATTGAAAACGGATTTGGTTGAACTTTGGCACACATATAGTAGATAATCTGAATTAAAACATAGGATACATTTTATCCCGATATTCCCACGGGAACGGGAATCAAGCGGATGAAACCGCGGGTGGCCGCTAGTTAAAAATATAAATCGTGGCTTTTCTTGCAAGGAAAACACGACGAGAAAAGAATTAAAAGATTACAAAATGTTCCTCTTTACCTAAAAAGCCACTCCACAGTCACGAGCAGTCTTCCACATAGTTTCCTGTTTACCTACTCATACTCTTACCATGTAGGGCACTTGCTAATAAAAATAATAGGTTTACCTATGAAAACCCCGTTTTTTTTCTCACATGTTCATTGATCTTTTTTTTTTAATTATTATCAATACTTATATCAAAATTAATAGCCAGTTTCGAAAATACAGTATGTCGTATAATGTTAAACATCTAAAAAAATAATAATATAAAACGAGTATAAAAACTTTATAAATGCTTCAAAGTACCACTCTTTGGTTGTCGTCAATTTGACGGCTTCGAACAGAAATGTTTTAATCTAAGGTAGTTTTTAAATGAGATTATAACTACCTATGCAATAGTTAGATTAATGTTGTCTGATCAATTATCTCTAAAGTTTCGTTGAAAACGGAGTTCACATGTCCAAGAAATCCCCAAAATCTTTGTATGATAAATTCCAACTTCCTACAATTTCCCCCATGGAGAATGGCAATTTCATAGTTAAAGACCTATTATTTATCAACCTTTTCAAGCAAGGCAGAGATGGTCAACATTGGAAACCTTAGCCTTGATTCAAGGCCCGCACGCGATGTTTAAGTGCCTTGAAACACCTGACAATAGTACTTAAAACTATTGACCAAGTTCTCAGTGAGGCTATGGTGGCTACTTAAATGTATATTGTCACTAAGTAGGAATGTAGGAATTCATCACACTTTGACATGAGTTTATAATAAATATTGATTATCGTAGGTACGTGAAGGAGTTTGAAGTAGAAGATAAAGGTCGTTCGTTTTTGTAAATTAACTTGATAACTACTTCCTACGTTCCTGCTTACTAAATCCTAATTTGTTAAATACGTTTTTACGATCACGTTTATTACCAATCCGGGGCATTTAAAACTTTCGGGACAAATGTTCTTCAAAGTAGGTACTTATATTATAAGTTTTCAATCTAATGTCAAAGGGTTAAATAGACTTAGCATAAGTAGAAACTTTCTTGTTCTTTTAAATAATAAATAATTATTTATTTTTCAGTCAAGGACCTCCTCTCTCTGGTTTGACTCCTAATGGTAGAAGAGTCATAATATGCAGAGGTAAGTTAGTATCAATCAGCTTATTTGAAACTATTTTTATACATAAAAAATTTCGACCATAAAATCCATTCTCTAAATATCCATCCTTTAAAATATTATAGGCAGAAATTATTTTTAAATTATTTTCATGAAATATAATACTAACCTTGTATTTCATCGTGTTATTGTTAACGGAACGAATATGGGGGCCGATTCTCAGGCAATCGAGAAAAGTTTACATTTATAGCTCGAAATTCAAATATTTTACGAAGATGACACAGTTTGTGTATTGTCAGAATTTCACAATCGAAAAAGTTCGATCGAAAAGCAGTCGAACGCTACGAGTTGTACGACCAATCGATGTTCGTATACGAACTTAGCTGTCAAAATGAATTTGTTGACATGTGGAACTTTAGTTTGTTTGAAACTTCAATAGAAACCACAAACAAAATGTTCGACATACGAATTACCACACTGAAAAAGTTCGAATGCCTGAGAATCGGGCCCATGGAGTTTCATCGAACAGTATTCAAGTAGGGAATCGGACTCTTATTGATCTTCTGTAAATATTTAATAGTAACATTCAAAAATATAACATTGGAGAATAACAAAAGTGAAAAAAAAACAAAGTAATGACCTGCTGAATTGTGAAAATCTTGTGTCTCTAGCTAGGTATCTCTTTCTAAAACGAAACCTTGTCTTATTAGGAAGTTTGATGTGCTATATATCCGAACTATATAAAAAATATTTGAAAATAAATACCTGTAGTTTTCTGAAATTGTCGTTTTCGTGTTTCTGAAATTTCTAAAAACATTTTAAGCAAATAAAAAAGAACAGTCAGATCCCCTAATAGTGCATGCGAATTCGAGTGCAGTGACTAAGGCACTGTGTGATGTGTGCATTCACCTTACGGATAACGATAGTTGTATACTAAACTCGTCAAACGAGTTTATTCTTCTGTAATGGAAGGGCAATGTACTTCACACATGCACAGACAAGCTAATTTACGTTGGTCGACCATATGTGTTTTAGTCTTATACCACTACTACATACTTATACTATAGATACTGACCTAGACAATATATCTATTTATATGTATACTCGTATTGTTTTACGAATCCATTTAGTTACCTATAAAACACACAGACGTGATTTCGAATTTAATACGCTAGGTTTGTGTGTTGACCTTAGTAACTAGGTAGATATTTCATACAAGACTTTTTTACAATTTTACAATACTTTTGTCAAAGCCTTCTGCTACAGAAGCAATTTAAATTATAATTAAATTGAACAAAGAAGATTCATTGGAGGCTTGAACTAATTGGGTGGATTATGTACGCTAAGAAAAAATGTGAAAGGTACTTACTATTGAACCAAATCAGACTCGAATACAATTTGGTCCAACACCATTTCCAGGTGTCCACCCAAATTTGACCAACACGGAGATCACAGACTCCTTGAAGCTGGCACTCATGATCGGGGACGTTCGTTTGACCGAGGAAAAGGAGGGGGTGGCTGGAGACATCTACATCCTCGATGCAGCCGTTTTAGGCCCCAGCCTGCTGGCCAAGGTCTCACCGGCGACCATCAAGAAATTCATGATATGTGTACAGGTAAACAACCTTTACATACTTTCTAAAGTTAGCGCTCATGATCGGGGATGTTCGCTTGATTAAAGAGAAGGAGGGGGAGGGAGTGGAGAGGGTGGCATGGGATATTATACATATAACATAGACGCAGCCGTTGTGGGCCCCAACCTGCTAGCTAAAGTGTCGCCTGTGGCCATCAAGAAGTTCATGATAATAATGTGTACAGGTAAAATATATCTCTAAATACCGACTTCCTAAAGCTAGCGCTCATGATCGGGGATGTTCGCTTTATTAAAGAGAAGGAGGGGGTGGTATAGGACATCTATATCATAGACGGAGCCGTTTTGGGCCCCAGCCTGTTAGCTAAGGTGTCCCCGGCGACCATCAAAAAGTTAACGATGTGTACAAGTAAGTATAACACTAAATACAGGCTCCGTTAAAACTGTGGTACGCTTAAGAAGAGTTCACGGTCAATGTCTGGTTTTATAATTGGTTCTTGATGCATTTCAGGAAGCGTATCCTGTTAAGCTGAAAGAGATTCACATAGTCAACACCTCACCCATAGTAGAGAGATTCGTGAATTTCGTCAAACCATTCCTCAAAGAGAAGATCAGGAAAAGGGTAATAATAATTCAAATAACTTTATTTTGATTTAGATTGTAACTGTTTTACTTTATTTGTGTAAATTAAGAACTTACGACCCGCCCCGGCTTTCCACTGGTGCAATGTAGATACACAAACTTGAATTATTTTGCCTATTAATTAAAACCGCATTAAAATCTGTTGCGGAGTTGGAAAGATCTGATCGTACAGGCGGCGGATGCGGGAAGAAAAAATTGTTTTATACAGAATTGATTAATTGTCGATAATAATAAATTGAAGTATGTGTCATAAATGCTTCTTCATAATACTGAAAATGATAAACTAGCCCTGAACAATTTTCAGATATTCATCCACAAGGAGATTAAAGAGCTTTACAAGTACGTGCCACAAGACATGCTTCCCGTTGAGTATGGTGGTCCTAACGGAACCATGGATGAAATTCAAGGTAAAGAACTTTCTGATCATCATTAGAATATGAGCGATGACTAGAATGACACATATGCATACGTACAAACACTAAATTCATGCCCGTTTTAAATATTTGGGACGGAATATTTTGGGTCGCTTCGGGTCGCTGAGCCAGCGAAAGAAGGAAGAATCATAATACAGAATGCAAACACGCGTGCATAATATAGATAACACTCAGAGAATTCCTCAGTGATTGAGAATCCCAGTTGTAGCGCGATTCTATTCTACCTTCAGTCTTACCATCACTACCTACATCGGGTGTGATTAAGGCTAATTGCTACCACGACAGAAAACGTGGTGCGGCTGGGTGCAGCATGGATATCAAAAGGACGTCACAGTCGCCAAACTTTGTAATATGACCACAACAAACATACAACCCCGTTACGCTCTTTCTGGTGAAGTTTCTTTTTCCTTTTTTTTTTTTTTTTTTTTTTTATCCACAACGGGGTAGCACTTAGCCTTCATCACACCTGATGTTAAGTGGTGATAAGGCTAAAGATGGGAACTGGGAATCGAACCCGGGATCTCTTGGTCTGAAATCGGTGGTGTGAACCACTAGACCACAGAGGCGGTTCCTACCATCAACGATTTGCACTAGGCCGTGATCTAAGAGATGATACTTTGAATACAAAATTTATTAATGATAACTGCAGAGAATGCAGTAATAGACCCTATAGACTGGTTACATTACATTTCAGCCTGTGGAAATGTACTAGTGCATAGAAATCCTGATTGGATATCTAACGTTTTATTTGATACTATCATTGGATTTTGTTATTATTAGTCAAGTATTTTTTTCTTATTTGTGTACTTACTGATTATTTGCTTATGTTGATACTAAGTACTTTTTATAGCATTATTTAATTCATTTGAAACTAAGTCTTAACAAAAGAATTAATATTCTCAAGGACACGATTTAAGGATACGTTCGTTTCATAAGGAACCATTAAAATACAGTAATTGTTTCAAAACATTGGCAAGGATGTATAAAACAATGAAGCGTGCAATATGCAACTTCCAGAATGGCATAATGTGGAAATATGTAAATATTCAACACTAACTTTAAACAGGTTTGCTTGAGTAAGTACTCTAGCAATAGCATCGTTGCGTTCTTCATACGGTGAGCTAAAAGAAAACGTATGTCAGTTTGCGGACATTTACTTTAAAGTCTTCAAAATGTACAAATATCAACCACCCTACCGCGAAACTTTATGAATTTAGACTACTTTTGATATTAAATACTGTCCGGGCGAATGCTGTTGTGAGATGGGTCGTTTTTTTCTAATAATTCATTTTCAATAATTTTGATATTGTTTTGTTTACTGGCGAACAATTAAATATTTCAAATACCTAAGTTGTCGCCCGCGCGGCAAGTGACGGTAATTAGACCATATCGGCCACTGTGCACTATTACTACTTTTTTTTTCGCCTATGATCGGTTCTACTCCTTAGCATTCAACAATAACTTTTACCTAAATAATTTCATTAATACAGTTTTAACATTAACATTTTCTACATTTTTAACATTTAATTTATACGAGTAGACAGAACATTTGTTGTTGAACATTGTGACATTAACTTCCAAGTGAAATCAAGTGTTGGACTTTTATCCCGTTTATTTCTCCGTTACAAACCCCACGCGGACTGAATCCCCGATATTAAGCTGTCGTGGTACGAATAAGCGAAGCAGATCAGTTTAGGTCCTAAACAAATCCGCAAAAAGAGTTGATGGTAGGCACCCAGATATTATAACCACTTTTCTGTTCAACGGTGAATTTCTATCTGGCGACGTTAAACTGAAAACGTCGTTTTCCGCTCTGTGGTCTAGTGGTAGGTACACACACATGAAAATTAAAATGAAAAAATGATTTATTCACTTAGACATATTAAATATGTAAATACTTATGACTCGTCAACATTTTCATTACACATCACACCACCGGTATCAAACCCAGAAGTCCCGGATTCGGTTGCCAGTGGAGGTACATATTGTATTCGGTTTGTTTGGTGATAGGGCTTGTTTAAAGTCCGCCTGGCTACCACCATCTTATGTCTGTCGCCATAGTAACGATGTTTTCAGCATTGTTGTGTTTCGGCAGTTAGAGATAAGATAGCCAGTTCCTCAGTAATTGAGGATTCCGGGAGTAGTGCGCTTCCACATTCAGCCTTATCATCACTTAATATCAGGTGTGAATAACTGTGATGATGGCAAAATGCTGCACGTTGTGGATAAAAACGAGCATCGAGCTCCTTCTGATGGAGTGGAGGCTTGGTCGGTGTGATCACCTAATGCCAAATTTTTCCGAAAATTAAGCGTGTTTTTATTTTCCTGGACTGAGGAAGTGTAGTTATCTTTTCTGAGCCGGACTCGACGGCTTATATAAGTGATATTATTAGTATCAAAAGGTCAAAGACTGCTTATGATTCTGATTTAAGAGCACTGCCCTCAGTTCCAGTGCATTAGCCGGGCCGGGCCACACACTTTTTCCTTATAGGTAGGATTCAACTGAACGAAATTTATCTCACATTTAAGTGTTTATTATGATTCAAAAGTTCAAAACTGGTTATTTCCAGGCGAGATAGCTCTCCTGGAAGCTATTTATATGGCTATAATTTTTTCCTAGTGTTTTATTTACAAGTACCTCTTTGCTCACAGTGTTATTACAGGTGGTCTCTCTAGACTAGGTAGGCTAGTCTCGATTTTTAGTAATTGAATTGGATAGCAAATTCAATCTTTACTTATATCAGTAGATCTAGCACGAAAAACTGTCGTTATGGTAACCGTTATCGTGATCGTATCATTTTTTATGAAAACCTAAGCAGCGCCTACTTGACAGCTTTTGAAAGACAGTACAGTTGTGCGATTCTCTAAGATTCAATCAACAAACTCGACGTTCTTTTTCGCTTGACTTTCAGTTGTTTATTATGAATTTTGACATAAAGAATCGAAGTGAACGACGATGTGACGGTGAAACATCGTTAGAGAATCGCACCCCAGTTTATTATTCGATTACCTTAACGATAGTTTTTCACACAAAAGTGATCAATGCAATGTGATATTGGTGAGAAATTGTGAACTTGTCCTTACCGGTCGAGCAGAATATTGTGCGATCAATATTATGTATCTAGAATTGCACCAACATTTGTCGAATGTCGAAGTCTACCTTTACTTACCCTTTCGTCTCCTTTTCCAGAGCAATGGAAGTTGAAGATCCAAGAGTATCGCGACTGGTTCCTCGCACAGGAGTCGGTGAAGGCCGACGAGTCCCGACGGCCGGGCAAGCCGACCAACTACGACGAGCTATTTGGGATCGACGGATCGTTCAGGCAACTCACAATCGACTGATGGCTTTAGGACATTTAGTTAAGGAATTTAGGATAGTTTAATAAAGGTCCTCTACTTTTGACTGACTCGATGATGAAGATTTAGTGAATATTGCGCAACGTATTTGGAATACTGCAGATTTGGAACAGACAAATTTTCTTAAGTATATTAACACCGTATATTTAAAAAAACAATCTTTTTTATTCAATTTAGGTTGAGGTAACAACACTTATGAACGTCACAGAAGCTACGCCATCGGTTCGCAAATCCTACGGCGGGAGACCTTGCGAGAAGATTGTGTTGTATTGGTGTGTCAAGAATGCTTTCATTATCATCAACAGACATTTAAACCTCCCTTCGGCTATGGTACGGGACTTCTTATACTTAGATGGATCAAAGGGGTGTTTTCGACAAAGCTATGAATTAAAATATCATGAGAATAAAATTCTTTTGAGGTATTTTTAGAAATATACTGTCGATGGTGAACGTCGCGGGAAAACGCTGGTTGCGGTCAGCGCAGTACCGATCGTTGTGGGGATCCTTGCCGGAAGTATTTCCCCGCATGTAAACTCAACCAAGAAATTGCTTTATCACCTTTAGTTTTAAAATTCACTGTATTCTGTAAAACAATAAGGTTCAACGTTATTGAAATGTCATTCAGATCTGAGCTTTAGCGATATTTTAAAAATGTATGGGAACTGTCAACAAAACTGTTAAAGCACTTTCCTGGTCGACCTTACCTAAGCGTCATATGACTAATGATGACGATGATCTGATTTAAGCAAATCACAGTATTCCATAATATGATACGCTTTTTCCCACCTTTTTAATAAAAGTGGCGCAAAGTTACACCTAGTTTTAAACTGATGCTGTCACTTTTATCCGCTAAAAAGAAGTCAGAGACAACAACAATATTGGCGAAATCCAAAGGGGAACCGCCATTGCATAAAAAACAGAAGAAGACTTACACTAGGTGTAGCTTTACTTCACGTTTATTAAGGGGGCCTCTGTTTAGGTAACATAATAACGTAGGTACTTATCAGTATAAACAATTACCTACATAACCGCTAAAAATATATTATTGTACAGTCGGCAGCAGATCAAGTTAAACAGTTGAACTGCGATAACAGCTTTTATTACGTAGGGCATAAAGGCGGTCTCAAGGTCAACATGTGTAGTCTGATGTGCGGCCGTGCGTACTTCTACTTGTACTTGTCTGTTTATGCCACCTTGAGGGTTTTTGTGTATCTTTTATTTTTCTGATTTTTATTTTTTAGGATTGATCCTAGAAAGCTTATGAATTACGCGTAGGTTAAAGGTAGTTTTACATAAGCTTCGAAAATTGTGATAATGTTCCCCAAATCATTTTGGAATAGTTATTTAGGTGGATATCAATAAATATTGAGGCTCATGTAGAGATTTTTGTGAAGGAAATGGTATTAATATTCTTAAATAGGTAATATCATCATTAACATTATTTTTTGGAACCTTGAATGATATAAAAAATACACGCAATTAAATACACCACTTATTTTTAATTAAAATACGGTCGCGGAGCACGAATAATCCCGTGTAATGTTCGTTATTACCTGTCCCTATCGCTCCCGCGTAAATACAACGTATTCATGCAATAACCGAAAATCCCATACACCCCAACTTATTTATTTTAAAAACTAATTAATTCCATTATAAAAAATTATAGAAACTTCTAATTTATATTTGTACTCTTAGGTTTCCGTGACTTTCTAACTGATTTTAAGCTCTACTATGACGTACGCGCGCGTATTGAATGAGTAGGCAGTAGACACAAACATTTTTAGAAGCGGCAAAAACTGAAAACAATTTTTCTTTAATTTCACCCTTATCAAAAGTGTGGAGAATCGATTCTACTCTCGATTCTAAACAAACAATTTTCTCAGTTTCGCTAAAAGTATTAACACTTTGTATACACTTGTCACACTTGCGTTTCCCTTGAGATGGCGGTCATCGCACCTATGCGAGCGTGACGCAACGTTTTTTTTTTTTTTTTTGTATATATTTTTATATTTATGCGGGAGAGACAGGGACAGGTAATAACAAGTCATTGTATGAGATTCTTCGTGCTCCGCGCCCGTACTTTAGTACAAATATTTCAGTTTATGGAAGTGTGCATCAAAACAAACAACTTTTACTATTTGTATAGTGCAGCAGATTACTTTTGCGATTTCGAGTTCCTTTACTTAAATTTGTTCGTTTTGATGTTACTACTCATTCATCCCCCGATTTATTTGGCGAATGCTCTAACCACTGAGCTGCGTATAGTCGTAGTTAGAGCATTCGCCCGGACAGTGAAAGGTCGTGGGTTCGAGTTGTGAGACGGGTCGATTTTTGCTTATGTGTACTTGATTTTCAATAATAAAAATTTGCATTGTGAATGCAAAAAAGTAAAAATAATTTCATATTTGTAATAATTAAAATTTTGTGGTGTATGTATACTTTCGTGTCTATGTAAAGATAGTTCTTGAATCATGATCATGAGCCATATTTTTCTTTGTTTTGGGCGATGAGCAAACGTACGTGTGTCTTATGTATGTCCCACACGAGACACAAAAGTGTCTATGTTTGTATGAAATCAGTGGAAGACTGGACACAAAAAGTGTCTACGTCTACCCAGAGAGGATTGATTTTAGGAGTATATGTCACTGGTGACTAGTATCTCACACAAGACACAAAAGTGTCTGCGTTTGCGCAGCGCCTAAGATTCATTTGTATTTCCACTCCTAGCTTGCCGTGCCAAGCTATGCTTGTCTGAGATAAAATTAAGGACTGTGATGGTTTAAGATTTTCAATAAAAATTAAAAGAATATTCTTAATAATGAAGTTGTTTTCATGTACTTGTTTATGGCTAATGTTTTAAAAAGGCACCCCAAATTTCAGTTCTAATAATATTCTAAAGCATGGGGTAAACACTTGGCGACCATATTCGAATTAGAAAAAAGGCAAAGTAAAAAACTTAACCCATGTTTATGGGAGGTACGTATTTTAATCCTCTTTAATCAAAGACTGATTTGTTGACGTTGAACTTGTTGATGGTGGCCACCTCCTCAGGGGTGAGGGAGAAGTCGAAGACATCGATGTTCTGCTGCAGACGCTCCTTGTTGGTGGACTTGGGGATCGGGATGAGGCCTCTGTCAATCTAAAATATATAAAACAAGATTAAGCTATAATAAAATGGAGATCCTTGGGGGAGCCCTATGCCCAGCAGTGGGCGTCATTCAGCTGACATGATGATGATGATGATGATGATGATGAAGCTATATTGTTTTGCGACTAAAACTTGCATTTTATTTAGTTTGTTTTAAAGTCTAGAAATGTCTGGAAATGTCCGGCAACATAAAATCCAAACTCCAATAACTTTTCTTCAATAAGAGTAGATTAAGTTTGTCTTAGGCCCTTTCCTAAATTGGCCATCGCTCGTGCGATCCATCTGGTCAGTTTGTACAATCGTGCAACCAAACAAAACTAGTGGTATCTATTCAATATCCTAATTCACGGTCGCGCGATCATGAGATACAAACCAATTGTCTATAAAATAGGTATTCAGTTACATTGCATCGCACGATGACATTGCAATGCAACGCATCATCGCACGACCGATGACCAATTAGGACAGAGCGAGGCCTTAGTAAATTTAATTCAAAATGTACCTATATCTTAGTAACTTCTACTGGACTTCCACACCTTCTTATCCATATTATACTATAGGGCTTCTTATGACTCAAGGAGAAATTAATTTGTTTACTCTACAATAGGTAAACAAACAAATTGCTACGAAACCCTACTCCAAATAAAATTAGGTTAAGCACAGGAAAATGTTGATATAATGTACTCTCTTACCAAATACCGCAGCACCACCTGCGTGGTGGACTTGCCGTACTTCTGGGCTATCTTCGTCAGTGTCGGGTCGTCAATCTGAGGGGGAGGGACTGCACTAGATTCATTTCCAGACCCCCTGTGCACGAGGAAACCGAAGGGACTGTACGCCATCACTGCGATGCCAAGGTCCTTCATGTCGGTGACCAGTTCCTCTTGTGTGTTGGCGGTGTGTACCTGCAAATCAGTTAATTTGCAGTCAATATTGAGATTTTTGAACGCGTTCTAACCCGGCGTCCCCCGCGGACCACCCGTTGACCAACGAGTGAACGCCGAGGCGAGGCAGTGCCAGCCGGGTACAATGAACTATGACCTTTAAGACGGAGTCCAGAGAACAGCAACGAAGTAGCAACAGGCGATTAGCAACCCGCTTATATAAGCTGGGTTATTTTGACACGTCAAAGATGTAGTATCCTGAAAGGAAGCAACATACTACACTCTAGATACATGGCTTCTTTTCAGATGTTCTACACGATCAATCAACTGATTCCTGAGAATGCTCCTTGTAGGGGCGACAACGTGTAAAGTGATCAATGAAAATGCAAGGTGTATCGGAGTGTTGCATTTTCTTGTAAAAGGAAGATAAAAAAAAAATGACGTTTTTATTATTTCATGTACTTTATGTTCGTACCTCAATCTCATTGACGGCCGGAGGTATCTGCTTATACCTGATGATCCTGTTGACATGTCCCAACTCGAAATTGGACACACCGATAGACTTGGCCAGGCCTAGACGTTTGGCCTCCTCCATGCCATTCCAGGTCTCCAAAAAGTCAATGAATACAGAGGTGCCGTCGGACTGTAGAAATAGAACATGTTCTTAGAAGGTTTCCTGTTGAAAGTCTAAAATATTTTGCAGAATGTCAGAATCTAAAGAGTATGTTACTATCCTACATGTTTTCCCGCGACTTCTCCGTTAGTATTTCAAACAAACTTTCTTATCTAAAGTATTCGTAGGATATGTGCATAAATGTTAAATGTTTTGTTTTATTTATTTATTAGTCATAGTCATAGTCATAAATTTTTTATTCATATAGATTAAATAAAATTAATGCTTATGAATCGTCCAAAATTTTTTTACCTACCACCTGTTATGGACATCTTTTAACTGACAAGAAAAACAGGCGAAAAAAACTCATCAGCTTTAACAGAAGCAACGCATTTACAAAAAAAAATTATGTCGTTGCTGGACAAAATGATACAATAATAAAATTTATACAAAAAGCTAATGCTGAAGGAAAGTATTCTCATACTTATGTATAGGAATATTTTCCTTTTATACATTGTTAGTGTTACTATAATTATGACAACCAAGCGTTGTGATCATTTAAATAATCTTCTACTTTGTAATAGCCTTTGCTTAAGAGCGTCTTTTTAACATGTTTTTTAAATTTATTTAAAGGCAGCTCGATTACTTCTTGTGGAACTTTATTAAAGAATGCTATGCCTTTTCCCAAAAACGAGCCTCTACTTTTTTAGTCTAAATATTGGAACGGCAAGCCTATATTTATTTCTTGTGTTAAAATTATGAATATCACTATTCTTAGTGAATGAGTCAAGATGTTTCCTAACATATAATATATTCTCATAGATGTATTGCCCTGCTAAGGTTAGTATATTAATTTCTTTAAACAAAACTGTTAATGAATCGCGCCGGCGGAGGCTGTAAATGGCGCGTACCGCTCTTTTTTGAAGTACAAAAATATTTCCAATATTGGCTGCTGAGCCCCACAACAACACGCCAAAGGACATGACACTATGAAAATAACTAAAGTAAACAAGTCTTGCCGTTTCAATATCAGTTAATAGCCTTATCTTTTTTACTGCAAACGCAGCAGAACTGAGTCTAATCGACAAGGCCTCAATATGTGGATCCCACTGTAGTCGTGAATCTAAGGTAATACCAAGGAATTTCGTGCTCTCAACTAATTCGACTGCATCTGCATTCAAACTAATACTTAAATCAACCTTCCTTACATTTGGTAGTGAGAATTTGACACAATTTATTTTTTTAGGGTTTAAAGACAAGTTATTAATGTTAAACCAATGTGACCTTTGCGAGAGCACTATTTACTTCGTCAGAGCAATTATTCCCTCGGTCAATTTTAAAAATCAGAGAAGTATCATCTGCAAATAGTACTGTCTCACATAAATTATGCGCGTAGTAAGGTAGATCGTTTATGTAGATTAAAAATAGTAAAGGACCCAATATTGAGCCTTGGGGCACGCCCATTATAATGGGGGCTCCAGAGGACGCAGTATTATTAACAATCACTTTTTGATTTCTATTACTCAAATATGAACGCAAAAAGTTAACTGATTTTTTCGAGACACCATAATGTTCTAACTTCATTAAAAGAGTTTGGTGATCAACGCAATCGAAAGCTTTGGAAAGGTCACAGAATACACCAATTACGTCCTGCCTACCCTCCCAAGCGTCAAGGATATGTTTAAGAAGTGCAATTCCAGCATCTGTGGTATTTTTACTTTTAGAGAATCCGAATTGATTCTTATGAAGGATTTGATTTAATACCAAATAATCTACTAATTGAGCGTATATTAACTTTTCAAAAATTTTACTAAGTGCTGGTAAAATTGATATCGGCCTAAAGTTAGTGAGGTCACTCTTGTCTCCAGATTTAAAAAGCGGAATTAACTTACTACATTTCATTAAATCGGGGAAGACTCCTTCGTCAATACACTTATTAAAAATAAAAGCTAAATAAGGAGCTATTGGATCAATTATTGATTTAATAACATTAGTTGATATACCCCATAAGTCTTCTGATTTTTTAATATTTATTGTTTTAAAAGCTTTTAGAATGTCTTTGCTATTTATATGTTGAAAATTAAATACTTTGTTACACTTATCAACACATGACACCAAGAGGGCAGCCGCAATATTAGGACAGGAATTTAAATTCTTCGTAGTTTCTAAGGGTACCCGAGAGAAGAAGTCTTCAAAGACACGAGCAACCTCATCGTCTGATGTAAATGTTTTATTATTTGCTTTAAGAGTGAAGGTATTTATATGATTTTTTGTTTTACCAGTTTCTTGGTTAATAATATTCCATGTAGCCTTGATCTTATTATCAGCTACTTTTATTTTATTAGCGATGTAAGTGGACTTGGCAGCCGCACATACCTTTCTAAAAGTTTTAGAATATTTCTTGACATATTCAATAAAACTAGGGTCACATGAAGTTCGCTTTAATGCATAAAGTTCATATAATTTCCTTCTACTTGTATAAATCCCTGGCGTGGCCCAATCACTAAACTTCTTTCTATTAGTATTACTGTTGATCACCTTTTGTTTGAATGTTTTACTAAATTCGCTTTGCACTACACTAAATAAATCACTATAGAGATTATTAGGTTGCATTTAGTTGGTATTATATTTATGCCGCATAAATAATAAACTTATAGCCGGACTTGATAAATCTGACGCATTTTGTCGTCTCGCTGAAATGTGGTATTGTGATTAGCCATAATTTTATTGGAGTTGCACCGTTGTGCTAGTTTTATAGAAATCGTATATTACCTTTTCCGATTGGGGGGAGTGAATAAGATACAGGTCGACGTAGTGCAGACCAAGTTTAGTGAGAGACTCGTTCAGCGCTGGCACCACTTGGTCGGGAGCGTGCTTGTCGTTCCAGAGCTGTAAACCAAAGTTTTAAGCGTGAGGTAAATAATTAGGTACTTCCGATTCCGACCAGTAAATGTTTCTACACCAAATTAATAATGTGGCGAAAAGTGGAAGGACATTGCTATTTAATTTAAGACTGTTCGTGTTTCGGTTAGCTTCGCATTTTTGGGCGTAGGATATAAATATTGAAAATCCTTTAATGGGATTATTCCTCTTTTAAGTGGTAATATGTTCCCCTCCGTTTACATAATCTGCTTTTCTAGCCTTAATATTTGTTTTTTAATTATTTTTTAATCGTTTTACATGTTAGATTGAACCGAATCAGTCTTAGGCTTCATTCACACAGGATCCACCATTAACGAATAAGAAAATACGAAGATTTTTTTATAAGATTACGTATCGTGAAATTATGACGGATACGTCTATCCTTCGAGCAACGCGGGTCTTCCGTGGAAGGCCCGGCGCGTTGCTCGAAGCGTCTATCCTATACTTTTGATATTCGTTTTTTTGACAAATCGTGAATGATCCATGAGGATCTGTGTGAACGAAGCCTTAGTGATCATGCCTACAATGCTACTTGAATTACTAACGGACGACACATTATGGGCGAAATTACGTCACGTTATAGCATAGCGAACGTAACATTCTGTATTTTTTGCATAGTGTGTTTCGACATGACCAGTTTAGGAGCGCCAACCAATTTTGAAGCCAAATTTTTTTTTAAGAATATTAAACACACGCACCTTTGTGGTGATGAAGAGGTCTTCCCTCTTCACTAGGCCCCTGTCGATGACATCGGCAATCCCCTTCCCAATATCCTCTTCATTCTCATAAATGGCGGCAGTGTCGATATGCCTATAGCCGGCTTCTATCGCCCAGTTCACAGTCTGACGGATTTTGTCGCCTTTCTGAAAAATATAGCAGATTTGTGATTAGCCTTACTTTTTGATTATTAATAAGTTGGTTTTTACAAGCTTTTTATTAACTTGCCATGTTAGTTAATTAGTTAGTTTGTTAGTTAGTGGGGAACAAATCTTGCAAGCTTAATAAGACCCACTTCCCAGTATCCGATGAAGCTGAAATTTTGAATACAAGTTTGGTTTGGATGAAAATACAAAATTTAAGTACAGTCAGCAAAAAAGCTTGTCATGAAAATGAAATTTTTACTTAAAACTTATTCATCCTTTTACGCTTGTTACACTGAAACAATTTCGATAATTTTAAAATCATACAATCTACAAACGACAAAAAATTTATAAACTTACCACACCGGATGTGCCCAGGGCCAAAATAGGGATTTTGTTTCCATCATTGAGAGTGATTTTCGGTGCGATCGTCACCTTCGGCTTCGGTGCGATTGCTGATGCTGAAGCCACCTGAAATCGAAAATCTTAAGTTGAACTAATAATCTTTTCCAATTTATAAGTAAGTATCCTCTTTTGTTCATTGTTAAATCGCAGGCGCTGCTTAAAGCGAAGTTAGGCAAAATGTTTTCGTTTTAAAGGCTAAAATGCTTTGTTCATTACCTTACGTAGCTTGTATACTTATTACAAGTGTGATACAATGGTACTCTCATTCATAATTTGCTATTTATTTCCAAACTTATTTAACATCTCATCAATTTGCAGCATTGCGCTTTTGTCGACAATTTCAAATCACAGTTAATATTTTTTATTAATCTACTTGTTTACTAAGATATGCGTGTAACTTGTGACTAATATAAAATTGCTTCGTTCGAGTCTTATTTCTATCTCTCTCTATTCTCAGTGACAGATCTGTATCGTAAAGATATGATTAACTGAGAAAAGTTACTTACTAAGTTACTAACAATGGTAGACTTATACAGCAGTGTTAGTGAAAGTACCTAAACAAAATCAAACTGCAATGATGTTCTTTTCGATAGTTTTATTATCCAAACATTACTTATACCTAACATCTTTGTAACAAGAATGTTTTTTTTGTTTTTTTAATTATACAAAATAAGTTTTGTACTAGCGCGCACTTGACTTCTCTTGAACTCGGCAAATAATAATCTAATAATAATTTCCCACTTCAATAAAGTTCCATAAACTAGTTCTTTCTTAGCGGGAAGGTCATTCACAGCGTCTCCGAATGATAACAAATGTCTTATTTGAAAATACCCAATGTTCACCGAATATTTTTCAAACCAATACTTTTAGATTTTATAATAATTAGTAGATACGCCTGGTTAGCTACCACCATCTTTCGAAGTATGTCGATATAACAACAATGTTATCAGCATTGTTGTGTTCCGGCAGTTGTGATAACCTTCCAGCCTTTTTATCACTTAACACCAGGAACGATGAACGCGAGGCCTTTCCCTTTAGTAGATAAAAAAAAATGTGTGTGTAGTGAAGACCGTTATCCCTTTCTCGTTATTTATTTCTTTATTTGGGATAACAAACAGTTGTCACTTAGAAAATATTACAATAAATGAAATTATCTATTACTAAAGTTTTATAAAAGTGCAACCCACACCGCTATCCACAGATTGGTAAATATTATTATACCGATACCGACAATTATACCGACGATAGCTTCATTTCCCTACACACACCACAAACTACGGTACCTAACTAACACCACGAGATACATGCTGTTTTTCTTGCTTATATTAATGACTAGCTATTGCTTGCGACTTCGTCCGCGTGGTTATTTTTCGTTTTCCTTTAGCAACTACTTGATGATTACTTTTCGTAACAAAAGATACTCTCCACTCTGATAATGATCTTCCTGAATGAGAATTTTAAATTTTATCTCAATATCAATAAAAGGTCAACTTTATTATAAGCTCGTCTAGCTTACATTTATGAGAAAAACACACACTGAAAAAAAAAACCTTTTTTCATAGACGATTATTTTTTGTGCAGGGGCTTTTCACAAAATCCACAGCAAGTTGATGTGAAGTTTCTGTTAGGTACGAAAGATTGCCCCAAACCGAGAGCGAAGAGTCCTTCGTTCTTCGACGTTGCTTGCTAGCGGGCAATTGATCTAAGTAGGTACGTGAGAATACGTAATTTCATAAGCCGAAACCACCACACCAAACGATCCATCTTGGATTGGCGATCCTCGATCTAGATGAACCGTAGTAACGTACCGATTGCCTATACTTACCTAGCCAAAATTCCACTATAATTTTTCGTCAAGCAAAATACAACTTTGTTTTTCATAGTGTTTGTATGAATAACAAAGTTACATTTGTGTTTTTTTTAATGTGTGAATTCAATTGAAAGTTTTCATTAAGATCTAACTACCTACAGCATATATTTTTCTAGGTTTTGTACTCTTTTATTTCAAAAGTTAAAGTTGGAAGTCTCTAACTTTCAAAAGACTGACTTTCAGGAAAAATGGATTGAAAAACTTTTATGTAATTTTTTTAGACCTATCTATAGACACCCCACACGAATATGTTTGATGTATATTATTCAGTATTTTTACTTGACTACATCTGCGTCCCAAATTAAAATCCAAATCAACCTCTCTTACATTAGGTACCTAGTGAGAATTTAACACATTTCATTTTCTTAGAATTTAGGCCGTATTATTGAAGATCAAACGAACTTACCAAGTGAAGTTCGATTTAAATTATGTGAACAGCTTCGCAACTTTAGAAAAAGCACTATTTACGTCGTCAGAACAACCTCTATCAACTTTGAAAATCAATGAGGTGTCATCTGCAAATAGCACTGTCTCACAAAATTATTCGCGTAGCAAGGTAGGTCATTTAATGTAAATCAAAAATAGTAAAGGGCCTTATATTCAACCTTGGGGAACGCCCATAATAATGAGGATTCCACTAGATGCAGTGTTATTAACAACTACTTTCTGATTTCTTTTACACAATTATGATTGCAAAAGGCTAACTGAATTATTAGAGACACCATAAGTAATGTTCTAACTTTTTTTAAAGTGTTTGATGATCAACGCAATCAAAAGCTTTAGACAATAACATCTTGCTTGCCCTCCCAAGCGTCAAATATGTGTTTGGGAAGTGCAATTCCAGCATCAGTAGTATTTTTACCTCTAGAAAATCCAAACTGATTCAGATGTAGAATTTAGTTTATTGTTAAAAACCTAAAAGTTGCAAGCGGCATTATTTTTCAAAAATTTTACCACCGTAAGTGCCGGTAAAATTAATATCGGCCTAAAGTTAGTAGGGTCACTTTTGCCCCCTCATTTAAAAAGCGGAATTAATTTACTATTTTTATACAATCACGATAACGGATACCAAAACCCAAAACGACAGATTTTCGTGTTAGAGCTACAGCTGAAACAAAGATGGAACAAAAGTAATGTAAGTTATTGTTGTTCTTTAATGTGTTTGTTTACAAGGTTTGGGCAATTATTAAATACTTAGATAACTTATTAATTTTGATGAGAGATATTTTTTTACTACTTTAAGTATTAGGTACATATTAATTTGTCAACAACACATAATTTAATATCAACCAAGATAATTCTGGACAGGAGGTATAAAAAACAAACACAATAAGGGCTACTATTTAGGTAAATTTTTTGTTTGAAGCCATTTGGCTTCAAACAAAAACTGGACAGGAAAACTTCGTATTCTTTTCATCATCATCAGTCATTATAAGTCTCTACTGCTTCCTGGCACAGGCCTTCCTTATAGATGGATAAGGAGAATGAGCCTTCTTGACATGACGGCCCAATGCGGATTAACGACTGCAAACGCAGCCGAGACCAACGGCTTAACGTGCCTTCCGATACGAGCTTGAGTTAATAAATTTTTGGTCACCCATCCCGTGCGAAATGAACCACCACCGACCATTGCGAAAGTTGCTTAACTTCAACAGTCGCAGGCCGTTCGCGCTAACCATTGCGTAACGGGCTCCAACATTATCATTCCTTTGGTAAGTTGCGAAAGATATCCATACAGATTAAATAAAACATTTGGGTTGAATATAGTAAGCTACTTACATTAAAAAAGCCGGCGAGTGCGACCACAAACAATGTGAACAGCCCCATCTTGCTCTAGGGTCAAACTTGAACTGACGACTTCAATACCCAGATTCGTGAAGACAATAAACATTAAGCATCTTATGATCATCTTTATACGCAACGACACGACGTCCACGAGACGATACGATTAGAAACAAAGACACGAAGATTAGATACCTGTGGGCTACTACATGATGTTACGACGACGGCGACGCTACAAACGGGGTTTTATTAAAACAGGTGGAATTTAGTATTATTGATGGTGTAGGTGCAAGGTGTGTCAATGTCTTGCTATCTGCAGCTGCAGGTATTGTGCACAGATACTTTCGTGGTATGCATAATATGCACTTTATTGCACGCATCTTGCATATATTTTTATGTAGCACTGGAGGATCCGTGCTCTGAGTTTTATGTTGATGTTTCGGCAGCATAATACTTTCTTTAACTTGATGATTAAGGTAGGTATCTCTAAAACGATATTTTTAGCTGAAGATTTCACTAAGTATATAAAACTTACTTTCAGCCAAATTTGTTATTTTGTTAATATTAAAACATAAGTACTAACATTCACAATTATGTACCTACACTTAAGTTAGCCAATTAGTAAAATCTGTTTGTTACTTTAATGTGGGTCCCCAAAAGACAGGCTTTGCCTAGTTTGGGAACCATTAGTAATTATTTGAACTGTAATTTCTTTTATTTAATAAAACTTTTTTTTTTTTTTTTTTTTAATTATTCTTCGCTCAGGTCACTTCCAAGAGTGGTATTATTGTACAGCTTGTGGTGTAAAAAAATGTATGGGGAAGGGTGTATATTTTTATTACATTTGATTTTAATTTATCTAATTTCTTATGGTAATGGAGCCACCACAAATGTCACCGGGTCAGTTAAGTTTGTAACGAAACATTAACTAACAATAAAAAAGGTGTTTATAAGAAAAGAGTATTTAATCCTCTTTAATCAAAGACAGATTTGTTGACGTTGAACTTGTTGATGGTGGCCACCTCCTCAGGGGTGAGGGAGAAGTCGAAGACGTCGATGTTTTGGTGCAGACGCTGCTTGTTGGTGGACTTGGGGATCGGGATGAGGCCTCTGTCAGTCTGCAATTATAAAAATAAAACCGATTAAGCCACAGATTTTCCAGCAGTTCTTTGATGTTTGCATCCTTATACAATACTAGCTTTCCGCCTGCGGCTTCGCCCGCGTGGACTACATGACGTTATCCCGCAGGAATGTGATACTTTTCCGGGACAAAAAGTAGCCTCTGTTCCTCTCCAGGCAACAAAGTATCTGTGTCCCAAATTTCAGCCAAATCCGCTCAGCCGTTTTAGCGTGATTGAGCAACAAACATCCAAACATCTAAAGTTTCACATTTATAATATAGTATGTATGACTAGTATGATGTAAGTGATTCTACCCATGAAACTGCAAAACTTTCTCCTGAAATCCCGAACGGCAACCTCACATAAACATACGTCTCTACCGTGACAGTTCTCTACAAATCTACTGACGGCACACAGGTAAGTACCCTAGTAGTATATGATCTGAGTATGTACCCGTCTCTGTAAAACTAGTGTGCAGTTGCAAAATAGTTTACGAGAGACGGACAGAAACGGGTGTCTACCGGCTAAAAAATATGGATCTGGACATGGGCTTAATTTCACATTTGAAGCCCATATTTTGACCTTATATGGGCATTAAATGTCAAATGAAGCCATTCATGTCCATACATATACATATTATTTTTTAGCCGGTAGCCCCCCTAGATTCAATGATGTCCACGATCAGTTATCCTCGAATACAGTTCCTTCTGTACTAACCACAAATAGTCGACGCCATTCATTACAGAAATGTTCACATCACAGTTGAGCTTTTTTAAATTAATAACAATAAAACAAGATTTAATAAATTTATCTTTTCTACTGATGGAAAAACAAACTTATTTCTACGACAACCTAGTCCAAATAGAATAAGTTTATGAATAGGAAGACGTTGATATAAGTTATACATCTTGCTTACCAAATACCGCAGCGCCACCTGCGTGGTGGACTTGCTGTACTTTTGGGCTATCTTTTTTAGTGTTGGGTCGTCAATCTGGGGGGGAGGAACTTCACCAGATCCATGTCCAGACCCCCTGTGCACGAGGAAACCGAAGGGACTGTAAGCCATCACCGCGATGCCAAGGTTCTGCATGTCTTTTACCAGTTCCTCTTTTGTGTTAGCGGCGTGTACCTGCAAACCAGGTTACTTAAAGTCAATAATGAGATTCATCATATTTTTTATTGAGTCATGGCGTTTACCTTCTATAATTAATTTATTCTGTCCTGCATTGTGACTAATCCAGAGTTATATCAATTTGTTTTTACACTGGACTAGGAAAGAGACGAATCATGTATAATGTTTTAATTTATATCGTGTACTTTCTATTCTTACCTCAATCTCATTGACGGCTGGGGGTGTCTGCCTGTTCTTGACAATCCTCTTAACCTGTTCCAAGTCGAAGTTAGACACGCCAATTGATTTGGCCAGGCCTAGTTGTTTGGCCTCCTCCATACCGTCCCAGGTCTCCAAATAGTCGATATTTACAGGGGTGCCGTCGGACTATAGAAATACAAAATTAATTAGATATAAAGGGTTTTTGTTAAAAGTCCTCAATATTAGAATGTCAGAATCTAGAATCTAGGTAGGTATTTGTTTTGCCGCGTGTTCTCCGTTCGTATTTCAAACAAACTTACTTATTTATACTCGTAGTATTTGTAGGATAAGACATAAATATGTTAAATAAAATGTTTATTTATTTATCAGAGGTAAAGTTTGTATTTTGGATTGAGACTTAGCCTTTATAACTTCTGAATCGCTTTTGAAAATACTGTCACACGTAGGAAGCTTAATTCCTGAGTGACATAATGCTAATATTTTATCCCAATATGGGGGAAACCCTGCGTCGAAAACCGCGGGGTGCAGCAAATTTTATAAAAATTGTATTCTACCTACCTTTTCCGATTTGGGAGAGTGAATAAGATACAGATCAACATAGTCAAGACCAAGTTTAGTGAGGGACTCCTTCAGAGCTGGCACCACCTGGTCGCGAGCGTGCTTGTCGTTCCAGAGCTGGAAAGATTTAAATATTTAAATGTGATACCGATTACTGATAGTATTATACATAATGATTAATATGGCGGAAAGTGGAAGAACAGTGCTATTTCAATTATGACTCGTTTGTCTTTGGTGGTCTTCGCTGTCTCTGGACGAAGAATATAAATTTTGGATATCCTGTTATGGATTTGTTCTCCTTCTTACTGGTAAGGTAAGTAAGCTCTTTCTTTCCTCTGCCTCTTCTCGCCCTGATATTTTTGCTTTCTTTTCAAGATAAGTCTTTAAAAGGTTAAGAAGGTTAGTAAGTATACTAGGTTAGGTTTAAAAGGTTTTCAATTCTTTTAACTTACTAGGTGAAACTCAGCCTCAGATAAAACACCAATGCAAGAACCCCAAGTTTTTAAAGAATATCAGATTATAAGTAACACACCTTAGTGGTGATGAACAGATCCTCCCTCTTCACCAGGCCCCTTTTGATGACGTCAGCGATCCCCTTCCCGATGTCCGCCTCGTTCTCGTAGAAGGAGGCAGTGTCGATGTGCCTATAGCCGGCTTCTATCGCCCAGTTCACAGTCTGACGCATTTTGTCGCCTCTCTGAAATGAAATGTGATGTTGTAAAAATTTTGATAATCTAATAAAAGGTCGCCATTCGAAAACTTTCCGCCCCCGTGCCGGACAACGTTCCGTGGGCAGGCCCCCTACAAGGTGGACCGACGATCTGGTCAAGGTCGCGGGCAGCCGCTGGATGCGAGCAGCGCAGGACCGATCGTTGTGGAGATCCTTGGGGGAGGCCTATGCCCAGCAGTCGGCGTCGTTCGGCTGACATGATGATGATGATGATGATGAATAAAAGGTCATGGCCCATTCTTCTCATCAATCCATAAAGAAGGCCAGTGCCCCAGTAGTGGGGACATTAAATTGATGATGATGATCACTCACCCCACTGTATGTGCCCAGAGCTAAAGTAGGGATTTTGTTTCCATCATTGAGAGCAATTGTTGGTGCGATCGTCGTCTTCGGCTTCTGTGTGAACGGCGGCGACGCTGAAGCCATCTGAAATCAAAAAATGTCAAGTTAAGTTACTCTTGTCTAATCTAAGTATATATTTTTTGTTCGTTGGTAAATCAAGAGCTCATGAACAACACAGCACAGCTATGCGCAATGTGGTTCGTTTCGTTTTCAAAGGTAGCGAAATGAAAACCTCATCACCTTTTGTAGCTCGTGTATAGGTACTATACTTATTTAAAGTGTGATTTAATGTACCTACATCGCTGATTATTTCTACAATCTCAATTAGAAACGTAACACCCGTTATCACAATTTGCAATGCTCCTTTCTGGACAATTCCTTAGTTAAAAAAATATTTGATAACTAATCTATTTTTCTATGCTAGGTGCTTCTCTTGTTTACAAAGGGCTGATTTTTCAATCCTCAGATAATGTACCTAGATCAGTCAGTTAAATTAATTCAATCCTCAGATAATGTTTATCAGTCAGTTAAATTAATAACCAACCAAAGTAAATGTCAATCTCAAAACAAGAGAGATATAAATGACAACTGTTTTTTTTTCAATTATGAGGTATTAAACGATATCAGACGAATAATTTATATTCAGGCATTAAAAAATATATGCGTGTAATTCTTCGATCAACAATAGTGTCATTGTTGATCGAAGAAGATGTAATATGTCACTCAACAGATCCAACGATAAGACCTTTAGAAAAGTTTCAGAAACACCAAGGTTGTAACCCTCCGTCCACTTGGCCCCCATGCAAATTTTTGTAAAAAAGATTTTTTTTTCGCCACTTTACTCCCATGGGATTAACAATGGTAGATTACAGCAGTGTTAGTGAAAGTAAATAAAATCGAACTGTGATGTTCTTTTCGTTTGTTTTATTAGCCCTAACATCGTCATTCATCTGTTTTCAAAGGAACATGCAAACGCATTTTTAATTTATATTGAGAATTTTATATTCTTTCTTTTGTAGCATCTAGCATAAAAAAACTATCGTCTTGGTAATCGAATAGTAAACTATACCGTCCTTCAAAGTCTGTCATATGTATTGAATTTCAGTTCCTTATACGACCGAAAGAGGCGCTGCCCGGGTTTTCATTCAAAATAATACGATCACGATAACGGTTACCATAACGACAGATTTTCGTGCTACGGCTACTGAAATAGGTACTTAAACAATTCCGAATAAAAACTCTTTTGGTCGCATCTCGATATAAAACCGTGGAAAACGTTACAGGAAATATTGTAATAGAAAAACCACCAGCCGTGCAAGTACTTTTATGTTAATATATACAAAAAAAAAGATAAAAATTATTTATTCACATATAAACATACTAAATACCTATGACTTACTTATGAATCGTAAACATTTTCTTATAATACGAGAAAGTTCCATATAAACATAGCCTTCCCATTTTACCCCTTTGGAGGGAGAGTTTTCCTAAATCCTTTCTTAGCGGATGTCTGCTAGTTAATAAGTAACAATCTACCTTCTTGTCAAATTTCATCTTCATACAAAAAGTATTTAAGTATAAATTTATCCGTTATCATGTTCACGTAGACACAGTTTCTTAAGAAATTAACTACGGGCTTAGATAATTGGTGTGATTGTAAGAAAAATATTTATTTATTTATTGATCCAGTAGTTTGTCAGATTTCATGATGAGTGAGTGATTTTTCTCTTTTATACAGGGTGTTAGTTTGAACAAGGGACATACTTCAAGGGGTGAAACTACCCAGTACCCATCAATACAAACAACTTTTACTATGGGATCAAGTGCGATATCGCGAAAAAAATCGGCTGTTTCATACAAAAGTGCAATACCGAATGGGCCAAAATGTAAACTGTATAATAATATATAGATTCCTTCATCATCATCATCCTTTTTACGTCCCGACTGATAGTTCATAAGCACGGATAAGGAGAATATGCCAATATGTAATAACATCACCTATCATAAAAAGCTTATTACCATAACTAATTACATCTTTGTAAAAGATATGTGTTTTAAATTACAAACAAGTTTTGTACTTGCACGCACTTGACTTGTCTTTGAACTCGGCAAATAATAATCTAATAATAATTTCCTCCTCTTCAATAAACTCGTTCCATAAACTAGTTCTTTCTTAGCGGGAAGGTCATTCACAGTGTCTCCGAAGGACAACATATAGCATAGGTACCTACTTGAATACTTATACCAAATGTGTACCTAACATTTTTCAAGCGATTACAGATTTTTGCAATTAGTACCTACGCCGCTATCTTCCACCATCTTATCGAAGTGTGGCAAAATGGTTTCTAATAAGTAAGTATGTCTTGTTTGAAGGAAAAATAATTAATAGAACCACAAAAAATATTAAGTAAGCAGCAAAAATACTGAAATTCACGCAGAATTCATTTCAGAATATTTAGGTGCCAACTTAGTATTTTGTGGGTTAGGTTTTCAGCATTTGTGTTCTGCCAGTTGTGTGGTAAAGGTATGGGTACCTATACCCCACTAAATTTTCATTTGCCCCATAGTAAAAATTATTCGTATTGATGGACATTGTCATCCCCTAAATTCTTTGTACCTATTACCTAATTAAAATTTAGATATTGTGTATAATAATATGGAGGATGAGGATTCCAGGAGAAACGTTATTACAACTTCAGCTTTGCCATGATTTAACGTCAAGAATGATGAAAGCTGAGCGTTTCCCCTTTTTAACCGACTTCAAAAATTGAAAAGGAGGAGGTTAACTATTCGTCGCGTTTTTTTTTTATATATGTATATACACCGATTACTCGAAGACGGCTGAACCGATTGAAATGATTCAAACGTTATAACATCAGGTTTTTTCCCAAGTTGGTCCCATTTTTTGAAATTTTGAAATCGGTTCAGTAGTTTTCAGGAAATCTTGAAAATACTGTCGTTTTCGTTACTACTTTATGTGAATTTATTACGTATCTTTAGGGAAAACTCCTTTGTTTATAAACCGATTTAGATGGTTCTTGTTTTGTTGGAAAGGGGATACCTCAAGGTATTTTATTCTCTAATTAGTTACATAGACTTTCTATGGCGGCGCCATCCCTTCATTCACATTATACCGACGACGATTAGCTCAACTCAACAAAAATAAGTTCATTTCGCTGCGCACATACCACAAAATACATAGGGCAGGCTCTGACAGATCCTACTAATATTATAAATGCGAAAGTTTGTGAGTATGGAATGGATGTATGTTTGTTACTCTTTCACGCAAAAACTACTGAACGGATCTGGATGAAATTTGCAACAGAGATAGATTATAGGCTGGAATTACACATAGGATAATTGTATATTTATAGTGGAGTACATTTACAATAATATTAAATACCTATTTAAAAACCTTATAGGAAAAATTGTGATGAATAAAAAAACACCAGCCCCGTAAGTAGCTTTCAGGCGGGATTCGAAACCCGATTGTTTTTCTATAATATTTTTTCTCAAAAGTAGGTATTGTGAATGTACAAAAATAACTCAAATAGTAACTTCTTTTTTCTATTATGGATTAGTTTATGTTTTTATTCTAGCTAGCCCAAAAGAGACTTTGTAATAAATATGTATGTATGCACAATACATAAATGATTCAATGTTGTTATGTGACAAAATTTGTCCTAATATTAATAAAAAAAATCAATAAAATACCTACAGACTAAATCTAAGATGTAAGTTAAATTAAAACTTGCATTATAATTGACTTACTGAAAAATGGAAAATGTATTTTAGAAAAAATCGACCCGTCCCCCAACAGCCAGCTCCGATGGGACTCGAACCCACGTTCGACTTTTTCTAAAGTACCTACTTAATTTTCCATATTCAATAATAAAAGTTGCATTGTGAATGCAAGAAAGTAAAAATTTAAAATAATTGACTTACATTCAAAAAGCCGGTGAGTGCGACTACAAACAATGTGAACAGCCCCATCTTGCTCTAAGGTCAAACTTGAACTGGCAACTTCAGTACCCAGACTCGTGAAGACAATAAACTTAAAGCTTCTAACGATCTTCTTTGCATGATACGACACGACTACATTACGATTCTTAAAAAAGAGGGCTACGACACGATTGATGCTTAATAAATGTAAAAAAAACCACGAGCCCTATAAGTAGCTTTCCGGCCGCCTGAAAGCTACTTACCTATATAGGGCTCGTGGTGAAAAATGACAGGGGTATTGTGTAATCGGTACTTTAAGGCGAGGATGGGGCTATAGGGCTCGCGGTTTTTTACTATCACATTTTTCCTATAAAAAGCAAAGTTTTGTTTTTGCTAGCGAAAAATTACAGGGGTATTTCGGCTTGGTGTAAGTCCGACCGAAATAGGCACGCTAACGCTTGCTCGGCCGCGGTCGATACACTTATCACGTGCGACCTAGCGGCAGCCGGCAGTGAACTGTGAACTCTCAAGCGCCCCGCGAATCGAAAATCACTTAAAATTCAATTAAAAATGAAATAATTAAAATGACGGCCAAAGACAATTATTTTCATATATTTTTCATTAACTAAAACTAAGTATAAGTAGGTAAGTACTGCAAGTTATATGATATTTGAATTATTATTAGACGGCTGTTTAGAATTTTATTTGATACAGTAAAGTATCACTCATGGAAAATATAACGGCCGGAAGCACTAGATAAAAGGCTGTAAAATAACATATATTTTTTCCAATTTTTGAGTAAGTACATGTGGTTTGCGAGTAATCCATAATTTAAAATACCCTATTTTCGGGAATCATCGCCTTAAGTGGGTACGGAACCTTTCATGGGCGAGTCCGATTCGCACTTGGCCGATTTTTTAATAGCGTGCAGAAAATTATGTAGGGCAGGCGTACCGGTTTTGGCCACTGTACCGGTTTTGGCCACTTTTTGCTCTAAAAGTTTTCTAAACAACTTTTAGCCATTTTTGATAAAGGCAATTAATAAGGTTTTTTAAAGTAATAATAACAACCGTTAGAATTCCTTATGTCATAAGTTTTTTTTTTCAATAAATTCCATTTTCTGTTTAAAAAAAGAGGTTTTGTATGAAAATTTTAAGAAATTTGTTTTGGATGAAATTCTTTGTAAACCTTTGTTTTTTACAATTAAATTGTTGTTTTGCAATTGACTGGTTTCTAGCGCATTAGAATATATTGATTTTACCTGGGTTTGGTTTTGATTTTTTCATTATACTTACAAAAGTTTGACTATCAATAAGTGGCCAAAACCGGTACATTTGGCACCTCTCACACATTTTGTGTAATATACAAAAACTATTTCACTTTTTTAAATTTGAAAAATGTACCTTTAAAGGTAGATAAATTATCTATAATTTAAGATATAGTTTGTGTCTTAAATACCTAAGACCATTTAGTACTTAGTGCTTTAAAGTCAAAAAATCCTTAAAGTGGTCACAAAGGGTACCTCTGCCCTACATGTGGTTTGCGAGTAATCCATAATTTAAAATACCCTATTTTCGGGAATCAGCGCCTTAAATGGGTACGGAACCTTTCATGGGCGAGTCCGATTCGCACTTGGCCGATTTTTTAATAGCGTGCAGAAAATTATGTACATATTACATCGTGTCATATAAAGCTGCTTGTAAGACTGGTTTGAATGTTTTGCAACTATGAATCAAGAAGAGACACATCGTTCTATTATAAAAACCTAGAAATGAATTATTTTCCTTTAACCTAAGACATCATCTATTTTTCAACTAATTTCATCGACGAGTTGAATAGTTGTGGTACAGTCAGCTAATTGAATCGTGGTCCACCATAAGTTCAAATTGCTAAAAGATCTTAAAATTCAATACCTAGATCGTTACCTAACCATTGACAATGATCTTTATAGTTTGACGCTTTCAAACTATTTATTAGCAAAAGGGGTCACGTTTCAATTGGTGCGACCGTACCTACATATTTAGCGATTGCAAGGTGCATTACATTCTCATCTCACATAAGTAGTTACACTGTTTTTACCCGTTAATCCGCTTTCGGCCCGTGTGTTGGGTCACATACATATTCTCACGCCTCTTTCCCATGGGGGTATTAGGTATATGAATCGCCCCACCTACTACGATCCGTGCACACTTCTTTCGCTTCATTCATCCTCTCTAAGCTTCGATGTCTCTAAGTGACCAAACCACCGGAGCATTCCTTTCTCAATTCTTGTCACGATATCAACTTTCAGCCTACAACTTTCACGAATCACATGGGTCAATATATCCTCCCTTATCCTTCCGTAAGCCCAATGCAGCCATACTTTAAGGGCTTATTACACTTGGCTAAATTCAGCATCTAATTAAGCATACATTACTTGTTTTGATTGCATCACTTGCTACAAATGAGCTCAAAGAAAGCAATGTATGCTGAATTAGATGCTGAATTTAACCAAGTGTAAGAAGCCCTTTACTTAAATACTCCTGTGCATGCTATTATATAAGGTCCTTCTTAAATAGTGCACATAATTTTAAGGGGTCAATGTACTGATGCATACAAACAACTTTTACTATGGTACCAACATTGAAATCGCGAAAAAAAAAACAGCTGTTCCATACATTTTGATCTATTCGATTTAAAATTTTCTATGGAACAGCTGATTTTTTTTCAGTACATTGCCCTTAAAATTATGTGCACTATTTAAGAAGGACCTTATATACTTTGATATTCCTTCTGATAGAGAGATTTAAATAACTGTAGTGTAGATGTCTATTCTAACAATTTACTACTATTTTTCTTACCCAAATATACACATTTAACTAAAAAAATATTAATTTTGTTTATTGTTTTGTTATCTTTGTTACAACGTTGAATAACCATAACAGTAAGGAAGCTGTTTATTATGCAAATCAAATCGTAAATTACATTCTATTGCTTCCATAATGCAGTAAACATTTTAACTGAACATCAGCTAGTCTGGTAATTGGTCACGATTACTTCATTATCATTTGATTTAGATCTTTAAAAGATACTATTCTTACAAGCTTTTATGAACGTACAATTGAACCATTCAAACCATGACCCACCATAACTGTTTATTTTCTACCAGATATTAGACTTAGTTGAAATTCAAGGTTGTTATTGACACTGACCTTTATAGTTCCGACACCTTCAAACAAATTATTAGCAAAATGGGTCATGATTAAAATTTAATTAGTTCGACTGCGTTCGAATCAAATCTTGCAAGCTGAAGCTTGATATCAAAATGTTTTTTTTAACATAATTATCATATCGATTTATATATACCGATACCAGCAGTCAAGAACACAGCCCGTGGGCCACCAAGGTACTGTGGTATTATAGTGTGAACATATGATACCTCCTTGCTTTGAATATGGCTTTACTTTCTTTATAGTATTCAAAATATCGAACGTATTGTCATACGCGAGTAATTTGTTTTAGTCCAGAACGATTCCGCCCTTGACGCTAGAGTAAGTAGTGAGCTTGTCTTGGCCGTGAGGCTGCAGTAAATGTGATTAAAGCCCACCGATATAAGCCTTCACGTGATCGTCGCAGTACCTAAGTACCTATATGTTTATTGTGTGGCCCGCGATGCGTGTTTCAAAAATCGGGTACAAGCTTTATAATAAGGACTTTTTGGACACATAAAGATACAACCTACACCTTACCTTATCTTATGGCAAACATGGCCATCTTACTGCAGTCACTGTTTCACGGTTTCCATGATATTATCGGAAATAGCGCGCCAAATCATACTGTCGTCTTTGGACTGTGGAGCAGCTTTTGGTGTAAGTAAACAAGCAACTGAATTGGTTGCGCAACCAATATGTTACCGACAAAGGATTTTGCCTTCTGGTGGCGCAACCATATGGTGTCCCAATGAGATAGAGCCCAAATTATACAATCTGCCGGCGGATGCCCCGTATTTTTTAACTTGAAACCTAAAAAAAACTGCAGCCCTCCGATTTGTGCAATTATTTTATTTGGACAGCACTGGGATTTTTTTCTTACTAATGGACATTCAATATAGAATATCGATACGTTTGAATGTCCAAATTAGTAAAAATTTTAATCTCTTGCCATGCACCGTCCCGGTCTGCGTAGACCTGTGACTTTATGTTAGTTCCACGTGGTTCCACTATCAATAACAATCAAGATTTATTTGTTCTCGTATCGATGCACACATTCAAAGGCTTACAACAAACTTTTGCAGATTCTGTCACCTCACCACTGCATGGATGGGTTATCATTTTACTATCCCAAATTCCAGCAGTTGGTTTCAGTCACATTCGCAATCATCATTCAGCAATGGGCCCGTGCAATGGCAATGTTGACATTTTGGGACTAAATTATTTGGGTGAGTCTGATAAGTCATCTATAATAACACTGATAAGTTAGTTCTGGCTACAAAATAAAGGAAGTAGACTTCCTAACTATTTATTTATTATTGAAAAATGGAATATGAAGTATTTTAGAAAAATTCGACCCGCCTCACAACTAGCTCCGATGGGACTCAAACCCACGACCTTTTGCTATCCGGGAGACTGCTCTAACCTCTGAGCTACGGAATCGTTACGAGAAGCGTCGAATTTATCCAATACTTCTTATTACGCGCTGTATAGCCAGCGTTAATTTCATCAATGTGAACATGTTACTAGATATTACTTCATTTTCCATTTTTCAATAATAAAAATTGCATTGTGAATGCAAAAAAGTAAAAATTTAATTAACTACTTATTTATTTATTATTAAAATAACTTAAAATTAAGAAACATTATAATACAGTTGAGGAGAAGGAGTTGAGGAGCCGGTGGTGGCGCTGTGGTTAGCGCGCTTGTCCTGCGATCGTTGAAGTTAACAACTTTCGCAGTGATCGGGATGGGTATCCTCCGTGCTTCGGAAGGCACGCTAAGCCGTTGGTCCCGGTTGCATTTGCATTCGTTAATACGCACCATTGGTTGGTATCACCAGTGTTGATTGCCTACTTAAAGATTAGATTCCATAAAGGGGAAATTGGGGTAGCTCTTGAAAAAGGGTACGCTGATCACTCGGACGTTCTTGTTGAAACTGCTGATAGTCTTAATTTCGTCTTCGGTGAGTTTGAAATCGAATAGATCAATGTTCTGTGCAATTCTCTCCTTGTTCGTCGATTTCGGAATTGGGATGAGGCCTCTTTCGATCTGGGGAAAAAATTTATCAACATTTTAAATCTATTTTTCTATAAGTTAAAGAGGAAAGATTTGATTGTTTCTTTGTTTGAATTTAATAGGCTTCAAAACTAATGGACCGGTTTAGAAAGATCTTTGACAATTAGAAAGCAATATTCTGCCCAAGTGACATTAGGCTATATTTTATCCCGATATTCCCACGGGAACGGGTACCACGCGGGTAAAACCGTGAGGATTCACTAGTATGTTATAAAATGTCTGGCGGCAATATAACCGAAAAGCCGGACTGGCCAGCTAGTATATCTAGACTTTTGGGTCGAACTCGCCTATGCAGGGTTCCATTATAACGAGTCCACTTACCAGATATCTTAGGACAACCTGCGTGGTGGTCTTCCCGTACTTAGTAGCCATCTCGACGAGCACTGGGTCATCCACGCGAGGTGGGGGGGTTTCGTCAGTCTTTCTGGTCACCAGGAAACCGAAGGGGCTGTATGCCATAACAGCAATACCTAGTTTCTGACAGTGAGAGACCAGAGGCTCTTGGGTCAGGGTTGGGTTGACCTGAAAAGGTTAATTTGAAGGATTATTATAAGATCTTAGAAAAATAAAAAAACCGCAAGTGCATAAAAGAACTCGATTTAGGCTCAACCCACACGAACCACAACCACACCACGTGGGCGGGGCGCATTTTGCATTGAAAATGAATAGTCAATTCACACGTACCACATTTTGCAGTCATTATCGACCGCGTGGGTGATACCGGCCACAACGCGACCACCAGCGACGACGCTGCGAACTAGCGGCCGGCCACATCCACATCACAACTAGGTACTAGCGCGTCAACGACATTTTGTCGCACACCCACAACGCAACTGCAAAAAGTTGCATCGACACTATTCACACATACCACATTTTGTCGCTGCGATGTGGTGTGGTTGGGGTACGTGTAGGTTGACAATAAACCGGTGGTTTTAGCGGTTCAGTAATTTAAAAAAATATTATCATAAGCTCTTGACTGACACTAAGCAACATGCAAGAACTATTCAGTACTAACTAAGTTGATTTCACAGTCTGTTCTGTCTCAGTTTTATAATGCTAAATCTTTTACTCTAAAGTCATGCAAAACGTTTCAGTTATCGTATACTTAATCTAAACCAAACTTCTGAAGCATCATTAAAAATTCTAGTGAAAAACTAAAATCTTACCTCTATTTGGTTAACAGCAGGCTTCACCTTCCCGTTGGCCACCACCCTGTCAATCTGGGTCTGGTTAAAGTTGGACACCCCAATGGATCTGGTAAGACCCAACTCTTTGGCTTCCTCCATGCCTGCCCATGTCTCCAAGTAATCGATGTTGTCGGGGGATTTGTCACTCTGGAAAGTTAAGCGATTTTTATAATATTATGACTACTCTTTTGAAAATTTTATACTTGAGGATCCATTCTAAAAATAAAAAATGTCAGAAGGCATAAACACATGTTATATTATGCAAGATTACACATTACAATTTATAATATATTTTAATTTCAACTGTGGTCCCCGAACTAGGCCATACCTGAATCTCGGGATACCAAGACTCGACTAAATAGGACATTTTAATTTATGACATAATAAATTGAGTACAAATAGGTTAATAGAAAAGAAGAAACATCAGCTCATCAAATTTTTAGTTTCTGAGAACCGTGTGTGCTGAGCTGACAAGTTTGAACATTCCTTAGGTCGCAAAATCTCCCTACTGCGTTATAAACGTGTGCTCTTACTGAATACCCAAATCTACTTATTATTCTACTACTTATATCTAAAAACTCGCTTATTACATATTACTTTGGTATACGTCACTGCTGGATAGACGTTTATGAGCAATAAGATGAGAAGTTCTTATTATAAAAAGTTGGCGGACAGAAAGGACCTTAGCATCTCTATAAAGGTCTGAAGTATGCCTTATATCTACGTGGCTTTCGCTGCAGGATTTTCAGAATCAAGCGATTGGCCCGTTCAGCTCCTAGCATCGGCGGACAGAAAGGACCTTCTGAAGTCGGATATGTACGTGACTTTCGGTGCATGACTTTCAGGATCAACCTATTGGCCCGGTCAGCTTCCAGCATCGACTTGGCTGCACTTTAAAAAAGCGCTGCATCTCGCTTTGGGCCATTACAGCAACACACAAAACTTTGCAAATAATTGTTAAGAGGTTAATGCCTAACCGAGTCTCCCAACCTAATATTACAAATCATGCGAAAGTGCGTTTGTCTGTCTTTCTCGGAAAAACGGAGCAACGGATAACGTGATTTTTGGTACGGGGATAGTTTCCCCTCCTCTCTATGTCCTATCTCTCCTCTAGTCAACCAGTCAACTAGAGCTTCTGTCAATGTCATCTAAGTGCCAACAAATCCTTGTCGCACTTTATTATAAGAAAGACAACTCTTCTGCTTTAATACTTTAAGTTATTACGTATTTAAACTTTTCTCACCTTTGTGGCCACTGGGAAGTGAATCAGGTACAAGTCTACATAGTCTAAGCCCAGTCTTTCCAGGGACTTCTTTAAAGATGGCACCACATTCTCCCGAGCGTGCTGATCGTTCCACAGCTGGAAAATATAAATAAATAGGTACCTATTTAATAAATGTTGTACACTATCACATTACATTGCTCCAATCCCAAATTAAGTAGCTTGAGCAGTTGAGCACCTTATAAAGCTTTGTTACGCCTCACAAACTAAAATAAAACGCAAATATGGTACCGACTGACTTTTTTTCAAACGGAGAAAAAGATTACGAATGTTTAGATCTTCCGTTATAAATGACAGAAATCGATAGGAATTTATCTCTGCCGTTTTTAACACTCCAACCAGTTATCTATTGGTATTGTTGATCGAAGTTGAGCACTTGTACTAAGGTTATGGGAAACCACAACGGGTACTTCTAGAGTCCAATTACCTTTACCATAGATAGAAGGGTTTCCTAACTTTTCTATATTTTCTCGTGTCTGGGTGTACCTATGTGGAATAAAGTTAGTTTTCTACATTAAAATTTAGTCGGCAGGGAAGCGAATCCAGGACCTCAGAAATAGCAGCCTAGAAAACTGGTGACTGCACTACTCGACCAGGGAGGTAGTCGATATGAGAAATTAACGATGAAATCCTTGTAAGCTTTACATAATAAGTATCGCCAAATGTAAAATAAATAAAATAAATAACTTCTTACAATCATACCAATTATCTAAGCCTATGTTAATTTCATCAAGAAACTGTGTCATGGAAAACTTGATAACGGATAAATATATACTTACTTAAATACTTTTTGTTTGTAAATACATACTTAATATACATATTAAACACCCAACCAAGACAAATAGACATGTTCATGCACACAAATATTTGTCTTGTTCGGGAATCGAACCCGAGACCTCTGGCGCAGAAGGTGGGTAGTCTACCCCTGCGCCAAATCGGTCGTCCCAAATATTACGTCCCTTCTGCCGAGGTTATCTCAGTGAGGTGAAGTTGACGTTGGTACATTAAATTAATTTGTTTGAATGTTTGAGTTGAGTGATGCATCAAATGAATAAATGAATTCGGCAGATAACGTGGGTTATCAAAAAAGGTCAACCTGTCTGCTGTGTCCATGGCTGTGACAAACCCAAAAACTAGAGTTTATTTTCTTTAAAATAGGTAAAAAGTAAATAAAATGTCGCCAAGACCCGTGGCAGTCGCGGCTATAGAACGTTATAAGGCCGTGTCTTGGCGTCTACTACTTATAGCACATTTTGAGCTTGACATAGGTATACCTACTTAAGTCTAGATCTAGTATATCTAGTATATTTAGTAAATATATATATATAGTCTATCCTTACCTTTGTTGTGACGAACAATTCATCCCTAGTAACGATGCCCTTGTGGATAGCTGCGGCTATCCCCTGGCCGACTTCGGTCTCGTCTCCATAGATGGCAGCAGTGTCGATGTGGCGGTATCCAGCCTCAATAGCCCACAGGACAGCTTCGCGCACTTCGTCGTTTGGAGCCTGAAATGTTATCGACATCATTTAAGAGGACTGTGTACCAAGCGGTCTTCAACCAAACGGCAATAACGTTTTCCACCCTCAAAAGCTTAACATACAGCAATGAATTTTCGGTATGTTGTTGAAATGCATAAGAACTAAAGTACCTGTATATTATATAGTGTCTTATCTATGTAAAGTACGTTTTATAATTCGGTGCAAAAAAAATATCACTTTCACATTTGAGTTTGGCAACAGGGTGTCGTAAACCTTTTTCTTCATGTCTGTTTTAAACCAAATTTATTGTGAGGTTTTGGTTTTACAGATTTTGTTAAAATCTACTTATAAGGCCTCTCTACTATTACTATCTAACCCATTTTGCATTATCTTATGCGCTTTAACCCAAGATATAGTACTTAGGCCTCATTTACACCTGCAAGTAAGTCTTCTGCGATAAATTTCCGACAGTCTGTCAGATAGCCACTTGCAAGTGTAAACACACTTGCAAGTTGTAGTTTACATTAGATAGTAATAGTAGAAACGGCTTGGTCATAATTTAATTTAATTTTTTTATTGTATTGTGTTACATTCTAGTATTTCGCATTTGTATTTTTTTTTTATTCGCCATTTAAGACGGATAGCTTAAGTATGTCATGCTCTCGTTAAACATTCCTGCGGTGGTGTCGTGTGAGTCGGGTCGTTACGTTCCCTAAAATATGAAAAATGAAAAATGTTTATTGCATCAACTTAGTCTAATACATTAATTAGTGGTTGGAGATACCTTTAGAGCAAAAGTTTGCTTGTGTTAGGTAGCACCGCTCTTCCATAGCATAGTTACAGTAGACTATTTTATATAACCTTATTAGTCTAGAAATAATTATTACTAGTTTTTAATATTATTTATAAGTATAGGTACAGTTTTACATAACAAACTAATTAATTAATACATTTATTCAATCAATACATTAGAACTATGGATATTATTATGAAAACGATTTATAAATCAGGAGAGAAAAAAAAATATTAGTATAAGTGATTAAAATACGCGTTTTGTGAATGTGAAGTGTGTGTGGGTGTGTGTAGAGTGTGTGAGAGTGTATGAGCATGCCTTAATTAACACATAAACAATTCAATCTCAGCATAACTTTTAGTATTCAGCCATTTAATTAGTGAAAATTTGCAATTTACATAAGTCATCTCGTAAATACCTATTTCCTTATTAATTTTATTATACAATACAGCAGCTCTCGTGACATATTGTCTTTCCGCAAAAACTGACTTTACCCGTGATTGTTGTATTGCATTACGTTTTCTTCTGGTGCAATTCACTGTACGTTGGTATGGGAGCGATTTGTGTTTGCTCGATACAGTGTTCAAAATATATAATTTTCGAACAGAAAGTAAATTACTAGAGGAATAAAGTATATCTGTAGAGAAGTCGCGCGGTTTAAAGTACATCACTTTAATTAGTGATCTCTGAGCTCTTTCCAAGTGTAAAAATCTTGTCTTATTAGCTCCACCCCATACAGTTATGCAATACGATAAAACTGATTGCGCTAGTGATATATACGTTAGGCGCAAGAGGTTTTCCGAGGCCACATGCCGTAATGTTTTAAAAGTCCAAATAAGTTTTCTTATTCTATTCATAAGAAGTTCAATGTGTGTGTGCCATGACAATCGCTGGTCAAGCATAACGCCCAAGTATTTTGTACTGGTCACTTTTTTAAGATCTGAACATGAGCAGGTCGTGGCAGTAATGTCTCCACACTGATGGACGACTATTCTAAAATCAAATAAGGGTTGGCTGTTATTGTACTTGGTGAAACATAATATGTAGTTACTTTTTTGAGCATTTAGTGATAAGAGATGTATATTCAGCCAAGTGGCAATACGAGCCAATCCCGCCTCAGTTCGTGATTTTAATTGTTCCCAGTCTCTAGCTGCGAAAACAATTGCCGTGTCGTCCGCATATGAAAATATACGACCTCCATCTATCTGCATATTACACAGCTTGTTTATATACACAAGAAACAAAGTAGGGCCCAGTACACTACCTTGAGGTACTCCGTAATTGACAGTACACTCAGAACTCAATGTTGAACCCACCCCTACTCGCGAAATGCGATCAGTTAAATAGCTTTCAAGCAGTTTGAATGGACTTCCTCTAATACCTGAGTCATGGAGATTACGCAGAAGAATGGGTATGGACACGGTATCGAAGGCTTTCTTTAGATCAATAAAAACCGCCAAACATTTATTTCCAGCATCAACATTTTCAACTATAGTGGAGGTCAGACCTAAAACAGCATCTTCAGAGGACAAGTTCTTACGAAATCCGTATTGTGATGTGGAAAAAATATTATACTTAGAGAAGTAGTTAACCAACCGGATGTTTATCATCTTCTATTCAAATATGGTTGAGCGAAGCGATGGCTGGCTCATGCGTCATGCTCGTGAACCGGTGCTGCCAGTGGAATGGGTCTGCTCATGTCTACTTGTGTTAAAGGTGTTCGGGATATGGTTTATAATAGTATTATATAGATTTATGAGCGAGCTGGTGTGTCTCATAGTAATTTTGGTATCCGTGTCTTACAGTAACAGCAATTTTTCTAATAATTGTTTAATTTATTCAAAAATCCTTTTATTTGTTAATGCTTATAAATTTGAATATACAGCGCAGCTTGCAGTTTCCTTTTCATTAATCCTATAATATAATTTGAATAAGATTAAGATAAGTGTGTCCATTAAACTATTTGATTCCTTGTTTAGTTGAAAATTGTTTACTGTTTTAGGTAATAAGCAAAATTGTACTTAATTTAAGCGGTATTCTGTATTGTGATGAAAAGTAACCTTAGATACTATTATGTGAAGGTAATTTTTCAAATTTAACGACTCTGTATAAGTTAAAACAGGGAGAAAAAATTAGCCCTTGGCGAGTTTCTTGCCGGTTCTTCTCGCTACAAGGTCTTCTGCCGTAGGATTTGCGAACCGATGGCGTAGCTTCATTGACGTTCATAAGTGTTGTTAAACAAACCTAAATTGAATAAACGATATTAAATTTTGATTTTTTTTTAATTTTGACACAATAGTAACAAGTAACAACGGTTCAAACTTAACAATAAACAAAAACAATAACAGAAACAAGAAGAAATCTACGAAATAATGTTAAAGAAGCACTGTACGCGAAGCAGATAGGAGCCCACGTAAAGTAAACAAAATACAAATCAAAATCAATCAAATAATCACACACATGTTAAAGTAGGTTTGTCACCCCTGCGTCACAAATACTTTGTGCCTGCGTGTTGCCAGTAGGTACGTGAAAAAAATATCCATCTAACATCCCTTCGAAAAATTATTTTGTTGTTTACGTAAGAGTAATTTCCATTTTTTTTCTTTTATTTATAATGTTAAACAAATATCTATCCAGTCGAAGTATGTTTTGAATTAACGGCAATGTCGTTCACAAATAAAGAAATGTGGTAATTCTGTTTTCTTTTTTTTTTGCACCGAATTATAAAACGTAGGTACTTTAGGGCGGTACGTTTTGTTTTTTTTTAATACTTATTCATTGTAGATTTGAAAATATTGGCACTTTTTTGTTTTGTATGAAAACACTAAAGTGCAAATATATCAAAATCTATGATAAATATTGAAAAAAACAAAACGTACCGCCCTAGTTCTTATGCATTTCAACAACATAGCGAAAATTTATTGCTGTATGTTAAGGTTTTGAGGGTGGAAAACGTTATCGCCGTTTGTATGGAGGCCGCTTGGTACACAGACTTCTTGTGACAACCACTGTTCGGTAAATTGGGTTAAACTGCCCAATAGCATAAGTGTATATATTCTTTGCCAATAGGGTATTTTACTGTTGTTGAAATGTAGATATTTAATGATGACGTTAAAAAATATTGCAATTAAGAATACCAAATGTGAAAAAATAATTTGAATCTGTTTTATAATAAAAGAATTATAGTCTGTTTGATTTTGACTATAGCTGTCTCTTTCTAAAACGAAATCTTCTATGGCGTGACTATGACGCTACTAACCCACTGACGTCACTAAGATAGCGTCCTGTCCTTGTCTAATTATAAAGTTTGAAGTCCTATATCTTTGAAAATATTCAAGATAATTCAAAATGAAAACTTGTTTTGTGTAGCTAATTATTCGAAAAACATTTTAAAGAAATAAAAAAAAATCTGTAAAATACCGTATTGTTGGCTCCCACCCTAAATTCTTAGAACTCTAGAGTTTGGCTCGACAAACATGGAAGAAATGGGTCACTCAAGTTAACATAGCTATAGGTATATACTTAATATCATTATTTCACTGCCGAAGTTTGTCAATTTTATTTTGGACCTATTTTCAGACAGAAAAAATAAAATCCAAATAAAAGATTTAATAGAAAAAAAACTCGCTTTGGTTTTGTAATTAACTTTTAAAACTTTACTTTCGCCTTAACATGTAACATACTTGCAGCAACTGCGCCGAAATATAAAGTTTAAAAAGTTTAATGATAAGTAAGTATTATGTCGGAAATACAACTTACCCCGGCCGCGGTTCCCCTTCCAGTACCCAAAGCTACCACTGGGATTTTGTTTCCATCGTTAAGTTCAATAATAGGAGCCTTTTTAGCTGGAACAGCCTGTAAAGAAAAGAAAATAAATGTAAACATTAAAGGGTAATGTTCACTTCTAGAGTATCTAAATCGAATATTGGAGTAGAGTAAAAATAGTGTTTTTAAATTGTTGTTAGTCAGAATTTATATTTCAATTGAAATTCAAGTACTTATGCGGTGGTAAGTTTAACAAGTAAGTACTATGGTACCATAGTACTTACTTGTTAAACTTAATTGATCGAAATAGAACACATTTACCTGTGTCTAATTGACATACTTAGTAGGTACCCACTGGACCCCCAAGATTTGCCCCAAAGCAAAAAGCGTACATAACTAAAAAACTAACTGCATTATGTAACGTTAAGATTGATGAAATTTATAATTCTATACTAATATTAAATAAGTTTTTAGTAAAAATTTCATTTTTATGACAAGCTTTTTTGCTGGCTGTACTTTAATATTGTATTGTCATCTAAACCAAACTTGCATACAAAATTTCAGCTCAATCGAACACTGGGAAGTGGGTCAAATTTTAAGCTTGCAAAATTTTACCCGAACGGACATACATGCATACATACATACATACACTGCAAGTTAAATAAAAGCTTGTAAAAGAGGAAAGATTTGATTGTTTGTTTGTTTGCATCGAATAGGCTCCGAAACTACTGAACCGTTTTAAAAAAATCTTTGACCATTAGAAAGCTACATTCTTCGCGAGTGACATAGGCTATATTTTATCCCGATATTCCCACGGGAACGGGTATCACACGGTTAAATCGAAATTAATAAAATAAGATATACGTATATAGCACAATAATTTATCTAACCATTTTAGTTGCCACAAATTATATCCTATTGTAGAAGCAAATAAATTCTTAATATAATATTGGTTACTATTTATTTTAATATCAGTTCAAACAAACGGACTTGTATATCTCACAAAAGTTTTCCACCGACTGCGAGCGATTAACCAAACTCTACTATCTTAAAATTAAATAACTGTCTACCTACAAATGTAGCGTCATTATTAAAGGTAGGTACTTAACTTACTTTCAGCGTTATCTCCATTTAAGGTGGTTCGATGAGCTCAGTAGCGCCACCAATGGAAATAAATCATTTACGATTTATCAAGGGCTTAGAATAAAAGTTTCGGTTATTTCGCGCAAATAGAAGAGTAAAGTGTAATTTTTAAGTATTTTTTCATAGCCTCAAATATGAGCATTAAGTTTTGAATCTAGATATTGCTAAATGTGGCCACTTTTGGCACTATTGAGATTCACGGCTTATTGCTTAAGTTTGAGCTCTTAAAAGTATATTTAAAAAACGCATTTTACTCTTTTATTTGCGCAAAATAACCGAAACTTTTAATTTAAGCCTTTAATAAAATGTAATTGATTTATTTCCATTGGTGGCGCTACTGAGCTCATCGAACCACCTTATATCATTGTCTAAATATCGCTTTAACAACACTTATCTGTCAAAACATAAATATAACAGTACTTCTTACTATAAAATGTAACTAGGGGTGTAACTTTCCCGTTATGTAATATTATAATACGTGTTATAATCACTTTAATTTACTCAGATGATTTTCAGACTAGCGGTCGACTTAAAAAAAAACATTTTACTATAAATAAAATAAAATTTTGGTTACTTCACGTAAATGTGGCCCGCGGGCCACATTTGAAGGGGGGCCAATAGACTAAAGACCCCACTGACGCTATTAAGTCAAACAAGGTAATTTTTTTTCTACAGTAAAAGTAAGAAGAATCTTCTCACATTAAAGCCGCATAACAAACACAACATGAACCCAAGCTTATACATGTTCACCGAACAATGTTCTCACTAGCAATGCCAAACAAAGACAACTTCACATATTGATAAATGTTATATAAACTCAGGGTTTCCAATCTTTAGATAAGGAAATATCTAAGGTCATAGTTATAAAACTTAAAGTTCTTTTCATGAAGCATTTTTTATAAAATAATGACTTAACATTCTTTCATTGAGAAAACAAAGCCATTTTTACCACCTACATACTAGTCAGGTAATTACTAAAGGGGACATACGATAATTAACGTTGTAAAATAACATGAATATTTTTAAATTTATGTTTGTTGACTTGAACGCAGTAGGAGAAAATACAAAACAAATTTACTTTAATATACCTACCGTTTCGTAGTTCTACATTGGCCGGCTAGTTTATTATTATAATAAGAATGGCTGTGGAATAGATTATTAGATTACCAATGAAACAAAAAATATCGTTTGCGAGATTTAACTAGGCACAGACAACCCTGATCATGTTACACAACACGCGAAACCGGCTACATCGGAGCATTCGAGATATAGATCATAGTTGTATCAATGATCAGCTTCTGATGACTTGTCACGTTGTATTTAATTAAAGACACATGGTGTGGTAAGCAGTTTACAACATGTATAGAATACCTAGGTTGGTTTAGATCAGCGAGATATTCATTTGAATTATGAACATGATACGTCACTTGAGTATCGCAAATTGAATGGCTTATTTATTTTATTTAAACTTTATTGCACAAAAGGCGGACAGAATGCCTTATGCTGTGCAGGATGTAAAATACAGCTTTTGTAGGGTAGGTATAAATTATTGAGGTGAAAAAGGTTCTTGCTTACTTCGTAACTCTTGGACTTTACAAAATTTTCTGGAAAATATAAATATAAGAAATAGTTCCTATATTTTTAAACTATAACAATTTACTATAACATAAAAAAATAAGTATAACAACATATGTAAACAACACATTTTGTTTAAAATGTTTAATACTTGGTATTAAAATTAGAACGTGACTTGGACAATACGCCATGCTGCGTTGAAGACTCGAGAAGTCAAACATTTGTACTTTCTCGTTGAGATCCGTAACTTTCGGACGAAAACAAACTGACCTTGGCGAGATGCACTTTCGTTTCGTTGTTGAGCAAACTGCGACATTTGAATCCAGGTCAGTATTTATTTTATGTGAAATAAGTTTTTAGTAAAAAAATTATTTTTATGACAAGCTTTTTTGCTAACTGTAGGTACTTTAATATTGTATTGTCATCTGAACCAAACCTGTATACAAAATTTCAGCTCCATCAGACACTGGGAAGTGGGTCAAATTAAGCTTGCAAGATTTGTCCCCCACTAAGTAACTAACAAACTAACTAACATGGCAAGTTAATTAAAAGCTTGTAAAATGGCCTTCCGCCCGCAGCTCTGCCCGTGTAAGCACACGACGAGACGTTGTCCCGCGGGAATGTGATATTATTTCGGTAATAAAAGTAGTCTAATTAAGACACTCTACCAGCTCCCAAACTAGATCACATCATAAATCACATCCATCCGTTGCCTCTCACAAGCATCAGGCTGAACATACAAACCCTGTAGGTACCCTGAGGTCCTTATCAGTAGATCCATTTTACTTGCTGACAAAGTACTTGTACCTATTTATTTCAGTAAGAATATCAGTAATCATCATCAGCCTGATTGTCGTCCACTGTTGGACATGGGCCTATTCCAGTGCACGCCATCGAACTCGATCCGCGGCTGCTCTCATCCGGCTCTTGCCAGCCACCTTGCGAAGATCGTCGTTCCACATAGTCTGAGGGCTTCTGTCATGTTATTTTTTCCTGTCCACAAAGGGATTTAAATCCTTCAAGCCCGGGAAAATGAGATACAATAGATTTTCCATTGTTCTCTGGCCCCATCGGCCGGGGTTAAAAAACTAGTCAACCAGTAATTGCACTTCCTATAATGTAGTCCAGCACGCCGGACTGTTGTTATACTATAAAAAAAACTCCAACTTTTTCACAACTATGATGTTTATTAATGCTCGATGTGGGAAGAAATAAAAATAAATCTTGACAATATTTAAATAAACTAGGGCTCCGCTCGCTACTTCCTCTACGTGGACCCACTTTTTACCCCCTTAAAGGGGGAATTTCCAGAAATTTTTTCTTAGTGCTCATACACACTCCAAGGAACATACTTACATGTCAAATTTCAGCTTCATGAGCCCAGTAGTTTCGGCTGTGCGTTGTCTGTCAGTCAATCAGTAACGCATGAATTTTATACAGGGTGTTAGGGGCACCGTTGCAAAAACTTTAACCATGGCTTCAGGCCTCATGCTGAACAACGCACAGCAAAATTTTTTGTCGGATTAAAAAAAAAATTTTAACTCTCCATACAAAATGTCCGGATAAGTTGCTAAATTTGTATGATAAGTCCAATTTCGTTTTTCATTTCCGACTAAAAATTCTCCTTCATTTCTAATTATTTATCAGCAATCACCTGCTGACAATTGAATTGAATCAGAACAAAACTCCATAACGTTATTCAACATGTAGTACCTATCGGCATTTATCGGTCCATTACAAATACGTTCATTGAAACCGGGCTGCGTTCTACATATCAAAATACTTTCACCATTCTCGGTGTCACACACGATACGATACGATTCCGATACGACAAGTATCCATTACCTACGAAATAAATAACAAGCTTGACTTTGTTCCAGGTTTTAACTATGCGAGTCTTCCTCTCCAAGGTCTATTAAACAAACGGCTCGATTAATTTAAATTATCATCAGCCATTTAATGTGACCACTGCTGGGGCACGGGCCTTCCTTATTCATGGATAAGCAGAATGGAACATGACATGACCCACCACGTGGGCTCAATGCAGATTGGTGGGTATTAACGACTGCAAATGCAGCCGGAAGGGCTTAACTTTCCGAAGCACGGAGGAGCTCGAGATAAAAAGTTTTTGGGCAACTATCCCGTGACCGACCATTGCGAAAGTTACTCAATTTCAACGATCGCTGGCCGAGCAAGCCAACCACTGCGCCACGGGCTCTTCATCTAAATCTTAACAATGATTTAAATCATAATTAACAATAATTTAACAGAAAATCGTAATGACGTATTATGTGAGAAAATATGTGGATTGCAAGTATGTGCCAAAATAAAGAGAGAAAAAAAAAAGTGATGAAACTAGGTCTGGGAAGGGATGCATGGCTAACCATGGTGGTTCTGCTATTACGTCATCTAGTTACTTCTATAAAAATGTAATCAATCATAGTTCCTCTCTTTGCAAGAGAAAGGCATTTTATTTAACTTGCAGTGTATGTACGTTCGGGTCAATTTTGCAATTTGCAACGTTCCAGTCCAACCAACTTTCCAGTGTCGGAATGAGCTGACTGAAATTTTATTTTATTTTTTAAAATACAGGATTGGTTTGAATGACAATACAATATTAATGTAGGTAGGTACCTATAGTCAGAAAAAGGCATAACATGAAAATGATTTTTTTGCAAAAAAAACTATTATTAACATAAATCGGAGTGTATAAATGCACGAGACATTACAATTAATATTAGTACCTAACTCGGTTTGCAAACTAATCGATTTGGTGATCGATTCCCTTTCAAGGGTACCTATGGAAGTAATTAAAGATAATTTGCAAATTTAAATGCAGAGCGACCGTATGTATGCATTTCTCTAACGTTCGAGTTACGAGAGAAATTACAATTTATTATTTTACCCAGTTATTATACACGGTATTTTTTTTATCATCCCATAAAATTTCAGGTATTATTCTACTCATGAAAACAAACAACTTTTATTATGGGACCAAAACTGAAATTGCGAAGAAAAATCAGCTGTTCCATATAATATTTTTGCACTTTTGTATGAAACTGCTGATTTTTTGCCATTTCAGTTTTGGTCCCATAATATTTTTTTTTGTTTTCATGAGTAGAATAATCCCTGAAATTATCCGGGAAGATAAAAAAATTACCGTGTATAATATCTTACCTATGTCTGTGTCCTACTCGTACGTCTGTTAAAGTTAGAAAGTTTACTGTTACCTTTCTTGGGAAAACTCTTATATATTATATTCTTGGTGTATAACCTCTCACTTACTGAAACGTGACTCCTGTTCTTATTTCTAAGTAGGTAGTCAGCCAGTGCTTGTTTAAGTACATCATTTAATTGTAATTAATAATTTAATGTATTTTTACGTGTTTGCATTCACAATGCAATTTTTATCATTACAAATAAAAAAATATCTCACAACATCACACACATTGATCTTGATTCGGAATTAATAGTAGCTTACGGATATCAGAAACAACGGTGGTAAGTAAGTATTACATAAAACCACATCAAAAAAGTAAGAAATAATTCCTCACCAAATAAATATCGTAAGTACTTGGAAGTCGGGCGTGAAACATGTACAATTTTTTGTTGTTTTTGTTAAAACCCGCCCGACTTCAAAGTACTTACGTTATTTATTTGGTGAGGAATTATTTCTTACTTTTTTGATGTGGTTTTTTTGAAGGCGGTTTTATTTTTTTATAAAAATAATTTTAATTTCACTCTTTTTAGTGCATCGTGCAGGCAATTTACGTGTTTTCTGGTAAATAGGTATGTGATCAAACTGAAAACCTCCTTTTTTGAAGTCGGTTAAAATACCTTGAGGTATCCCCTTTTTAACAAAACAAGAATCATCTTAATCGGTTTATAAACAAAGGAGTTATGCCTAAAGATACGTATTAAATTCACATAAAGTGGTAACGAAAACAACAGTATTTTCAAGATATCCTGAAAACTACTGAACCGATTTCAAAATTTCAAAAAATGGGACCAACCTGGAAACCCACCTGATGTAATAACGTTTGAACCATTTCAATCGGTTCAGCCGTCTTCGAGTAATCGGTGGACATACACAAAAAAAAAAAAAACATACAGACGAATAGAGAACCTCCTCCTTTTTGATTTAGAAGTCGGTTAAAAAGTAGTGTATCTATCTATACACCACTAAATTTTAATTAGTAAGTACAAAGATTTTAGGGGATGATAGTGTCCATCAATACGAATAAGAGAAAAAATCTTTCCGTGTTCTGTGCGAATAACTTTTACTTACAGTCGTCACAAATTAAGATGCCCGTTTTGACACATGCTAAAGTGACATGATTAGGCATGTAACCATACGAGTCTGTGATCGATTCTCGCGATTAATCGATTAAGGTTCTGAGTAACTAATCGATTATAGTAAGTCTGCAACTTATGTGGATTAAGACTAAAGTTATTATAACTTACTATATAGGTACTTACTTATACTTTTAATAAACATATTATTAAAGTATAAATTGACCTTTTATTTTATATAAACTTGAATCGAATCCACTTAAATTGCATAATTTATATAAGAGCGAACGCGCTCTTGTGATTTTTAATCGGGCGATAGTTTGGTCGTTCTCGGATTCAGTATAGAGTTATATGGCAGTGGCAAATTGGCAATCGTCAGTGCGCTTAAACTATCGACCGATCAAACTATCGAAAATGACTGGCCGATAGTTACTACAACTATATAGTTACAGTTATACAACAGCTATCGGACAACTATCGGCCTGTGCATGAAGGACTATGTGAGAGCGCGCCCGGATTCAACTAAACTATCGACCAACTATCGGTCGACTAAAACTCACAAGTGCTCGCAGGTCCTCAAAACCAAACTATCGGCCGACAGTTTGATCACGATCGTCTTACGATTCCGACTAAACTAGCGGTCCACTAAAAATCACAAGTGCGCGTTAGCTCTAAAAGTGCAAGTATTTTAACTACAGCTCACAGCATAATTAGACATGGTCATAGAGTAGCTACATTACTTATTATAGCGGCCTGTACACGTTGGCCCAACCATTGGCCAATACGTCGTATATTAACACTTTTGAAAGAACCTTTTTAAACGTCTTGTTCGTTCAAAAGTGTCAATGTACGATGTATTGGCCAGTGGTTGAACCAACATGTACAGGCCGCTTATGGTGAACGCACGCTTGTCCGATGCGAACGCTTCGAGCAAGCCGAACGAAACGTGTTTTAAGAAATCTCTGGAAAGGTCAACGTGACGATTCGACATGATGAGGTGTGCAACGTTGGCTAGGTTTTATTTAAAGAATTTAAATTTTTTTTTCATTCGAAACGTTCTCCTTGGATAAGTGTGCGTTTGCCTAGAAACCGTTTTATCGAAATCGTTGTTGCCAAATCATAATTTCACTAATGCTTAAAGCGCCAATCTAGTTTTCACACAAAAAAGATCAATTTGACAAATTAATCTATTAAAGTGGTTATAACGATTATTTCGATAGAATTGAATGAAGGTGGAGAATTCCTGCACACAACGGTTACAACACTAGTATTTAAAAAAATAAAGACTGAGAACGTAACTGTTTTTCGATACGTTTCGTAGTTAATCGAATCTGCGTTTACTTTAGAACAAACGCAAAAATAATACGCGGAATACACTTTGCCTTAATTTATAATGCATTAAAAAATGTAACATATTATTTTCACACACCTTTGATAAGTAATCAGCATATATTTGATTTTTTGGTTTTCGTAACAAGTTACATTCTAGGGTCATTACCATGTGTCAAAACGGGCATCTTAATTTGTGACGACTGTAAGGGGCCAACCACGGAATCGCGACGAACGTGATTCTGAAATGTCCCGGGTTCGTTCCCGGCTGAGCTACTTGAAAGGTGGGTATTTTTTTTCTAATTTGTACATATTTTATTTTCAATGAGTTTTTAATTGTCATGAAATCTTTCATATCCCCAATCCATAGTTAAGAAATGTAATTTCAAGAAACTTGATCTTGTCAGTGAACTGGCAGAAAAATAAGCTCAAATCTGCGATTATTATTTATTATGTAAAATAAAAATGACCTTAGTCTTAGGTATGTCCGATAATCATCTCCATCTCCATAGATCAAGGTTATTTAAGTTTACCACTTCAATGACGCCTCACGAACTTAAAACAAAACGCAAATATAATATGACATCGACTTTTTTAACGGTGAAAAAGGTTACGATCATCATCATCAGCCATTCTGAGTCCACTGCTGAACATAGGCCTCCTCCTTTGAGCGCCACAAAGAGCGGCTGTGGGCTATTTGCAGCCAACGGCTTCCTGCAACCTTCAGAACATTAGTCCACCTCACAGAACAACTTGTTCTGTGGTCCACCTAGTGGGGGGACGTCCTACGCTGCGTCGTCCAGTTTGTGGTCGCTACTCCAGCACCTTTCTTCCCCAACGATGTGACCTGCCCATCGGCATCGCCACTTCAACTTCGGTACTCTGCGAGCTATGTAGGTAACCTTTGAAGGATGATGATCTTACGTTATAATCACTTTATAAGTAAGTACCTAGCGCCCGAATTCTCGAACGCAAATCATCTTTGGGAGCGTCTCAAACATCATGGCATCTCTTTCAAACGTTTGACATTTAAAGTGACAGGGCGATGTTTGAGACGCTCCCAAACATAAGTAAGTAGCGTACGAGTATTCGGGCATAGGTCATATAATTGACAGGAAGCGATAAGAATGAAAGAGCACCTTTAAAGTGCGCTCTTATTCGCTAGGCCGTTTTCAACACTCCAACAGGTTATCTAGTGGTAATTATTGGTCGAAGACTTACCCGAATGCATTCGTCAACATCGGGTCACGGTATTTCTTTACCTGTTCGAGAAGTTGCAACGTGCAAACGTTACTATAGCGTTTTGTTAAATTTTGGCAGATAGATCATAAGTAATTGTAAACAAATAAGGTCTAGAATAGAATTCTAATGGTAATGGTAGGTAACGTTTGCACATGAACAAACTTACACAAACGAGTATTACAGACAGACAGATGTATAAATTATAATACTTAGGTACCTATTAAATTGGTCTATATTTCTAAACGTGTTGCTCTACCCAACAAAGTCTCGGAATAAAATGTTGCAATATTAATTCAGTAAAAGCCATGATTTATCATCACTGACGTACCTACCTACCTACAGGTGTTCAGGGATGGATGAAGACACAGAAAAAGCGTCGTGCCTAAGGCGGATACGTAGATGTTTGTCTGTGACGACGGCGAATGCAGCTGGGACCAAAGCTAGAAATAATAAGTAATCTGGTGACCCATCCGTGACCGACCATAGCGAAAGTTGCTTAGCCGCAATCGCAAATTGGATGCACTAAATTCTTGTTGAAATGGTAATAAAGGCTTACAAATGTAAACTAACAGGCGACCACACCTCTGACTAATTTTGCTGCTAAAACGAAACATTGCGTGCCGTGTCGGCTCCACGAAAGTGTTCTTCGAGTATTAAGAATTTTAGAATGGAACGCATTAGTTGGCATTGGCAATCCGCGGGAAAAATAGTTTTTGGATGGCTTTAGTGTACCACTTCAAACTACGACGTTCGTTTGATAACCTCCGTGGCTGAGTGGTGTACGTACCGGTTTTCAAGGTGCCGCTATCTCTAGAGGTTCCGGGCTCGATCCCCGGTCGAGTAAATATTGGAAACGAACTTTTCAATATTTCCTCGGGTCTTGGTGTATGTGGCAATATCCTTCGTTGTTTCGAATTTCCATAATACTAGTGCTTAAGCTACTATAGGTACTTTGGTAGGTATTGGAACAATGTATGATGATGGTGTCCAAAGTAGATTTTCAATCAAAATAATATTATTCTAACGCATATCTCACTTATTCATTGTAAAAAAAGGGGAAGGATATTTACCTATGTAGCTTACTTGCGCAAAAAACCTGCAAAATGTAGGTAAAGCCCGCCCACCCTCAAAAAATGCACATGCACACCACGAAACCGTAATATTATAGATATTCTTTGACGAAACTATCAGCGAACAATACCTACCTGCAGCTGCATATAGTAAGACATTGACACACCTTGCATCTTCACCGATTAGACTAAATATCTACTCTACACGTGTAGTTCCCCCAAACTCTGGGGCATCCTCAGGAGTTGTTAGACCGTGCAAAATCCAGCACTGAATGGCAGCAGCAATGGGTAAGGATTTCCCCTAACCCCAAGTGACGCCAGATTCAATCCACACTTGTGACATTTTGGCGTGTCCGAACACCGAGTTAATAATACATTGTCTCTTTGATACAGTACTAGGTACCAAAGCGCATGCCCAACAAAACTAGCGATGCATGATAAAGACACGGTGTTCGGACACGCCAAAATGTTACATTACAAGTGTGGACGTCTTTCTTGTATCTAAATAAATCATAATTCAGCTTTAAATTCTGAAATGCTACTGGGCCTATAAAGGCCAGTTTTATCTAAAAAGTGTCAAGTGGTGTTTGGCCAACGGTTTTGAATCAACCGTGCTTCAATCAAGTCATTATGCACTTATTTACCTATATAAAAACTTATTTCTACAGCCAATATTCTATTATGAAATCCTACGGAATCATAAAATAGAGATGATGATTTCTTACTTCACTGGTAATTTCTGTTAAATCACTTGTAACGAGATAATTGCAGAACAGCCGCTTAAATCTTATCACAATGACGTCTTTATCTCCATTTACGCTTAACTACTTATTAGCTTTAATTACCTATACGCGTCCCGTTAATAAGAACTACGCCGGTACCTACTTAAGTAGTATAGGTACCTATATCGCTTAAAACAGCATTGGGAATTCACCTGTGTGTTAATCACTACATAGTATAAAACAAAGTCGCTTTCTCTGTCCCTATGTCCCTTTGTATGCTTAAATCTTTGAAACTACGCAACGGATTTTGATGCGTTTTTTTTAATAGATAGTGATTCAAGAGGAAGGTTTATATGTACTTTTTATCCCGATATTCCCACGGGAACGGGAACCACGCGGGTGAAACCGCGGGCGGCCGCTAGTTTATTATAAAAAAAATTGTACCTAGTACCACGGGTAAAATAGTAGATTGTTTAGCAAGGGCTGTATGGCACCCATAACAGTCGAGTGTTTTGGCGCCCGAACGAAGTGAGGGTGCCGATAGTTCGAGACTGTTATGGGTCCATACACCCGAAGTAAACACTTTACTTTTCATTTTGAATATGAGGAAAGTAAAAAAAACAGTATATTCAAAAAAAAATATTTAATAAGAAAAATGTTACAAAAATAAAAACACTTAAAAATTTACTTAAAATTAATGGTTTGAATCGTGCAATTAGTAAATGATAATGAAACGTTTTTCCCAGGGATATTCACATTAGATATGTTTTGCGATATTTGAGTATCACTAAGAGGTATATCGGTATATGTCGGAGAAGGTATTCTGTCACTGGTATATGTAGAAGTTATCGTTGATGTCGCCGGTTGGTTGTTGACCGCTGAAAAATACGGCGTTTCTTTGGAAGTACCTGGGCGAGGCGAAGTAGGGCGTAACTTTATAAATTCTGTGTATTTGCTATAAATTTTAGATTTACTCTGAATCGAGTCTTCTATGTAGCCTTCGGCGACGGTGCTCGACTTCCATCCACCATGTCTCTTGAGCATTGTCAAATCGGCTCCAGAGTCTGCTAACAATGTAGCAGATGTGCGTCTAAAGCAGTGCCCAGTATACAGACTAGGATTTGGAAGATTAACAAATGTTGCTATTTGTTTAGGCATACAAGAAATTTTATTTTTACCAATTACTTGTCGCATACATTTACCTCGTTGGTAATTTATAAAAAATCTATCAGTTTGTAAGTTTTCGGGGCGCAGTGCTATGTATTTTTCTACTATTTTCACGAATTCTTCCCGCATCACGAATGTTCGTTCAATCTTGGTCTTTGTATCCGGCAATTTTACTATTAGTAGTTGCCCATGTTTTTCTGCATTCTTAATCGTCAGGAACGCGAGTTCTTTACTTCGACATGCGCCGGTGACACCAAAAATTAGCACCACCTAAAAAAATACATTTCATTAGTATATTTATTAAATCACTCAAATTAAAGGAAGAAAATAAAATCAAAATGATTTCTTACCTTTGTCGCTAAATATACATCATCGGGAGCTTGTTTCAAAAAGGTTTCTATTTCCTGCGAAGTGAAAACTTTAGATTTTTTGCATTTATAGCCATCCGACTGTCTTTTCAAAAATGCGACTAATTTGTCATAGTTCTTCAAACTAATGTTGTTTTTTGAATTAACAGTTGATTTTAGCATGGAGTATGTGCTCCATAGTGAAGAAGGCTGATATTTCTTAGCTAATTCATTAAAAAACGCCAGGAACACATTTTCTGAAAAATATTTCACGTTTTTTTCTTCCCGCCATTCCATAAAATGTTCATAAGCTTTCAAATATCTATATCTTGAATTTGAAGGTAAAAGATTATTAATAATACTGTTTGCTTCTTCTCTAATTGATTCGGGAGTTAAACTCATTTCCAAATTACTCGATTGACTCGATGAAGTCATTTTATTCAGGTAAAAATTTTCATACGGCCGCGGTATTTTCGATAGACTCATAACTTTGTCTCTATTTTAGGGAAGGCAAAGGAAACTAAGTCCATACAGGCTTGTTTGGTGTTTTGACCCGTACTCTATGAAATTCCATGGAATTAAAAACCTGATTTTTTATGTTACAAATAACTTATTTGGTTTAATCTGTTTCTAAAAACGCATTCTTTAAACAAAAACAAAGTTTTACTTAGATATTATAATAATAATTTCTCTTAAGTAGTAGCAAAATGGACTGTATAGGCTTCTGTGCCTTTGCACACATACCTTTGGTAAGTAAATGTCCAAAGAGATTAAGATCATTTACAATTATTACAGATTTTGACACGACCACTCCTATTCCTTTTTTAAATTTTATTACAGCCCTAGGGCCGCCACATACCACTTTCAGCCCGCATTTTAGGCACGATATGAGTTACTTTCAGAATATGAGAAATGAAAAAATATTTCCCGTGTTACTACTGGATCGCTTGGTAGTACGAGACGGGATTTTTTTTTACCCGTGTTACTACTGCTAGTAATACTGTGCCCTGTTTAACCAAAAATACAATTTACAAATTGTAAATTGTATTTACAGGCTACAAGTCTACAAGTTTCTGTTTAACCAACATTTACAAGTTACAAGTTTACCATGGTGGAAAATTTACAAATTTGTAAATTGTAGATACAATTCTACACATTTCTGTTTAACCAACATTTACAAGTTACAGGTGACAATTTACAAATTTGTAAGGAAGACCGTTTCGTTAAACGAAGAATTGTAATTACAAGTTTACAAATATGTAAATTGTAGCACAATTTCTACAGGCGGGCTCACCCTGTGTCAGAACTTTACAATTGTTTGCACCAGCCGAATAAGTAAAGAAATTAAATTGTTATTCACATAAAAATGCTTCTAGCCACTAGTAGTGAAAGAATTGTATTATTATTATAGTTTTCCATGACTTTCTTTTTAGTTAATACAGCAGTAGGTACTTACCTAAAGTAGGTACTCTTCAAACAAAATTTTAAATAAATACTTTTATTAGAAAAAAACCGAGTAGCAAGTGACGCAGTGGTAATTCGGCCTACAATCGTTGAAGTTAAGCAACTTTCGCTATGGTTGGTCACGGGATGGGTGACCAAAATTTTATTATCTCAAGCTCCTCCGTACTTCTGAGGCACATTAAGCCGTTAGTCCCGGCTGCGTTTGCCGTCGTTAATACCCATCAATCCGCTTTGGGCCCGCGTGGTGGGTCATGGCCCATTCTCCATATCCATCCATAAGGAAGGTCTTTACTCCATCACTTATTACTTACGGGACTTATAATGGCTGATGATGATTAAAATTCTGTTGTTTTTAATCTACCATCTTCAAAAATTTACAACTTGTAAATTGTATTTTACAACTAAAAATATGTAAATACAAATATGTAAATTGTAATCTACAGGCGTTTTCTACAATTGTAGACGTTGGTTAAACAGCATTAGACTTTACAAATATGTAAGATTTTTAGTTGTAGAATTCTTACATATTTGTAATGTTGGTTAAACAGCACTTGTATTACAAGTCTACAAATTTGTAGCTTTCTTACATAATTGTAGACTTGTAAAAATGGTTAAACAGGGCCCTGGTAGTACCCGGGCAATAAACGAAATAAAGTGCGCGCCAGATAAGTCTGCGCGCGGTCGAAATCGAATACTAATCTTTTCTATAACATAGGAACAAAAACATGTAAGTACTGTAACTAGGGTTGACAGGAGTTGGGATAAAGCTCGACAGGGTCCGGCTTTTTGGATGCTTGTCCGGCCTGTCTGGTTTTTACCTCTTTGACCATCTCGCTCGGCGCGCACGGCGAGAGTAGAGCGAGTAAATAATATGGCTTTTATAAATTCTTGGTTCTTTAGGATGTCCGGCCTTAGTACCCAAAAGTCCGGATAAACTTGCTAACCAGTCCGGCCTTTCAATTTTAATGGCAACCCTTTACTGTACTAGTGCCAAAAAGGCCCCAGTCGCGCGCGGAAATATCTGGCACTGACTTTATGTTCGTTATTATCAGCCATTTTGTTGTCCACACTGCTAGCACAGTTAGTCGACGCCCTTGAAGTTGGGCGATACCGACGCCCGTATAGATATTTACGCAAGTACGTAAGGGTTGTCACTTTAAAATGTGAAGGTGGACCTTTTACGACCCCGGTTGGGTACATTAGTATTGCGATATTAAATTAATAAAATAATTTAATAATGCAATGCAATGTCAAAAATATTAAAAAATTCAAGATGGCGGCTGATTTTTTGTTTGTGGGCTAATTTCGATGATACTCGATTTATGGTACTATTTTGACAAGAAAACAGCAACGCAATGTTAAAAATATAAAGAAATCCAAGATGGCGGCCAACTTTTTTGTTTGCAGGCCGATTTCAATGAAACTCAGTTTGTGGTTCTATTTTGACTAAAAAACAGCAACGCAATGTCAAAAAATTTAAAATCCAAGATGGCGGTCAACTTTTTAGTTTGTGGGCCGATTTCGATAAAACTCGATTTATGGTACTATTTTGACAAGAAAACAGCAACGCAATGTTAAAAATATAAAGAAATCCAAGATGGCGGCCAACTTTTTTGTTCGTAAGCCGATTTTGATAAAACTCAGTTTCTGATTTTAATTTGTCAAGAAAACATCAACGCAATGTTAAAAATATAAAAAAAAACCAAAATGGCGGCCAACTTTTTTGTTTGCAGGCCGATTTTGATGAAACTTGGTTTTTAGTACAATTTTGACAAGAAAACAACAACACAATGTCAAAAAATAAAAAAACCAAGATGACGGCCAACTTTTTTTTTGTAAGCCGATTTTGATGAAACTTAGTTTCTGGTATTATTTTGACAAGAAAACAGCAACGCAATGTTAAAAGTATTAAAAAATCCAAGATGGCAGCCAACTTTTTTATTTGCAGGCCGATTTCAATGAAACTCAGTTTCTGGTTCTATTTTGACAAGAAAACAGCAACGCAATGTTAAAAATATAAAAATTCAAGATGGCGGCCACATTTTTTGTTTGCTGGCCGATTTCGATGAAATTCAGTTTCTGGTACTATTTTGACAAGAAAACAGCAACGAAATGTTAAACTAAAAATCCAAGATGGCGGCTGACTTTTTGTTTGTGGGCCGATTTTGATATAACTCGGTTTTTTGTACTATTTTGACAAGAAAACCGTTCTTAACACAATGTAATACAAATGGTCAAGATGGTGGCCGTTTTTTGTTTCTCTCTTTTCGCTTATTAAAATGTAACAGGTTTTTAATTGAAAGCTTGAGACAGAGTCAAGTATCATCATCATCATCATCATGTCAAGTAAAAGATTTAATTAATTATTAATTTGCTTTAACACAAACACAGTAAATTACGACGTAACATCCTTCGTAATTTACTGTGTTTTTGACAGCTGTAAATCCTATTTAAAAAAAAAAATAAGTAAATAAAAATTAAGTTACAGAGTTTGAAAATAATGATTGTGACATGGGATGATTTTGATATATATACGAAGGCGCTTTAAAGGTTCAGAAATATGAATCGGCTTATTTCCAATCTGAATATTTTTCTTTAACAAAACTTCAACCCATTCAAACGTTAGGAGTAGGTCAAATTTACCTTGCAAAATTTCATGGCAGACAGACAGACAGATACAATTATAGGTGAAATTAAATAAAACATGTAATATATTTTATTTTGATACTTCTTACCCCTAAAATGCTAACCATAATTATTTATTTTATTTTATTTCGCAATACACCAAAATGTACCTGCCACATTTTAATTTTGTTACAAACCTTCCGTACTTGCAGAAATACCTATACAGACGTCGGTATCGCCTAACTTCAAGGGCAATCAATCAATCAATCAAATCATTTATTGCATGTCACATTACATAAATAAGCACGATGGTAGTAGTTACAAATTCGGTATACATGTGACGCCCTGCTAGGGCATAGCAATACAGAGTATACTAAAAAAGCTAAGATTACTACTATATATAAAAATTGGTTATACTGTGGTAATTGTAACATTTATGTATATATAATTTAGCGTTGGTGTTGCCTTGTCGAAATAGGACCAAAAACAGAGTTTCATCTAAATCGGCCCACAAACAAAAAAGTCGGCCGCCATCGTGGATCTTTAATATTTTAACATTTCGTTGCTGTTTTTTTTGTCAAAATAGTACCAAAAATCGAGTTTTATCCAAAACGGCTCACAAATAAAAAAGGTTGGCTGCCATCTTGGATTTTTTAATACTTTTAACATTGCGTTGTTGTTTTTTTGTCAAAATAGTAACAGAAACTAAGTTTCATCAAAATTGGATTACAAAAAAAAGTTGGCCGCCATCTTGTTTTTTTTTATTTTTGACATTGTGTTGTTGTTTTCTTGCCAAAATTGTACTAAAAACCAAGTTTCATCAAAATCAGCCTGCAAACAAAAAAGTTGGCCGCCATCTTGGATTTTTAATACTTTTATCATTGCGTTGTTGTTTTCTTGTCAAAATAGTACCAGAAACTGAATTTAATCGAAATCGGCCAGCAAACAAAAAATTTGGCGGCCATCTTGGATTTTTATATTTTTAACATTGCGTTGCTGTTTTCTAGTCAAAATAGAACCACAAACTGAGTTTCATTGAAATAGGCCTGCAAACAAAAAAGTTGGCCGCCATCTTGGATTTTTTAATACTTTTAACATTGTGTTGTTGTTTTCTTGTCAAAATTGTACTAAAAACCAAGTTTCATCAAAATCGGCTCACAAACAAAAAAGTTGGCCGCCATCTTGGCTTTTTAATATTTTTAACATTGCGTTGCTGTTTTCTTGTCAAAGTAGTACCAGAAACTGAGTTTCATCGAAATTAGCCTGCAAACAAAAAAGTTGGCCGCCATCTTGGATTTTTTATACTTAAAAGTATGGATCATCTTGCATCTTGGATTTTTTATACTTAAAATGTTAAAACATTGCGTTGTTGTTTTCTTGTCAAAATAGTACCAGAATCTAAGTTTCATCAAAATCGGCTTACAAAAAAAAAGTTGGCCGCCATCATGGTTTTTTTTAGTTTTGACATTGCGTTGTTGTTTTCTTGTCATAATTGTACTAAAAACAAGTTTCATCAAAATTAGCTCACAAACAAAAAAGTTGGCCGCCATCTTGGATTTTTAATATTTTTAACATTGCGTTGCTGTTTTCTTGTCAAAATAGTACCAGAAACTGAGTTTCATCTAAATCGGCCTGCAAACAAAAAAGTTGGCCGCCATCTTTGATTTTTTTATACTTTTAACATTGCGTTGTTGTTTTCGTGTCAAAATAGTACCAGAAACTTAATGTCATCAAAATCGGCTTACAAAAAAAAATTGGCCGCCTTCTTGTTTTTTTTTTTATTTTTGACATTGTGTTGTTGTTTTCTTGTCAAAATTGTACCAAAAACTAAGTTTCATCAAAATCGGCCCGCAAACAAAAAAGTTGGCCGCCATCTTGAATTTTGGAAATTGCCTTTTTTTAATAAGCGAGATGAAGATTTACACGCACTCATAGTGAAAAACCTATGCACCATAAAATATGTTACTATTAATCTAATAATAAATTAAAACGTTATAGACGTGATAGCCCTGGAAGACGTGTCCCGAGTTACTATGAACGGCGTTGTATGTAACTCGGGACAACCACTCCCCCGTCTCACCCCGCAAGCCCCGCACGATTGACCTGTCTAGACGTCTCCGTCGATAGGTATAGGTACCTATTTAAGCTTTGGGGCGGGCACTAAAATGGTCAATACGAGGATTAAGGGGGGCTACGGGGGCTACCGGCAAAAAATATGGATATGAGCATGGGCTTCAATGCTTCAATTGGGCGTTAAAATTTTACATATCGTATTATATATAATAATATATATTTATTTATATTTAAAATGTTCATATCGATACCTTTATCTCTAGCCTCAAAGTCTCTAGCAATGGGCGTCATGCAACTCATGCAGTACCTAAATCAAATAAAGCTCTTTAAAAATACCTTTATAGTTTGCCAGACCTTTGTAAAATCATATAGGAACCTAATAAACGTGAACTTAAGGTGGTTCGATGAGCTCAGTAGCGCCACCAATGGAAATAAATCAATTACATCTTATTAAAGGCTTAGATTAAAAGTTTCGGTTATTTTGCGCAAATAAAAGAGTAAAATGCATTTTATAAATATACTTTTAAGAACTCAAACTTACGCAATAAGTCGTGAACCTCAGTAGTGCCAAAAGTAGCCACATTTAGCAATATCGAGATCCATAACTTAATGCTCATATTTGAGGCCATGAAAAAACAATTAAAAATTGCATTTTACTCTTATATATATTTGCGCAAAACAACCGAAACTTTTATTCTAAGCACTTGATAAATCGTAAATGATTTATTTCCATTGGTGGCGCTACTGAGCTCATCGAACCACCTTAAATGCTGCAATTGACGTGATGACCAAGAATCACGAGTAGATAGGTACTATTTGTTTTAGTAACTTACAATATTCTGAATAACACAAACTCAACTCAGCGATACAACTTCTTGTCATCAATCAACGATAGTTTATGGAGCACGCTTGTAGATCTTTCCATCATCATTGTGTTCAAGCCAAGATATCCATTAAGAAGAAATTGACAGCATAATGGTAAAGTGTTTTCTCTCCATCTCATAGATAAATGACAACCGTGTCACATTAGTATTCAGTCATTTGATAAATGACCACACTTTCCATTCCATGGTATGATGATGCTGTCGGCAAAAAAAACAATCAACTCTGTCAAGAAATGTTCTAATGAGAAATAAAAAACACTGCGTAGCATTTTTAGTGTATAAATAGACGCCAGACGTAAGCAATCATTAATAAAAAGTAAATTACCTTAGTTAAGTAGGTATACTACAACTAATTATTGTATGCCTGGATCAAGCATAAATGAGATTATGAAAGTAATTGTAAAAAAATCTTATAGTGAAAACACAAACTTGATTGTTTTAATCGGGAATAGAGATAGTATAAACAAAAACCAGTTAATATCATACTGTCACTCATTATGCTCTCTAAATGTTAGAAAAGTTGTTATGTTTACATTTCCCTATAGTCAAGGGTTTTCACAATTAGAGAATAAATTAAGATATAATCTTAATTTAACATTAAGCACAATAGCATCTCATAATAGTCAGATACAAATAATAGACATAAATACCCTGTTAGAAAATCTTAACTTGACGAAAGATAAATACTATCTGCATAATTATCATAAGCGACAAATAGCATTATCGCTATCTTTTTATTTTAATCAACTAGCCAACAATCTGGCTACTCTAACTTCTGCTTCTTTTGAGCAGCTTAAATGTGACATTTCTAATTCAACTTTGGAATCTGTTCCAAATAATTCGATTCTTTTGAATCCAAATACTGACATGGTTAATTTAAATTACCATTAGAGACAACGGAGGCATACTCTAGCCCAGTATTGACAAGAGGAAAGCCTAAATGTTTAAAAATAGTACACCAGAATATCCAAGGCTTTTCTGCTGGCAAAGACCTAGAAATAAGTTTATTTTTAAATTGTGAAAATATTGATGTGTTATGTGTTACTGAACATTGGTTAAAAGAATATGAATTATTGTTAAATTTGGATAATTATAGTGTTGTAAGTTCATTCAATAGAAAAACTGCAGTAAGGGGGGGTTCTTTAATAATTTTACCTAATAACACACAATATAAAGAGCGAAAGGATATAGTATCCCTCTCTGTTGAACGAATTTGTGAGATATCATGCGTGGAACTTGAACAAATGATTATAATCTGTGTATATAGCCCCCCTGGAGCAAATTACACAGTCTTTGAGTCCACTATGGAGGATGTTTTGAAAATATGCTGTCGTAAGAATAAAAAAATTTTAGTTTGTGGAGATTTTAATATAGACATCTTAGATATTAAATTAGCACAACTCTCCAGTAAATTCCTTAATCTTTTTAAATCATTTAATTTGCTTCACACTTTTAATGAACCGACGCGAATTACGCCAACATCGGCCACTTGCTTAGATAACATCTTTTCCAACTGTAACTTAATTGAGAAATCGGTAATTAATATTATTAAACCCGACCACAGTGGACAACTAGCTTCTTTTGAGCACTATAATGTTACTCCTAAACGCGAAGTAATTTGCAGGCCAATACCGAAACGTGGTATTAATAAATTTAGAAATAATGTACAAGATAAAGTTCAATGTTTGCCAGCTTCTGCTGACGCTAATAACTCTTATCAATCATTATTTGTTATTGTTGAAAAAGAATTTAGTAACAATTTTAAACAAAAAGTTATAAAGTGTAATGATCGTAAGAAGTTCAGTGACTGGGCCACACCTGGTATTTATAATAGTAGAAGAAAGTTATTTGAACTCTATGCACAAAAAACGACTTCCTGTGATCCTAGCTTCATTGAATATGTCAAGAAATATTCAAAAACATTTAGGAAAGTATGTGCTTTGGCAAAATCTAGGTATATTTCAAATAAAATTAAATCATCGGAAAATAAAATAAAAGCTACCTGGAGTATTATAAACCAAGAAACTGGCAAAACAAAAAGCAAAATTAATTCATTTAACTTAAAAATTAGTGATCAGACTTTTGAATCGGATATTGAGGTGGCTAGTGCTTTTGAAGGTTTCTTTACTCGAATTCCGTTAGAAACTACTAGCAGACTTAACTCTTGCCCCAACACCGCTGTCTCTCTTATGGAATCTAGTGTGAACAAGTACCAGGAAACATTTAGTTTTAGCTATGTCACTACCGAAGATATTATTAAAGCATTCAAAGCAATAAATATTAAGAAAACAGAAGATCTCTGGGGCATATCTACAAGTATCATCAAATCAATAATTGATGTGATAGCTCCATCATTAGCAATAATTTTTAACCAATGTATAAGTGAAGGGGTTTTTCCTAATTTAATGAAAAATAGTAAAATAATTCCTCTGTTTAAAGCTGGTGACAAAAGTGACCCAGCAAATTTTAGACCTATATCCATACTACCAGCAATAAGTAAAATATTTGAGAAATTAATTTATGCTCAACTTTTAGAATATTTTAAATTAAATAGTATACTGCATGAGAAACAGTTTGGTTTTTCAAAAGGTAAAAGTACAACTGATGCTGGGGTTGCATTTCTAAAACATGTACTTGATGCCTGGGAGGACAAGCAGGATGTAATCGCTATTTTTTGTGACCTTTCCAAGGCATTCGATTGTGTTGATCACCAAACACTATTAAGGAAGTTAAAACATTATGGTGTTTCTGAAATGTCAGTAAGGCTTATGCATTCATATCTGTATGAAAGAACTCAGAAGGTAGTTATTAATAAAACTGAGTCTACCGGAGCTCCCATTACTATGGGCGTACCCCAAGGATCAATATTGGGCCCGCTGTTGTTTTTAATATACATAAATGACCTTCCTTACTACGCGAAGAATTTATGTGAGACGGTGCTATTTGCCGATGATACATCTCTAGTCTTTAAAGTAGATAGAGGTGATGACTGTTCTGACGAAGTAAATAGTGCTCTTTCAAAAGTGTCACATTGGTTTAATAGTAATAATTTATCATTAAACTCAAAGAAAACTAAGTGTTTAAAATTTTCGTTACCTAATGTAAGACAAGTTGATTTTCATATAAGACTAGACGGCGATATGGTCGAATTCATTAACAATACAAAGTTTCTAGGTATTATATTAGACTCGCGACTACAATGGGATCCTCATATCGAAGCCTTGGCGAGTAGACTCAGTTCGGCCGCATTCGCAGTTAAGAAAATAAGGCTCTTAACCGATATTGAAACGGCTAGAATAGTCTATTTTAGTTATTTTCATAGTGTTATGTCCTACGGCCTTTTGTTGTGGGGCTCAGCCGCTAACATCCACAGTATATTCGTGCTCCAAAAAAGGGCTATTCGCGCCATGTACAACCTCCGATCGAGAGATTCTTTAAGAGATCTATTTAAAGAAATAAACATTTTAACTGTTGCAGGACAATACATCTATGAAAATATAATTTATGTGAAAAAGTATTATAATACATTTGTAAAGCAGAGCGATATTCATCGCTTTAACACAAGAAATAAAGATAAACTTGTCGTTCCCAAGTTTAGGCTAGAAAAATCCAGAGCCTCATTTCTGGGGAAAAGCATAGCCTTTTTTAATAAAGTTCCACAGCATATAATTGAACTACCATTGCATAAATTTAAATGTTACATTAAAGAGTCGCTGATGAGCAAAGGATACTATAAAGTAGACGATTATTTGAATGACCGCAATGCATGGTCATGATGTAACACATAACATAATCACTGTTTAATATGATGTATTTTTATACTAAGCAATTGTTGTATTAGTAACGATATGTTTTTTTTTTTTGTAAATGTCGTTACCTAACTAAGAAACGCTGGCAAGTTTCTTGCGCCCATTCTTCTTGTCAGTTAAAAAAGTCTTGAATGGGTGGTAGGAAAATATTGACGATTCATAAGTACATATTTGTTATGTCTAAGTGAATAAAGAATATTTTTATCTTTTATCTTATCTTATCTATATACTTTACACAAAATCTTAAATATAAATTTCAGTGTTGCTTACATGACCCATTTTCTATGAGAATTAGATTCCTGAATTATCAGAAACATGTCCAAAAATGTATTGGCTACGGAATTAGGATGGTATTTGCTGTTGTTAGCTCTGCACTCACTGCGATATCCTCGAATGTAAACTCATGACGGTCATGACATTCATATCATGACCCATCCAGTGGTTCACCTAGCCGTAAGTCCTAGCGTGCGTGACGTGACACCACGAGCCATAGGTCCAGGCACAGCCTTCTCTATCGTCTAGACGATAGAGACGGCTGTGGTCCAGGGGACCGTACCTACTCTGAAACGCTAATCCGAAACTTCGGTTAGCCCCGCCTCTTTCACTCGATTCTGTCATGACTGGAGAGTGAGAGAGACGGACGTTTGTAACGAGCACAGACAAGACAGTGATAACTATAAGCTTTATTCTTCTTCCCCAGATCAAAACCTGAAACTTCGTTATCACTGTCTTGTCTGTGTTCGTTATCTTTCATAGGGGGTCCAGCTTTACCTCAGTGCATGTAAACGCATTTTTATCACGTAAATAAAATAGGTGTTGTTATCTTGTTATGGGATGTGGTGATGATGTTCTTGTGTATAGAAGAATGGTAGGTATTGCGTGATTTGAATTTATTTAAAGCATACGAAAACGGCACAAAAATATTTTTTGATTTCCAACGTTTTTATCGAGGGCTGATGAACATTCAATTATACTATCACCACCGGCAGGTAGGTACCTCTATCCACTTGGAAAGTCAGTGTTACGAAGATAGAATATCTAAGCGATCTCGTAAGTAAGGCAGGCGTCAAGCTTCGCAGCGCTGACCTTAAATTATCAGCCTAGATTCCACTTAAACTTAGCAACATCAAAACAACCGCAGTCCCATCCAAAACTGACCTTTCTCACGCTCTCGAGTTGACATAGGCACCTTATGCTAGTATTTACATAGGTACTTACATCATCTTATGATATTTTCGTGATATTTTAAAACGTAGAGGTACTTATAGATTATAACTTACCTACCAGCCTTCCGCCCGCGGCTTCGCCCTTATGGATTACATACAAGACATTATCCCGCGGGAAAAGTTATTTTCACAAAGGAATAAGCCTTATTCCCGCGGTAAAAAGTACCATATGTCCTTCATAGGGTCTCAAACTATCTCCATTCCAAATATCATCAAAATCGTTTCAGCCGTTTTGACGTGAAAACGGAACATACAGACAGGCAAACATTTTCGCATTTATAATATTAAATAAGTAGGTTAGTAGGGATTTTAGTATGGCCCTATACATACGGAGCACCAGTGTGGGCGGATAAGCTCAACGACGTAAACTGTCGTCTGCTTCGTCGTCCGCAAAGAGCAATGGCCATCAGAATCGTCCGCAGGTATAAGACCATTTCGCAGATGGCCACGCTTGCTCGCCCAACTCCCGCCGCGTAGGGGCCCGGAATGCCGAGCCAACCGTCAGGTCGTAGGAGCTTGCCACCTCGGACCCTCCACATTATGACCTACTTGACGGCGGAGAGAGCAAGAAGTAAAAAAAGGTTAGTAGGGATTTTTACTTCTTTGCATTCATAATGAAATATGAAAAATGGACCCATCCTCAGAGAGAGAGAGAATGCTCTGTCCGCTGCTGCTGGGCTACGGAATCATCCAACGACAACGGAATCGGTTTAGTTTAGTTAGACTATAATTTTTCCATTTAATTTTTTTTTTAACTTAAGACGGATGTTACCGGCTTTAGTAAAAACTGCGGATCTTCACGCTCGTGTGCGTTTAATTAGAAGCTACTCGTACTGTTATTGTGCTAATACTCTATCGAATGCCAGTATTTTTAGTAAAAGGGGTAAAGAAACAGTCTAGGAAAGTTGCATTCCTCACCACCAGATCCTGGGGGGCTACCGGCAAAAAAAATATGGATATGGGAATCATTTGACTTTTGAGGACCATATTATGCCCATATAATGACGTAAGGACATTATTTTAGTCTTCAAAAGTAAATTTAACCCCATGCTCATATCCGTATTTTTTATAAACGTAATTTGGACAAAAATACCGAACAGATTTCATTTCACACAAGCCGCCTGCGCAGAGTTAACTGTAAATGCGTTTCTTACGCGGTTGCCCGTTTTAAGGCGATCCATATACTTATTGGCACAATGGATTGCACGCGATCGCAACTCCATTCGTACGACATTCCGTTACTCGGCTGACACATTCAGTCTTCACTTTCCTTTGCGCAGCGCGACCGTGAACTTCACTATGCGCTAAGTCGCTAACAAAAACAAATCGGAACTCAGTGCTGTTAAAAAAAAAGTAAAAAAGAATCTCGAATAATGGCGCGAAAAAACTTTCTTTTCTTCGTCACTTTGTTGCTAGTGTTTTCTTCTTGTGAAATGAAAAGGAGTAAGATAAAGGATTACCCGACGGAGAAGCAGCTTTTGTTGCAAAGAAAGGAGACGACCCCCGTTGATTTTACAAGACTTGTTGTGATGCGGTTGGTGTATGGCTTCGCGAAAGTACTGGGCTTTGAAGAACCTATTAGTGAAGTGTTGAATGGTGCCCTGGTGCCTCCTGGAGCTGATGATGATGACTATGACGACGGTGATGATGATGGCGGTATATTCGACGACTATTAATTTCAAATTAGGTAGTTTCAATGTAGTTAAAGACAAAAATTAACACCAAATAGAGAGCATTTATTAAGTTCATTAGTTATTCAGTTGTTTGCAAATTGTTTATGGAGTATTTATTAATCTTTGAATTTCATATGTATTAGCAAATGTAAAAATAACAAAACTGTATTATTAGTCCTAGATACCTATTTTTTATAATGTTGATCATGTACCTGGTAGACATAATAACTTATATTATTAATTATTTTTGTACTGTAAATATATTTTATACAACTGTAGATCAATTTATATTTAATTAAAATTCGGTGCCTTATTTAACATTCTATCGCATTTTTTCTCTCTTTAAATTAAGGTCAACAGAAAAGCCCTATAAATCAGTTTTGTTTTTAACGCAACCTACTTAGGTACTTACTTTTCGTAACTTTTGTTTAGCCACTAGAATACCGAACCAAAATGGTTAAAATCTAGAGATAGCGACACCTTGAAAACCGGTGCGTACACCACTCGGCCACGGAGGTCGTTATGTGGTCAATCAAATGGTCGTCACTTGTTACACTAGTAGGCTTGCTGATAAGAACTTTTGTGTACTTTACGACGAATACCCACTATAACAAAAAAAAATAGGTCTAGGTACTTATTTAAATTCCACTTACATAAGTAGGTAAGGTAAGGTAGGTACTACTTAATATTTAGAAGACGTGCGTACAATGCTTGTGCATTGACTTGTGTCATGGATCCGTTTTAGTGACATTGTTTAGTGACCTATGCTAGGGTGGATCGTTTTTTCGTTTTTATAGAATTTCAAAATCGCGGGGTGCTCGAAAGTTGCTTCATGTGATGAGGATCAAAACTTATTATGAGGACAACTTAATCAAATTAGTAGAAGTACTGCCCCCAAGGCCGTCAAAGTTTGAAAATCATGAAGTTTTCAAAGTCATAAAAAATTTTATACAAATATCATAACTTAAATCATTAATGAAGAATTAGTTGTAAAATGAATAAAAAAACCATAAATGACAATAAAAATAACATTTAAGTTATACACGCCTCCAAAAAAAATTTTTTTTAATCTCTTTAATTTTCTTATTTTCTAAATTACCTTATTTTCAAATGATTTGTTTTTTCTGTTTTAATTTCCATTCTCATTTTCTTTGTAGCATGTTTATTGTATTATTTCAATAAAAAAATACAAAATTTATTATTCCATAACTTTACTTTTTTTCATACATCATATATTTTTCTTAAAATCCAAAGCTCTTGGGGCAGTATTTCTACTAATTTGATTAAGTTGTCCTCATAATATAACGGTTTTACAAAACAATAAAACCGATATTATGTGCCGAGAGGGAAAACATACAGCATTGTCTATGAAGAAGCAGTGTGTACTTAGCTTTACGATGGTGTGGTCTGGCCTTTAGCCATAGACAAAGTCGATCTTCCACTATTCGTCCGCTAGGTGTCGCCTGTGTCCCCAGCTAGGGCGGAAGGTGTTTGCCGCCATTCCGAGTCTCATAGTCTTCACCAGGAAGAATTTCCTGCAATGCTGTATGTTTTCCCTCTCGGCACATAATATCGGTTTTATTGTTTTGTAAAACCGTTATATTGATGTGCCTCCGGAAAACATACAGCATTGTCTATGAAGATGTGTTTGTTATCTGCTGGTGAAAATAATTAACACAACGCTATGATGATTAAGACATTTTATATTTATGTCTGATAAAAATAATGTTAAATTGTCATTATAATAAAATAAGAAAGTTTTCAGAGTTAAAGAAAACGATCAAAATGGTTTTTACTTATTTCTAGGGAGACTAATCGTTTGCAATAATTGTTACAAAAATTATGTCTTGGACAATTTCCAATTGCCCCTAGAAAGTATTTTTTACCACCTCAAAGAGGCGAACAGATCTGCAGCTTCCTGAAGCTATCAGTAAGCACATTTTATACTTAATTTCATTTACTGCAGTATTAAGCTTTAATTAATTATTTAATTTAGTTACTTTGTCTTTTAGTCATGACCTAAAAGAAGTATTCTCTAATTATCTCGAGAAGTATTACTGGTATTACTGCCGGTATATTTGAAATGGTTTCCAAGCTGGCTATGAACATGTGAGTCAGTTTCAAGCCCAAAATTTGGAATAAAAAAACTGTTTTAATGGACTCTGCGTCCAGATGATAAGAATAGTACTTTGCTGATATACTAGCGATATCGAGGAGTTAATAATCTTAGACTTGGTTGGCAGAAAGCCACTTTAGGAATAGACTTGGGTCCCAACCACATTTAAAATTTCGTTTCAAGTTTCAGTTGGAGAATTATAGTTTTTCTCTGTGAAGTCCAAAGATTATAATAATTTTTCTGTTACAATAGATTTATCAAGAATTTATGCGATATTATAAGGCTTAGTCAAGAGATGTTAAGGATCGTCTTGATTATCACCATCTAAAATATCTTCTACTTGCTGGCATATAAGCCGTTTAGGTAGATTTACGTCAGTTTTGTTTTTATTTAATAAATCTTTTCCTTCTTATGACCACTCATATTTGACTACCCCACCCCCAATTTTTTAAATTTTCAGGTGATTTGTAATGCTTGAACCTGTGGAGGTGGCAGTAACAACGTTATACCTATCAGCGTCTTGGACAAGTGCAGGATTTCACGCGTGTGATCCAGAGATCGCGATTTCGGAACTTGTGATCAGAGAAAGAAAGCTCGAGTACACTCTGGCTCGACTATCATGCATGTTCTGTATAGATGAGTGCCCCAACTCTACTCGGAAACGTCCGTTAGCTAGAAAGTGAGTAACTGGAGGTTCTAGTATTTTTGTCGAGTGGTTTATGGCTCCGCGCCACAACACACACAGCTGTGTGGCTCCGCGCCACATCATCTCTTGGCATACCTTTGTAGGAATCGAGATAGTATGTCGAAGTTACATTTTGTCGAATTAGCGTTCAGTATTTGTGAGTAGTAGCGGCAGTGCGGCCGTGCCGTGGCCTACAGAATCTCGCCGGCCTCGCTATTACGCATAACGAAATTGGCAAAGCTCCGCCAGGGTACAGCAGACTCTAAAGTGCACGCAGGCCAGGCAGTACCTCTGTTCTATGAAGCGATCTAGACTCCTGTTGAATTTGTCTACTTGCTACTAAATTATTCGCTATATTTTGAATTTTCTGCTGTATTTCGCCGAATTCGGGAATATGAGGGCGTTAGGGTAGGTTTTTAGTAACTGACTGTACAAACCAGGTTTCTCCAGGTGTCTAACGGCCTCCGCAGTTTCTTGGTCCATCGGTCTATTAGTAGGCAGGTAAGACCTTGACGAACTTCCGGGTCGGGATAGGGTGTCCGCGACCCTGCAGGTAAGACCTTGACAAACTTCCGGGTCGGGATAGGGTGTCCGCGATCCGGCACGTTACTGGGTCTCAGTGACCCAGCACGTTAGTGTTGCAATAATTTTCTACGAACTTTCGCTGGTAGGGTCTACGCGACCCAGCACGTTACTGGGTATCCGCGACCCAGCACGTTGCTGTTGCAATAATTTTCGACGAACTTTCGCTGATAGGGTCTCCGCGACCCAGCACGTTACCGGGTCTCCGCGACCCAGCACGTTGCTGTTGCAATAATTTTCAACGAACTCTCGCTGATAGGGTCTCCGTGATCCTGCACGTTATTGGGTCTCCGCGACCCAGTACGTTGCCGTTGCAATAATTTTCGACGAACTATCGCTGATAGGGTCTCCGCGACCCAGCACGTTACTGGGTCTTTGCGACCCAGCACGTTGCATTTGCAATAATTTTCGACGAACTTTCGCTGATAGGGTCTCCGCGACCCAGCACGTTGTTGTTGCAATAATTTTCGACGAACTCTCGCTGATAGGGTCTCCGCGACCCAGCACGTTATTGGGTCTTTGCGATCCAGCACGTTGCAGTTGCAATAATTTTCGACGAACTCTCGCTGATAGGGTCTCCGCGACCCAGCACGTTACTGGGTCTCTGCGACCCAGCACGTTACTGTTGCAAAAGTGTATCAGCCTCCGCGTCGCAGCCTGTAGGCGCAACTTAGTAGGTGTAGGTCGTCATGACCTGACCTCTCAAACACTAAGCGGTTATATGAGACTGCGCTGCTGTCAGATCCCACAAACGAAAATGCAAACACAAAAACGAACCTTGATAATTGGTCCTTAAAACCACCCGATGCGATTGTGCAGTAGGGATACGAGTGTAGATTCCTTTACTCTAGTTTTATATCTAGTTTTTTTTTTCCATTCAGTCTCCAAGCTGAAGGAACACCGACTTCACGGAATGTGAAATATGACAGTGACTAGTTCTGACAAGTTATATGTGTTGGTGATGTAATTATAATTAGGTACTGTCTGCGCAAGTAATAATAAATAAAAAAGTGATGAGTTATTTTAATTAACTATTCGTTCAGCTTTCGAAGATTGGATGCATTATTCCATTGCTTTTCTTCCGCAGAAAAGGCTTGGAAATGAGACTGGGAGTCTTGTTTATAACAAACAGACCATAATCCTTCCTTTCAGAAGTGCCCGGATCAATCTGTTGTTACTGGTAATGTCATTGCATGTACATGTACTGGTATTGTCATTGCACTGGTATTGTCATTTAATGTTTCACTGTTACTTGTGAAGGCATTATTTTCTTTAAAAAAATGGTTAATGTGTGGCAAGAGCAAGATACACACATGAGATTCACTATTATTAACCCGCACAGATCAGTTTTGCGTAAATAGAGGTAACTATATTGTGTTGACAAAACACACAGTTGGTAGTACGACCATAATGAAATACTATATAAACGTGTATAAAACAAACGTTACCTGTAATGTGCAAGATAGTGAAAGCCCAATTTACATGTGGGGTACTAACATTACGTTCTAATAAGATATATGAAGAAAATAATGTCAAATGTACGAAATAGCACATTGCTTTAATTTTTCAGTCTGTTTTATTATATTTTCGTTGCCGATGTGAAAGGAATTTGTTCCGTGAACATTTCTTAAATAATTTCAAAGATGAGGGTAGGTAAAAACCCAAGCTCATTTCTGGGAGCAAACGTAGCCTTTTTAATAAAATTCTACCGCCTTTAAATCAATTCACCTTTGTGTAAGTAAATTCAAAAGTTTATAAAGATTCACCCATGGGCAAAAGGGATAAAGACCCGCAATGCATGGTATTGATGTAACATAACCACTAGGCATTATGTTTTTTTTTCTCTTTTGATTAATAATGTGTAATGAGTAACGATATAAATATCCTTAGCTCAGAAAACGCTAGCAAGTTTATTGTGCCTGCTATTCATGTTGGTTAGAAAAAATCGTAAACATAACTCTTTATTATTTTTAATTTCAATACCGGGTTGGTTAAAACATATCATGCAAAGCTTAAGCTTAAGCTTCCCTACAATTGTAGTGAACGTATTGCCGATTTTAAGAGTAACAAGGTTGAAATTCCATCATAAGTTTGAAAAGTTTCTTGTCAACTGGTTTGATGAACTTTTTATGTACATTTACTTAGTTCTAACAGTTTTGCATATCCAGTTGGTGTCTTGACATTGATACAAATCGGCTTAGTCAAGTTCTCATCAGTATTGTATTTGTAAAAAGACTGACCTGATATATCACGCGTCGATCCGAGGATCGACCGTTACCTCAGCTCTTAGTTTCCTTTTCTCGGTGTTTGATGCTTGTTGATCAGTCTCACTGGAGCTGCTGGTCAAACTTTCCTCTTGTACTGGATCCCTCTCGTCGATGTCGATGTAATGGAGCCCGTTGACCAACGCCATATTTTTCCGCAAATTCCGTAATAACCGAGAAAAAAATAACAAATTTAATATAGATCGTTTATGAAAGACGTTAACAATTAACGTGTGAGTTGAATTTCCGATCTTTATTTGAAGATCATGAAGATTCAGGACGATTTTCGTCCGTACGTGACGAAAGTACACAACGCTATGAGACTCGGAATGGCGGCAAACACCTTCCGCCCTAGCTGGGGACACAGGCGACACCTAGCGGACGAATAGTGGAAGATCGACTTTGTCTATGGCTAAAGGCCAGACCACACCATCGTAAAGCTAAGTACACACTGCTTCTTCATAGACAATGCTGTATGTTTTCCGGAGGCACATCAATAAGTTTTGATCCTCATCACATGAAGCAACTATCGCGCACCCCGCGATTTTGAAATTCTTTAAAAACTTAAAAACGATCCACCCTACTATGCATGCCTATGCCCAAGACAATAAGGGCATTTGTGCACTACACTGAATTTTACCGATCCGGAAAAAAACGGATGCTTGTATTTAATTAATTTAATCATTTATAATAGTAAGAATTTATTTATTTCGTGTAGTTTCAATGTTTCGAACCCTAAACTACACGAAATAAATAAATTCTATTATTAATAATAATTAATTATTAAAATACAAGCATCCATTTTTTTTTTTGAATCGGTAAAATTCAGTGTAGTGCACAAACGCCCTATCTAAGCGCGTTTCCATAGCGCTACATAAAGTATAATACAGTACCTACAGTACCAAATAAGACACGGATTTGCTACAGCACAAACACCAGGCTCGCTGTGTAGTAGTTACGTAATAACTATTATCTTATCTGTGTTGTAGGCAGCAAGATGGTGGTAGCTAGCCAGGCGGACTTTAAACAGGCCATACCACCAACCAAACCAAATACTTACAATATGTACCCCCACTGGGAATCGAACCCGGGACCTCTGGGTTTGATACCGGTGGTGTGTAGGTTAGATAATACCACTAGACCACAGAAGCGGTTAGAAGTTATTACTAAGTAGGTAGGTTTTAAACTGTGGTCTTCTATGACCACCTCTGAGGTCGAGTGGCGTAGGTAAGGTACGCACCGCTTTTCAAGACCGCTATCTCTTGGGACTCGGGACCAGGGGGGCTACCGCGTAACTTTATGGATATGAACTTCATACGTTTTTTGGAACTTTAAGTCAATTTAAAAAAAATAGCCGCTATCAGTTCCCTGTTTATTGACGTCGGGTATAACCTCCGATAGCTAGCTAGCGACGTTCAACAGAACAGCAGCAAAATCTATCAAAATAAGGAATTCAAATGACAGTTGAAGCCCATACCCATATCCATATTTTTTGCCGTTAGCCCCCCGGGTTAGGTTCCGGTCGGGAAATGTAGAAAACGAACTTTTATGTATGTTTTCTCGAGTATGGGTGTTTGTGTTATGGTAATAATACCTGCAAGAATAATGGAGCAATGTTGGTGTTGGTGTCCAATCCAATATACTTTCCTAATTATATTTATTTATGACGCAGGGTTCAAACACCTGCCAAATATTTTGGCCATATAGTAGAGTGAAACTTTTTCATGCCACCTTGAGGGAAAGTACAGTCGAACCAATTGAACCGTGACCCACCATAATTCCAATAGGACATTAAAATCCATTAAGATTGAAATTCAAACTTGTTGACATTGACACTGGTCTTTATATAGTAATGACGCTTTCAAACAAATTATTAGCAAAATGGGTCATGCCACAGCCGTCTCTATCGTCTTCTACAAGCCATGCTATGATACGGAACGGCAACATTGCTGTGAACCGGTTTACTCCTCTGAGTACTAAATCCTATGGAGGTGGCATACCTACGAAAAAGTGAGGTGTAAGTAAGTCACAATGTAAGAAAATCTTGGAATTCAATTTTAAACTACTTCTAATTGTCGTATTAATTGGTCCGTCAAAATCGGTCCAGCCGTTTCAGAGATTAGCCGGAACAAACAGACAGACAGACAAAAATTTAAAAACATGTCATTTTGGTATATGTACCGTATATTTAATCATATGCACGTAGTAAAAAGCGGTTATTTAATGTTACAAACAAACACTCCAATTTTATTTATTTGTATAGATGTATAGAAGATATGCCATCTCCATAGGATTCAGTACTCGAGGTTTACTCGCTGTTTACCTGTCAAACGGTGCAAACGGTGTCAAATCGGTTCACTTAAAACTACGTTGCCAACTTTATGCGCATGGCTTGTAGAAGACGATAGAGATGGCTGTGGTCATGCAGTACCTACTCGAAACAATGGAGATAGCATATTTCAGTGAAGGGAAACACATTTAGGTACCTACCCTTATTTATGAAACGAAACAAAGTTGCCTTTAAGGATTCTTTAAAAAAATAAGTTGTTCCATACGAAAGTAGTTGTCCTTGGGGGAGGCCTATGCCCAGCAGTGGGCGTCGTTCGGCTCACATGATACATAACATTGACTCAACTTGACATCAAATCCATGATTTTTCATTGTTTTCCTTTTATCCTCATCAATTGATGCGGTAAAACTACAGGTGTTTTTTTGCCGAATCCTGGCATGAATTAAGTTTTGATAATTTAAAAATAAGGGAATGGTTCCATTGACTATTTTTTATCTCCGTTGTTGTTTCGCGTAGCTAGGTACCTACTTACCTACTTGCCCTGCAGCTGGCATGAAATATTCCATCCTGTATAAATATTAGCAGTTACAAAATCTTTAATTCAATGGTTTCTACTTTAAGAGGTACCTAAGTAGTAATAGGACTGACGACGTGTATAAATGAAACAAAATAATAAAAGGCAAGTAATAAATTTTATTAAATTTTCGTCATAATTCATCACAATCAGCTGAATCTAACCAATAAGAATTATTATCAACAAATCCTTTATCCTGTGAATTCATTATATTTACGTCATCGTCATCACTATCGGCAGCTTTATCACTCTCTCCATCACTTTCTACGTCATTACTAATGTCCATTTTGCACCCCCTCATTTTTCTGATCAAGTCACCCCATTTTAACTTCGTACTACAAAAAGGACAACAACCTTCTATTGGTACAAATTCACCAGGACACAGAAATAGGTCAGCTAAACATGTGATATGTGCAACAAGTTCACAGATAGAGTTGAAACATGTTAATTTAGTTTGTGAATGAGTAATTAACTTTGAACACAACAAGCATTCAATATTAGCCGTTGCTTCTTCTTCAGAGAGTTTCTTCAAATTTCGTGTCTTCACTGGACCATGACATATTGTTATGTGGTCCGGTGGTTTTCTTTCAATCTGCAATTAGAATTAATTTATCGTCAAAGAAGAAAATTACAAAAAAAAATGTTGATAATTTAGTTGAAAGAAAAAGTAATTTAATAAAAATTAAGTATGTAAGTACCAATATGTACACATACAATTCATATCACATACATTGTTTCAATATCAAACTATAGTAGCTTGAGCACTATACCAGGGGGCCAAGTCTGCTAACATTAAGTCATAATCGTGTCTCAATCGTGTTTCAATTGTAGTGCTTTTTTACACTCTAGTTACAAGAATTATGATTATGACAGTGTGCTGTGATGTTAATGTAGTGTGTGGTGTGGTGTGACCACCAGTAGTATTGTGAAAAAAGTCCACATTTCTTGTAACTAGTGTGTAAAATAGCACTACTATTGAACTACAATTGAAACACGATTGAGACACGATTATGACTTAACGTTAGCAGACTTGGCCCCCAGTTTTATGGAAATTGGGAACAACCACCGGTATCACCACATACCCTACACCAGACCCAAGTAAATATTAAAAAGTTTGTTTTCAATATTTATTGTTTGTTTTCATATGGCAACTCTGGTTGCGACGAACATCTAAGCTCATATCAGTATTTTTATATTTACTAAGAAATTCTTAACATACAGCAGTGAAAACAATTCAGTGGTGTAGTGCGTCATCGGATTACCTTGCACAAGTGTTATCCTGAATTATCTCCGACATCAAGCACCAAAAAAATCAATAAACAAGTGAGAATTTTATACCCACATCTCTCTATAATAACAGAGCTGTCATAATCGAAAGCTAAGTACCCGCAAATAATCAACAAATTAGTTGTCAAACTCAATTGACAACTTCAAGTTTGACAGTTGAGTTTGCCTGGTGTTGCTAGTACAATAATATTTCTACTATTTTTGGGAAATTTTGCGAGGATCCGGTAAAGAAGAAGTAGTCACCTCGTCAACGTTTAGTTTTGTTTCTAAAGCTACTCAGTATCTGTAATGGCGCCAAATCATGGTAAATGTGCTGCCTGTCGAAACACCATACAAAATAAAGACTTTCTAGTTTGTGTCTCATGCCATCTAAAATATGACATCCAATGTATAAATATTTCTGCTGCACGCTTTCACTCATTCTATGGACCTGATCAAGACCGTCGACGCAACTGGAAGTGTCCTGAATGCTGTACCAAAATACCCAAGTCGGACAACAGTAACACTCCCGCTAAAGCAGCCACACTCTCTCCCACAGCGAAGGAAGATTTCATTGCTGTAACAGATAACGTGACGTTGAGAGCAAAACCAACTTTGCAACGGATTGATCCACGTTGTCCTGGTACGTCTTCTCCTCCTACCACAACATTTGTCAACCTTCAGGAGGCAGCTGATCGTAGCTCGGGTATGTCAAAGCAGGAATGGATAGAAATTCTTCAAACCACTATAGACAAGTTGGTTTCAGCGCAACTAAAGAATATTAGTGAGCAATTTGTGGAGCTTCAAGAATCAATGAGTTTCTTCAATAAACAGTACGAAGCTATGAAATCCGATCTGGAGGAAAAGACAGTGATCATTAAAAAACTACAAAGCGACAACGAAATACTAAAAACTACAGTTAATGATCTATCAAGTAGAGTTAATGTGATAGAACAGAGTATGAGGGAAAGTAACATCGAAATAAATGGAATACCTGAACACAAAACTGAGAACTTAAATAACACTGTCGAACAACTTGTTAAGGTCATAGGTGAGCCTGTAGCCAACAATGATGTTCTCAACGTTACTCGAGTTGCAAAGCTAGTAAAAGACAGTAATAGACCACGCACTGTGATTGTTAAACTATCCAGCCCCAAACACAGAGACGCTATTCTTGCAGCCGTAGCCAAGTTTAATAAGACAAACTCTAAAGACAAGTTGAGTACGCAGCATTTGGGTTTTGGGAGCTCTAAAGAACCTGTTTTTGTCAGTGAACATCTGTCACCCACTAACAAATCACTGCATGCCGCTGCCAGAATGAAAGCAAAGGAGCTGCAATACAAATTTGTTTGGGTTCGCAATGGTCGGATCTTCGTTCGCAAGGATGAGTTTACTGAGGCCAAATTGATTCGTAATAAAGAAAGTCTGCAGCTGTTACAATAGACGATTTTGCATTCACTCAGTGTATTGGTGTGTTGCTGGAATAATTCGATATTTATTACCAAAATGTTCGAGGAATTCGAACAAAAACAAATGAAGTGCTGTCAGATATCTTATTATGTAATCATAAGATAATCGTTCACTGAAACCTGGCTCGACTCTGCAATATCTGATAGTGAATTCATCGACGCGCGCTATATTGTATATCGGCGTGATCGTTGTACCACAATGAGTTCCAAACGAGGTGGAGGAGGCGTTATGATAGCGGTGTCACGTGAGATTGCTTCGGTACGACTTCACAAGTGGGAAAGTGACTGTGAGGACTTATATGTCAATGTCAAACTTAATGTTAACGGTGTGATTGAGACTTTCACTATATGTGCAGTTTACTTGCCTCCTCCAATTAAACTTGAGACTCAACAAAATTTTTTGGACAAAGTGGATTTAGTCATGAACCATACTAAAAACAACGTAATTATTTTAGGCGATTTCAACCTTAGTTTCATTAACTGGTGTTCGAATAATGAAAATTCACATAATATGTTAGCAACAAATTATGAAAAAAGCTTAGGTTACTCTCTCGTTGATTTTATGGCACTTAATTCTTTGTATCAATACAACAACATACCTAACGCAGATGGTAGAATTTTAGACCTAGTTATAAGCAATGTAAATGAAGCATATGTTACCAAACCCAATGACTTGATAAGTAAAATGGATCCTTTCCATCCTAACCTCCTTATTACCATCCCGTCAATTGATGCCTGTACTATTGGACTTACTCCTAAAGCACGTAATGATTTTAATTTCTACAAAGCTAATTATCAAGTTATATTATCTGAATTAACCAAAACAGATTGGAAGGCAACTTTTAATGATATTACCGATGTAAATCTAATGGTTTCAGCACTTTACCGAGTTCTTGAGGATTCCGTAGAAAGAAATGTCCCTAGGCGAAAGCCCAAATCTACAAAGTACCCAGCTTGGTTTAACGGAAAACTAATTAAACTCATTAAAGAAAGAGACAAGGTCCGGAAAAGGTATCTCAAATATAAAAATCCGCGAGACAAGCTTGAGTACGAATTACTCCGCGAGCGCTGTCATAAGTTGCTTGGGATTTGTTATAATCACTACACGAATAAAACAGAAACAAGTATTCGCAAAAATCCTAAGCTATTCTGGCGTTATATAAAAGAAAAACGAAATGGTAGATCTGTTATACCGGCACAAATGACACTTGGCGAAGTTAATGCATCCACAGGTGACAACATTGCAAACCTTTTCGCTGCTCATTTCTCATCCATTTACTCTAGTAGGAATGTCTCTGTTGAGGGCGCTGATACTTCGAACGGTTCTTATCTTGCAAGGGTCAAATTCAGTGAGCGAGAAGTTTTGAAAAAATTGAAGACTTTAGACTCGGAAAAGGGACCAGGGCCCGACAACATACCTCCTCTTTTTGTAAAGCGATGCGCAACGGCACTTGCTTTACCGCTGACATTAATATTTAACCATTCTTTAGCCACTGGAAAGTTTCCGGATGAGTGGAAAGTAACTAGAATTCTGCCGATTTTCAAGAAAGGCGATCAAACCAACATTGAGAATTATCGGCCAATCTCTATACTTTCTTGTTTTTCAAAAGTGTTTGAATCACTTATATATCCCTTACTGTACACTCATCTGAACAACACCATTTCGGACTTCCAACATGGCTTTAGAAATGGACGGTCAGCTGACTCAAATCTTGCGTCCTTTCTATCTGCAGTGTCTCTTGACGTTGACAAAGGATTGCAAGTAGATACTCTTTATACGGACTTTAGCAGCGCTTTCGACAGAGTCAACCATCAAATATTATTGTCAAAACTTCAGTTGAGTGGTTTGGGGTCGCCACTGCTTAACTGGTTCGAGTCTTATTTGTATAAGAGACCACAGACTGTTGTTGTAAATGGCTATGTGTCAAGAGTTTATTACGCTGTGTCTGGCGTTCCGCAGGGTTCCCATCTAGGCCCAATTTTGTTTTTATTGTTTATAAATGACATTTCCGCACACATAAACCACAGCAAATTTTCATTATTTGCTGACGATTTAAAAATATATAAAACCATACAATATGAGTCTGATGCGGCACTTCTTCAGAATGACCTTGATGATATCGCTGTATGGTGCAAGAAAAACGATATGACACTTAATGCAAGTAAATGCTTCCATATTAGCTACTCAAGGAAACGCTGTCCTCTGGTTACTCTTTACTCGTTAGACAACACGCCACTAACTAGGGTTAATGAAATTCGCGACCTTGGAGTGATTCTGGATTCCAAGCTAAAATTCACTGCTCATGTTGATACTATTGTTAAAAAAGCCGCCCAGATCCTGGGATTTATAAAACGAAATACCCGTGCATTTAAAGAAACCCAAACCAGAATAATGCTATATAATTCATTAGTCCGTAGCAGATTAGAGTATGCAAGTGTCGCCTGGAATCCTGTGTATAGTGTACAATCACAGCGTATCGAATCTTTGCAGCGTGCTTTTTCAAGGCATTTAGCTTTTGTGTCCCCTGGCATATCGTATCGTAATCCATATAGCGAAAGACTAAAATTCTTCAAACTAAAATCTTTACACGATCGTCGCTCTATTTCAGATCTACTCTTTCTTTATAAACTAGTAAACGGTATGATGAATTGTGGTCATTTGTTGGACAAGGTCTATTTTAGCGTTCCCCACAATTACCCACGTCACCGGTGTTCGAAGCTCTTTCATATACCACGTTGCAGGACCAATTTAGGTTTTCATCAGCCACTGTCTAGAGTATGCTCAAGGTACAATAATATACACAAGATATCTGACATTGATATATTTAATGACAACTACAATGCTTTCAAGAGGAAACTGCTGAAACATATTGGATCTGTGGAGTTATAGTTAAAAATGTCACTTATTATTACCTATGTATTTAATGTATTTAATGTATAATAATATAAATTTGTAGATAATCTTTATTTAAAGTTTAAAAACTGATTTTCATGATTGTAAATGTTGTGTATACCTGTTATGGGCATTCATGTAAGAACTGTACCCTTAATGAACAATATTTTTTTTACAATGTATGTACATGTTATGCTGTTGGTGTACCTTATTAAATAAAATTAAAATTAAAAATTAAAATTAAATTTATCCGACCGGGAATCGATCCCGGAACCTCCTGAGATAGTGGCAGCTTAACAAGTTTGATGATGTTAATGGCAAAGTCAAGTCAAGTATGTACTTACAGGAATATCTTCAACATATTCTTGTTCTAACCATCTAATACTTAAAGGAAGTCTTGCCCAAGGACCAACTTTCAGCATTTCAGTCATCACTCGTAGTTTGAATTGGTACTCTGTTTCTTTTCTCGGTATCTTCTTTAAATTCAAGTGCTGAAGTCTTATTGTTTTAGTAGGATTTTGCCAAGCCCATTCAAACTGCAAACATTTGAGCAACACATGAGTAATAAATTAAATTGTAAATTAAGTAATTCATGTTTTTTTTATTCATTTTTTTTATAATGAATAAAATAATACTTATAATCAATTCAACAGGTGAGGTTGATCAACAAAATGTTTTGTAAAAGAAACTTTAAAATATTAACCTTTCGACTTTAACATTTCTAAGTAAAAAAAGTAACAAAACAATCATACCCTAAGTGCTGAAATGTTATTTGGAAAGCCATGGATTATGAGAACCATTTTCCTGAAACAATTATACTAGATATTTTTAAATAATCAAGAAAAAAGTTTTCTTTAGGCTATCTAAGTACCTACTAAGAAATAAATTTGAATGGAAGCATATTTGTTTGTGACTTGTAACACCTTGTTTTAAAAAAAATATATAAGCCGCACAGATAAAGAAACAATATGGAAATGGCGGCCGTCTGATCATGCTACCTCGCTCACACATACCATCATGCTGCATGTAGACCACGTGGGTGGGTCATGCTATCGCACTTACACTTAATGCTTGGCCACCATTTACAGATTGTTTCTTTAACTGTGCGAGTTATATCAATAAATTAGAATCACAAGGACCACAGTTTTGTTTATTTATTTATCCACAATGGCGTAGCACTTAGCCTTTATCATGCCTAATGTTTAGTGAAGATAAGGCTGAAGGTAGAAGCTTTCTACTCCCGGCATCCTCACCACTGAGGAACTGGCTATCTTATCTATATATTTTTCACTGCCGGTAACTAACCAGGGACCTCTATTGCTGGTCCTGTGAGCGCCTCCAGCCCAGGTTCCCCTGTTGTGCTGCATAATACGCCGGTTAGGATCGCGAGTGTAGCCGACGTAAGTACGACCTTTGTATTTAGGATTGATGTTGTAAAGTAAATACACTCCGAAGAAATCTTCTATCAGCTCTAGCTTCGACATTATGTACACTGGCAGAGAAAACACACCACGGACGGAACCACAAAGTAACTAAGCGGGCGGTCGCCGAACGGAACAACGAACCAACCAAAACAAACAAACACAAGGTGAACACAAATTATAGCTGTTGTGGTTAGTACAAAACAAACACAAATTATATCTCCTGATAAGGAAAACAAACCAGGAAATTACGGCACGGCCGGCAGTGTCAGTGTCACTGTCACTGTGAGTGACATTGACATTGACAATACAATGACAATGACGTGATGCCGTTTCGTTTGCCTCATCAATGGTTTGTATCAAAGAGTAAAGGAGCCCACAAACGGTCTGGGTCTGGGGGGCTACACTACAAGCTCTAATAGCAGTTATTTTTAAGTTGAGAGAGTGAGACGCCGCTATACGGCGTGTAAAGCGGCGTCTCACTCTCTCAACTTAAAAATAACTGCTATAAGATCTTGTGGTAGGCCACCAGGGGGGCTACCGCGTAACTTTATGGGTATGAACTTCATACGTTTTTGGGAACTTTAAGTCAATTTTATAAAGAAAATTACCGCTATCAGTTTCTTGTTTTGTGACGTCGGGTATAACGATAACTAGCTCGCAACGTTCAACAGAACAAAGCAGCAAAAATCTATCCAGATAAGGAATTCAAATGACAGTTGAAGCCCATACCCATATCCATATTTCTTAGCCGGTAGCCCCCCTGTTCCCTGTTTAGTGACGTCGGGTATAACCATGAAGTTTGACTTATTACTCTGAGGTACAGTATTAAGTCGAACTTCATGGGTATAACGATAGCTACAAGCAAGCTTGTAGTTAGCAGCGTTCAACAGAACAAAGCTTCGAGCAACGCGGGTCTTCCGTCTCGGAACGGAAGACCCGCTTTGCTCGAAGGAACAAAGCAGGAAAATCTATCTCTCATAGTAGGCTCATAGTATGAGTTTTTCAAACTGTATTCGTTAAGCCCCCAGTACAGGATGGCCGATCATGTTGGCCGACCATGATGGGCCATCGTGTACACGATCGTGTACAGGGGCAGGGACCGTACTCTGAAACGCTAATCTGAAATTCGGTTAGCTCCGCCCTTTTCACTCGATTCTGTCACGACTCGAGAGTGAGAGGGACGGGTATCCCGAAGTTTCGGGTTTTACGTTTCAGAGTAGGCCCTCAGTTTGCGTTGTTCGCATCGCAGACGGCAATCACACGCAAACTAGCCCTGTACTGTACAGCCTGTAGTCCTGTACACGATGGCCCATCATGGTCGGCCAACATGATCGGCCATCCTGTACTGGGGGCTTAAGGGTGATATTCCATTTATCAAAGATCTTTGTCCAAGAAATTGGACGTCAAAGAAATTTGACGTCGAATGTATGAAATTGGACGTCAAAGTCATCCAATATGCATCCAATTTCTTGGATCAAATGCATATTGGACAAAGATCTTTGATAAATGGAATACCACCCTAATCGAAAACTATCGCTCTATCTCTTTCATGTCCTTTGTCTGCTTTACCGACATGAGCAGTTCATCCGAGTTTTCGTTAACATTGGCCGCATTTATCAGAATTCATCGATGAGTAATCGATTACAAATAATTTGCTGAACGCACACAAAAATGCGATGAGTGACAGCGATTTACAGCAATCGGACGCCATTTTTTCCATCGCATTTGATTTTCGATGAGAAGCAGCGATTACTAGTTGCAAGTTGCTGTCAAACGTAGTGATTTTGTGTTTGTTGCTGTCATTCGTCATGTCAAAACCAGAAAAACGCTAATAAGCGCGTTCAGTAGAATCTATCGAAAATAGTAATCAGACAAGTAATCGATGACTTAGCGATTAGTCAGCGATTAGTTAGGCTAAATGCAGCCATTGACAGTATAAATCAATCAACTGATAGGGGTTCTATCAGGCCGTTGCCGACAGGCGAACTCAACATCTGTGGGGCGTAAGAAATTATTATTGGTTTGCCCTTTTAGTGTAGGCAATGAACAGATTCTTTGTATGGAGACCCATACACTAATTCCTCAGTCGATGAAACTTTGCTGAGTTATAAAATAGCATGAGCCATAAACTTTTAAATGATTATCAAAAAAAAACTCATACGGAAGTTAGGTATTTATACATAAATATACAAATCTGTTTATATATTGAACCGAGTAATTTCTCAGTCCAAATTTATTTTACCAAATGAGTTATTTATACTAGTATGTGATACTTGATGAAAATCCAAAACTTTTTTCAAACATGAGTATGCTTGGCAAAATAGTATAATTCTGTTAAAAAGTTCGACAGAGACATTTTCAGTCCAAGTCACCCCATTTTGTTTTATTAAAATTTGGTGTTTCTGCTGGGATATTTTTTTGGATATTTCATATTATTGTTTTTATACATTACATGAATATGTCCGGTTAAGAAAGTTTAAACGGAGCATTTTTCCTAAAAATGATATCAATGAAATAAGACTTTCATTAAAAAATACCTAATCTTCTATTATTATTATTTTTTGGAAATTTATACCATACTTTTAATTTATTGATACTTTATCATGATGTAAAGTTCTTTCTGACTGAGGAATTACTGTGGGGGTCAACTAGCTTCATTGACTACACTATTTGAGGGTTTTGCCTCTTAGGTTTGCCTCTATTCACTCGGGTGGGGTGGGGCCGGTGGAGGATTATCGCGAGAATTTTTGCGATCGAGCGGCCACACTATCGCGATTTTAACGCGATAATTCACGTGATGTTGGACATCATCGGCATAAATTATCCTGATAGTCAGCCCCAGTAAATGACAACTAGGCAGTATGGTCTACTTCCTTCATTCCCTTGCAAACAAAAAAGTTATCGATGAACGTCATTTCGTGAGTAGAGTGCGATCCAGATAAGTCTGCGCGCGACTGGTGGCGTATTTAATGTTGCCAGTAGTTGTAAATAATTTTCCCATCACGTGTAGATGAGGAAAAAATCTAACTGGCTTTTGTCCGGTTGCTATAATTGAGAATACAATAAATTTTATCTAGATACTTCCATTTATAATAGCAATATAAAACTGTAAGACATTAAAAACACTTTTATAAGCAGATAGATTTTACATTGTTTATTATAATTGTTAGTAATGTAGGAATTAAATAACAACGAAATAAATATATTTCGAAATATTTTATTAAGTAACTATAGTGACTATAGAGTAGATAATAATAGTAACTAAAATACCCCAAGCGAAAGCAAAATATCTCATAATGGTCACCCTAAAAATGACCTATCAAACAAGCAGTCCGCGCCTGCACTTTAGCAAATGGTTTAAATAGCCTGTTATTGACCTGTTTTATTTCGCAAGCACATTTATAAGATAAAAGATAAAAATATTCTTTATTCACTTAGACATAATAAATATGTACTTATGAATCGTCAATATTTTCCTACCACCCATTCAAGACTTTTTTAACTGACAAGAAGAATGGGCGCAAGAAACTTGTAATTTCACCTGTAAAACAATCTCTCTTCCAGCACTTTTGATAAATATTCGCATGACGATTACTAAATAAACTAATAAAACACAATGACACTTGACACACACATTTCGCCTGTCACAACAAATACCATGGCGACCTGCCAAATTTGAAATTAGTTCCAAATTCGACCGCGCGCAAAGTTATCTGGCGAGCGCTCTACCTTACTCCTTCTGGCTTATGAGCTGTAAAATCCTACAGTGACGGATAAACCATTTCTTCAGGAAACCGTCAGGCGTGCGTTCCGTCGCTTCGATCGAGTGCACTCGAGCGCACTCCGGGGCGCGCTCTAGCCATTCCGTGGCTCGGTGAAATTTTACTCTGACAGCTGTCAGAGTGTAGTTTCACTATGGTTTCACCCGTTCTGTGGCTCAGAGTGCAGCAACCATGAAGTTTGACTTAATACTCTGAGGTAACTGGAGCTCTCACCCTGAATAAAAAAGTGTCGCCAGCAAATTTGACATTTATGTATGTAGCTCTCACCCTGAATAAAAAAGTGTCGCCAACAAATTTGACATTTATGTATGTAGTGGCTGTCAGCTGTCTCATATGACCATACGTATTTTTTTAAAGTGTAGGTGAGACGGAAGACAGCCACTGTGTTATTTGTGGTATTCAAAAAATTGTTCGTACTGCACTCTCCAGTTACCTCAGTATTAAGTCGAGCTTCATGGCAGCAACCAAACAACCGGTTGTTTTTCAACCAAAACGACGGAACGCAGTCCTGTCAATGTCAAAATCAAATCAGCTGTCGGTTGTCGCTTCCGCTTCGCAGCGTTGCTTGTGTATGTGGAATTCAAAATTCAATTCACAAAATCACTAATATCTGATTATCTGCGATTTGTGCTGAACATACAGTAACTTATATATTACGTGCTGAATGTGCTGTGGCTGTGAGTTTATGTAGAATTCGAGAAACTCGATTACGCGACCACAAAGCGACGTTTTGTTGTATTATCAATTTACCATTTTACGTTAAACTCTTTATGTAAGTACTACTATATTCAAAAAGAGTTAAACGAAAAAGTCTTGGTTGCATCGTAGAAGCAGCTCGTTAAGTTTTCAATATGTCTGAGAAAAGTTCTGTAAATTTACAAAACATTTGCAGCATGTAAGTATAAATCATTAACTTTACCTTCTCCTTTATTCAAGACTGTTAGAATATATTTTCTTTTTGAGTTATTTGTCTTATCAGGATAGCAATAGTAGTAAAATGATTTCAGATGCAATGAAAACTCAAGCAAATATTGTTGCCCACGATGCGAGGTTTTCTACTGCTCACTCGATTGTTACAAATCAGAGAAACACATGGATTGTTCAGAAAGCTTTTATAAAGACTGTGTGAATGATGAATTAGCCTCCCTTAATGTTGACAATGAATCTAAGAGTAAAATGATGGAAATACTCAAAAGGATGCACAATCAGGATGTGGATGGGCCTGATGATATCAATGAGCTCTTACAAGATATAGACGGTGATGAAGACGAAGAAGAACCTGTTGATTCTGATGATGAAGAGGTACTGGATTTACATGAAAGAGTCAAGGATTTGAATCTTGATGACCCCAATGTTTTGTGGAATGTATTAACGGCAGATGAAAAGAATGAATTTGAAGCTCTTTTAAATAAAGGAGATGTCGAATCACTAATTCCTCAATGGGAGCCTTGGTGGATGTTTAGTAAGGAAGAAAAGCTGGTGCAAGATGTTGATGAGAAAAATGATGAAGAAGATGAGGCTATGAAGAAATGCCCACAAATAGTTGATGTTCCGAAATTCTCTTCACTAATTGTAAGCTTGTAAACATTATTCAAACAGTTAAATCCTCTCTTACAGTTAGTTACTCTTACATTTTATATTATACCGTGTTTTTGGCATGTGCTATTGTTGATGTATATTTGTTTTTATAGAGATGCGATAGCACAAGGTACGCACTACTCAGCTTGTAGACCTTTGCAACTTTTGCTTATTAATCTTTCGCAATAGAAAAGCGAGTGGATGTCGCATGAGAAATACACAGAGTGCATACATAGGCACTAACTCTCACTAATTAATTTGACCAATATGAAAAAGAGGATCATGACAATTGCCTGTTCTTCTTTTACAGTCTGCCAAGCCATCTCCAGCGATCAAAAACAACATAGTCAATGTTTTAGCATCCTATGCTTTTGCAATGAGATATTTTAATGGCGAGCTTGACCCCATAGAAGGCAGCACTTATCTTCTAACCATTTGTGGAAACTTGGATAGCAATATGAATTTTGATGACTTAGCCACATCAGTAGAAGCAGTGGCACAGAAATGTTTACAGGTATAATATACATTTTTTGTGAGTGAATCACTTTGATCAACAATACCACAAGATGTCTCCTCACGAACTAAAACACAAAGCAAATATGGCACCAAATGACTTCTTTTTTAAACGGAGAAAAAGGTTGCAAATTTTATGATCTTACGTCAAAAATGAAATCAAGTGGTATTGTTGATCGAAGGTGAGTAGTCATTTATAATAATGTTATTTAAATGTCTAGTGACTAGACTAGACTAGTGAATGGCAAAGCGTTTGCCGGGTAAGCTAGCTAAGTACTTATAATAAAAACATCTACGCAACTAAGTTCTGGGGGGCTACCGCGTAACTTTATGGGTATGAACTTCATACGTTTTTGGGAACTTTAAGTCACTTTTATAAAGAAAATAGCTGCTATCAGTTCCTTGTTTTGTGACGTCGAATATAACGATAACTAGCTAGCAACGTTCAACAGAACAAAGCAGCAAAAATCTATCAGAATAAGGAATTCAAATGACAGTTGAAGCCCATACCCATATCCAGATTTCTTAGCTGGTAGCCCCCCAGTTCCATGACCACTGCGGAATAAGATTTAGCTAAACATCAATACTGATATTCATATTATATTCATATTATATTGCAAAACAAATTAATATTATATCTATTCCATTAGTCAAAAGTTGTTTAAAGCATTCAAAAATATTATCAATTCTAATTTCAGAGCAATCTCATAGAAACTGATACCATGTGTCTTGATGTTATGAGGAGGGACACATTCCTTATACTACAAGGTCCTACTGAGAAGAATAAAGTGTTTTACTGCAAGGCAGCCTTATCACATTTGTACCAAATATTCTCTGAAGCTAAAACGGAAGGCAGAGAACTCAACAAGACTGCAAAAGAAAAGAAAAGTGAATTTTCAATGAAGTTCCCGGAACATAGACTAGAGCATTTACCAAACTTTGATGTTAGCAAAGTAAAAAAATGCATAAAGAAACTTGAATTCTATTTATCTTATATAGATAGTTGTGGCATGGAATTTGAATAAAAGTGTTTGTTACCTATTATTTATATTTTTTACTAGTGGCTCCCTGCGGTTTTACCCGCATAGTATTATCTGGATATCTAAATGTCATTCAGGATTCAGGAAGAATGTAACTCTCTAACGGTAATTTGAAAACCTCCGTGTATATTAATTAGTGTACGCAGTATGTTATGTACCATCGGTTTTCAAGGTGCCGCTATCTCTAGAGTTCCTGGGTTCGATTCCCAATCGGCTAAATATTGCAAACAAACTTTTCAACATTTCCTTGGGTCTAGGAGTACCCGTCGTTTCTAATTTCCATAACACTAGTACTCGAGCTACTAGTTTGGTATTGGAACTAATATGATGGTGTGGTGTCCAATATTAATAATTTAAAATCGATCCGATAGTTATTGAGTTTACCCATTACAAACATCACATGCAATACACACTACTTACAAAATTATTAGTACTTATAGAGATTTATAATTTATTTTTCACTTCTCATGCTCGTAAAGTTCGTGTTTATGTTGGGTATAGGCTGCATAAAATCGCTTTTTATGCTCTAGTGCATAAAGTAAAATCTTCGTCTATGTCACAGACTAAGACAAAGGTCGTCAGGTAAACAGTCACACACGCAATTAAACTTCGGTAAATAAACTTGTTGTTTCATTCTGTTTCTTAAATTTTGTACATAATCCATGTTAAATTACTAAATAAATAAAACTAGGCAAAATTAATGAGTTTTGTAAGAAATAAGTATTTCAAGAGCATTATGGATTACGATCTATGCTAAGCAACTGTGCTGCCACTTCCATGTATAAAAAAAAGAAAAAGAAAGTTTGATATGGTCAAACCCGCCAATATGGTGAAGTCTTTATTTTTTCTTTTTTGCAATATTGTAATTTATTTTCCTCACATTCGAAGTGAAAAGCAGAGTGTATAACTCGTACATAAAATCCATTTTACCCTCGAATTGACTATCCATCCTCGCCTACGGCTCGGGTGGATATATACGTCTCGGGTAAAATGGTATGTTTTATGCACTTGTTGTACAATCTACTATTTTCCAGTTACTTTAGTCAGCAATTACTGTCTAGGTAAGCTCTAAGTAGTGGTTGGCAAAGATATTATTGGTGGTTGGTCGATAAGATAAATAAATAATTATATAAATATTAGGTCAAGTAAACGCGAGACTCGAAACTTATTTTTGACTAATTTGTGGATTTATTTATGGTTTTTATAAGTTATTTGTTGATTGTTTTTTTTTTTTTACATTGTATATCCCTTTTTTTTCTTCTTCCATGGGTAACCATTGATATCATTGTCGCCTTAGCATGTTACATACTTGTGGAGGTTTGCAGGCTAATAGGCTTTTAAGTGTTATTTAGCTAATCTAATCTGTGTCAATAGCTGTAAACCTTCCTAATATAATAAAATAAAATAAGGGTTGGACCACATCTGTCAGCATCAGCACAGCACTGAATAGCACTTGTTCCGCCTGTGCTAACGCGTGCTGCCGCATGCGGACGCGCGCTGGCGCTTCCCGCAGCAAACCAAAAAGGATCGCGCGCGATCACGCGTCAGCATGCTGCGGCACGCGGTAGCATGCTGCCGCGTTCTTTCGACATGCTGGGTCACAAAGTAACGACAAGCAAAGCAGCTGATGCAGCTGATGTACAAATTAATATAATAAAAGTACCTACTGTAAGTGCATACTTACTCCATTAACGAAACTTTAAAATTGATATTGTGTCTAATATGGATGAATAAAACAACGAAAGCACTGAATTACTACAATACAATATCGATAACAAGAAGAATATCAATATTAATTGTTTTATTCATTTTCGCCTCGAGGATTCCGCCGCGTGCTATCCGCATACCCGCTATCTTTCTCGCTCTAGCAAATGGCGGTTCTGAGCGACAGAAAAAAATAGCAGCATAGGAAAGTGCTGTTCCGTGCTGCTAGATGCAATGTAGCTAAGAGATAGCGATTCCTTGAAAATTATTGCGTACACCACTCGACGAAGGACGTTGAGTTGGAAGTGAAAAATAAAAACAGTTTTCCTTTACCAAATATTTAATTAACAACAAGGTATTCATAATCACAGGAATGTCAAAAATAACATTAATTTTAAAATTTTCTATTACTTATACATTTAACATAATTCAACAACACTGATCTACATAATAATAATAATGCATAATCTCACACTTTTATTAAAAGCCCTCCAAACTTGGTGAAAAATACAGCGCTACAAACTTATCTGCCCGGTGGTCAGGAACTTAAACAATTTTCGTACAACTAACAGCTGTTTCGGTAATTTTGTATTGCTAATGGCGCCTCAACCACCGGGTCAGATTTCGTTATGGCGCTATAAGATTAATTCAATTGTTATTGTAAATTAATACAATGATAAACATGTCAACTTTTTTATTCCAGTGATAGGGATATTGGCTCTGTAAGTAATGAATATGTTAACGTTAAGGCGCTGTAGGACTGAAGCGAGATAGCATTGAGAAAACCACGCGCGCGGGAGCGAGATTTTACAGATTAGGCAAAAAAACAAGAAATCATAAGCATTATAACTACATCTTTGATGTATCGAAAGATACCGCCGTCAGAGCTATCGTCTAACGTCTAACGTCTAAGGTCATCAAAGCAATAGCAAATTAGCGCGCTAAGACCCGGCCACACCTGCGTACTATATCAAATAGCGCACTAATTAATGACATTACACGCAGGTGAAGCCCCAGCATTGCATTTCAATTGATTTTTGTATTTTTTGCATAAATAATTAAACAATACAACACAGCACAGCCAATGTCCCAAATATTTTCAACAGTTAAATGACAAAGCTGAAGCTGAAATACTGCAACATTTTGCGAGACATTCTCTATCTAATGGGCTGTTCGTGTCTATTCTCTTCTCTTCTCTTAAAGAGCTCAAAAACAGATATGTTTTAATTCCAAAAGATATTGTTGACAGTATTATCATTGTTTTTATCGATTGGTCAAGAGTTTTTACACGTATACAATATAATGATAATTTAGTTCCATAAGCTTCGAATATCCTTAAGTACAAGGGGAATTATCAATTATACAATTTGTGAGTAAGTGCGATACAAATTGTAACAATAATATAAGAATACATAAATTACTTGAGTAAATTGAGGTTATTATAATAAATCACACTGATATTACAAAAGGATTTGCTTGACTGGTTTCAGATGAGAGTCAAGACCAAACTAAAATACATTTAGCCGTAGTGTATCTTTGCCATGTATAGACGTTATTATACTACCTATACGAAAAATAGCCCTTGGCGAGTTTCTTGCCGGGTCTTCTCATTATAATTACAAGGCTTCCTGCCGTTGTGTGTAGGATTTGTGAACCGATGGCGTAGCTTCTTTGACGATCACAAGTGCTATATAAGCCTAAAATGAGTAAATGGTTTTGAATCTTGAATCATTTGCGTTAAGTATTCTATTTCTAGGCCTTATTTCTTTACCCTTAAGTTCTATCCGTCAATATTTAACTCATACGCGATAGTAGCGTTTGCACAATGACAAAGTTACACTACGGGTACTGTGTACTCCATTCAGTGAAGCAAAAGACTTAAAGTAAACAATCTTGATATGTCTTTTTATCTAAGAATGCGTTTAGAAATAAGAAATATGTATTTTTTCATACATTACACATTTTATAATATGAAAACATGAAGTTACTTTGAATAAATAAGTACCTATTTCATATTTTTATTGTTGCATTTCATATTCAAATACACGTCAAGATTGTTTCTGTTTTTGCACCACTGAATAGAGTGGGTATATTTGGAAATACGCAGTTTTCGTCGGTTGCGTTTTCAGAAAATTAAAACTACATCGAGTATAAATATTTCGATTCTATTAATTGTTCCATCAAATCGTTTTCAGTTTCAATTTATATTACGTCGTCGTAAGTTACAGACAGCACATCGATACTTAATTTTAAAGTAATACGTATTCAAAAGACATAACATTAGAGTCTACTTTTGTTTGGGTATTTTCAATAATGATTCCACATTAGGTAGGTGTTAATATAGATTTATCTATACTTACCGTAAAACGGGGTGAATAGAACTGCTAGGGTGAATAGACACAAAATTAAAACGCGTTTTGAAAACTATTTCCATAAACAATTTGTTTGAAAAATCTAAATCTTGCCCTTTAAAACAAACAAAACATGGTTAAATTTTTTAACAAATTTAATGTCTATGGCAATAGTATGAAAAAACCGTTTTAATTTTGTGTCTATTCACCCCGTTTTACGGTACTCATTACAGACAGTTTTAAAGATTTTATATGCATCAAAATGGTTTACTTGATTGTTATTTTATGTGGCGACATCTAGACGCCCCGCTCATAAACGACACATTGTCATGGCGTCAAGACTTTGCACCGTGTCAAAAGATGGCGCTGCCAATCCAACATGTATGGGACAAAAATAAGAAGCCAGCGCTACAAACTATTAAATTAGACTAGACCATCTCCACCTTTCCCACTCCGAACCCAAACCAAACAATAACCATGCCATATTAATAAAGGTATGGTGTTTTATTCTGGTAATACCGTATCACGTCGTAAGTCCTTGAGGAACGAGTTCCGTATGACTAAAAGCTTACAGGCGGCCGCTTCCATCTCCATGAAGTAGGGCGAAGCGCGAGCGGAGAAAAATTGAAAGTAAAAATAAAAAGAGATTTAGGTAATATAGGTACCTCGGTGTCATATAAGTAGAGTGTATGTAACAACAGAGGGCCTTCAATTATTTGAAACAACTACCTACTCATTACACAATGTTTTATCCTTTTAACTTTCTAAATGCAACAAGTCGGTTCTCTCAATTGTTATATTAATCTGTGGCGTTATTAATTACTAGCGGCCGCCCGCGGTTTCGACCGCGTGGTTCCCGTTCCCGTGGGAATATCGAGATAGAAAGTATCCTATGTGTTATTTCAGCATATAATCTATCTCTGTTGCATATTTCATCCAGATACGTTCAGTAGTTTTTGCGTGAAAGGGTAACAAACATCCATAGTTCCATACTCATAAACTAAATTAGTAGGATTAGCAAAATACACGGCACCTTTGCACCGTGTCAACAGATGGCGCTGGCAATCTAACATGACATGTATAGGAAAATAATAGGAAGCCAGCGCTTAAAAAACGATTAAATTAGACTAGACCATCTCCCACTCTGAACCCAACCAAAAAAACCTTGCCATATACAAAAATTAGTATGGTATTTGATTCTGGTAATACTGTATCATGTCGTAAGTCCTGGTCCTGAAATTGAGGAACGAGTTCCGTATGACTGAAAGCATGTAGGCGGCCGCTTCCTTCTCCGTGGAGTTGGGGGCGAAGCGCGAGCGGAGAAGCCGAATCGTTTGCCCCCGGAAGCAGGGTAGGCCGGTGTCCAGCATCAGGGACACCATGGATATGATAGCTTCTTGATATGGTCTGGGGAAGAATACAAGTTTTTTTAATATAATTTAGATACCAAAACACGTAGGCAATATTAACTTTTGATGTAAGTAATTTAAATATCATGACATGAATAATCTTGAACTAATAAATAAATATTATATTCATTGGCTTCCGTGTATATCTCTTATCTACTTGAATATATGAAGTAGGTAATTGCTGTACGGGAACAAAGCAGGGTAAGCCGGTGTCCAGCATAAGGGACACCTTGGATATGATAGCTTCTTGATATGGTCTGGGGAAGAATGAATGTTTTTTTTTTATAATTTAGATACCAAAACACGCAAGCCATATGTAAATTTAAATATGTCATGACATGAATAATCTTGACAATAACTAATAAATTAATATACTTATTCATTGGCTTCCGTGTATATCTGTTATGTACTTTAATATTCCAAGTAATTCTCTGGCTTACCTCAAATTACGGCCAAGTTGCCACCCAGGTAGATTCATACACGAAGCCCTAAATCATCATCAGTCTCACTTGACGGCCAGGAAGGCCTGCACGCAGAGCTCGCAGAACTAGCGGGAGGGCGGCGCCTCCATCTTGCCGCCCATCACCATCACCATCTCGCCGGTGTTGTCGTCCGGCTGTAGCCACAGGCCATACAGTCTCACCTGACGGCCAGGAAGGCCTGCACGCAGAGCTCGCAGAACTAGCGGGAGGGCGGCGCCTCCATCTTGCCGCCCATCACCATCACCATCACCATCTCGCCGGTGTTGATGTCCGGCTGTAGCCACATGGCATACAGTCTCACCTGACGGCCAGGAAGGCCTGCACGCAGAGCTCGCAGGACCAGCGGAAGGGCGGCGCCTCCATCTTGCCGCCCATCACCATCACCATCACCATCTCGCCGGTGTTGATGTCCGGCTGTAGCCACATGGCATACAGTCTCACCTGACGGCCAGAAAGGCCTGCACGCAGAGCTCGCAGAACCAGCGGAAGGGCGGCGCTTCCATCTTGCCTCTCATCACCATCTCGTCGGTCAGCTGGATGTCCAGCTTTAGCAATCTGATGTCAGGGTGTTTCACACCACATCTCGTTCTTCTCAACTGACAGGTAGTAAAGGTGTGGTTACCAATGAGAGGGGATACAGACATAGAGACCAGCCCCCCTACCGCCTAAGCACCGTCGGCTTGAGGCCGATTACGACGCATCGTGCCATCCTTGTCATGCCATACCAAATGTGTTAGGACAAGACAAGGATGGCACGATGCGTCGTAATCGTAATCAAGCCGACGGTGTTTAGCTGCTAGCTGTCAGTTGAGAAGAAAAGAGGATACAGACAAACAGAGACTTGGAACCGTTGCCATCTCACCTGACGGCCAAGAAGACCTGCAGAGCTCGCAGAACGAGCTCGCAGGCGGCGCCTCCATCTTACCTCTCACCACCATCTCGTCGGTCAGGATGTCCGGCTTTAGCAAGCTGATGTCAAGGTGTTTCACATTACATATCGTTGGTCTCAACTGACAGCTGGGAAGGTGTGGTTACTAAAGAGGATACAGACTGACATAGAGACCTGGAACCGTTGCCATCTCACCTGACGGCCAAGACCTGCAGAGCTCGCAGAACCAGCGGAAGGGGGGCGCCTCCATCTTGCCACTCATCACCATCACCATCTCACCGGTCTCGATGTCCGGCTGAAGCCACATGTCAAATAAATGTCCTTTCTTTCTTTCTTTCTATGTCATTCAGTCTCACCTGACGGCCAGGAAGGCCTGCACGCAGAGCTCGCAGAACCAGCGGAAGGGCGGCGCCTCCATCTTGCCGCCCATCACCATCACCATCTCGTCGGTCAGCTTGATGTCCGGCTCGAAGCCCAGATTGCCACCCGGGGAAGATTCAAACATGAACCCGAAATCTGGGGACAGGTATTTTAGATTAACAGCAGTAAATAAAAAGTAAAACAATATAAAGAAACGTTTTACGTCTTCGATAACGTTACGTGCACGTAGGTTTGAGATTGGTATGCAGAAAATGTTTATTAAAAATTGCAATACAAATTGTCACTCTATAAATAGTGAAAGACATAAGTAGCTAAATTAGGATTTGTAATTTTCATTATTTGTAACAAACTGTATATAAACCTGTGACTTGCAAAATATATTGAATTGAATATGCATAGGGTGGTTTTTAATTTGATATCAAAGGTACTTTCATCCTGATACCCTACGAGATATAACATATTATGTACGTAGTAAGTATGTAACTGTTACGTAGTTATGTAGTTACACACCATATATATTTGTTCCTTTATTTTTACAGATACAACATTATAATTACCAATGTGAATGATATGTCCATCAGTGTCCAACATGATGTTTCCATTATGCCTGTCCTTGATCTGCAAGAGGAAGCCGATGACGCTATACGCAGCCATCGATGTGACGAAGCACCTTCTTGCTGCCTGCAATGATGTATCGACTGTTAAGGTCCGGCGCCCAGTACCGACATCTGTTTTTTTATCCACAACGGGGTAGCTCTTAAGGCTGCATTCCCAGTAGGCAAACTGTTCGCCGCCGACTGAGTTAGCGGCGTATCGGTTTTTTTTTCCACAACGGTGTAGCACTTAGCCTTCATCACACCTGATGTTAAGTAGTGATAAGGTTGAAGGTGGAAGCGCACTACTCCCGGAATCCTCAGTCACAGAGGAACTGGCTATCTTATCTGTAACTGCCGGAACACAATAATACGTTTAAGTACGCTTTCAAATGGAGTGTTCACAGTTTGCTAGTTTTGCGCTCACTCTACTACGCAGTTTTACGCGCGCGCGTAGTTTAATAACTTAAAATCTCAAACAGTCGAGTACCCTATTGTGTAACTTCTACCGACTGTTGTTCCTACCTGGAACTCCCTGGTGGTTTCGTCGCCGTACTTCTTGATGAAATACTCGTACATGCCGATGTCCGTCTGCCGGCCCAGCTGGTCGCGGGACTTGGCGTTCGGCACGCATTCTATCACACCGCACTGTCGGAAACACAACTTTAGGTTATCTCTACGATGTGAAAGAACGGCTTAAGTGGCCTGCGACGCGTCAGCCTCCCATACAAACGCAATATCAAAATAATTCAATATTTGAGCATGATTGACTGTACTTGTGATGTTATTTGGATTGAGGCAGTATTTATGTAGGTTTCTATTGAAATAAAAATCCAATCCAATATCTACCGAATAAAAAATAATGCCAATTACATTTTTTGAAACAAAACTGCAGTTCGCATTTATTTTTAATTGGGTAAGTATTTTTTTGTGAGAAGGCGCACCTAGGCGAACCTGTGAGAAGGCGCACCTAGTTTTCTAACACAAGGAGGCGCGTGCGAGCAAATTGCTTACACACGTTAATAGGGGCATTGATAAATGCTGTCTCTGAATAACATCCCAAGTACAGAAAAAAAAACTCAATTTTTATATTATTTTGGTATTTCGTTTGTATGGGAGGCTCATTTTCGCCGACCCGTCGCCGGCATCTTAAGTGCATAAAAACTCTAGACCATTCTTACATTACGATACTAGCAGACGAGACAAGGTATCCGACGACGTCAGTCGCGGAGGAGACTTGCCGAAGCATACTAAAGAAATATCTCCCATATATTTGTATAGTGAAAACATTGTGTGACTCACGCGGAAAACTAGTAAGATATCTTCTTATAATCTATACTAATATTATAAAGAGGAAAGATTTTCATGTAATAAATAAAATCAAAAACTACTAGGCCGATTTCAAAAATTCTTTCACTTTTAGAATGCTACATCATCCCTGATTATTTTACAAAGGCTATATTTTATCCCGATATTCCCACGGGAATGGGTAAAACAGCGAGGATCCCCAAGTTCAATAATATACTCACCCCCGGTGCAGTCGCAACCACCTTGTACGGGAACAAATACAAGTCCAGGCCGACTTGTTGGAATATGTTCTTGAACAGGGAGATGACCTGTAGAGCGAGCATGTCCTGTCTGACGTCATCGCCCACTTTAAAGATGGCGGCCTGCCACGCTTCTGCTGCTATCGACGTGTAGCGGTCTTTGCCTTCCTCCTGAAATGGAATTGATGACTATACCTTGCTGACTTTGTTATCATTTGCAATACATTGTTTGACGACCGATTTGGCGCAGGGGTAGGATACCTGCCTTCTGCGCCAGAGGTCTCGGGTTCGATCCCCGAACAAGACAAATGTTTGTGTGCATGAACATGTCTATTTGTCTTGGTCTGGATGTTTTCTGTGTATATTAAGTAAGTATGTATTTACAAACAATAAGTATTTAAGTATTTATTTATCCGTTATCAAGTGTTCCATGACACACTTTCATAATTAAATTTACATGGGCTTAGATAATTGGTGTGATTGTAAGAAGTTATTTATTATTTATTATTGTTAAATATCAAAATTTTCATCATTGTTCCAATACCAAAATTTCCGATGATCCGGGGTCCGAGTTTTTTTTTATCCACAAACGGGTTAGCACTTATTGTTTCTTCAATAGATTCACTTGAAACTTTGTACTAGGTTCTTAAAGTGATGGCCAGTGAGTATCAGTATTTTTGGAAAGTTTTAATGAAAAATTTTTATTACTTCAATGGAGTTACTTGAAGTGACATAAATGAAAGGATTTTTAGATTTTTAACCCCCCTAAAAAGGGGATAACGAATAGACCCAAAAAAACTACGGGACTATTTTGGAAATTCTTTCACCTAAGTCCGAAGGGAAATAAAGCTAGATTACTCCCGAGTGATATAGAATATTTTATCCCGATATTCCTACGGGAACCGGTACCGTGCGGTTAAAACTGTGTGTAGCCGCTATAACGAACAAACTCAAAACTACGGAACCGATTTTGAAAATTGTCCCCTAATTAATTTAATCGCCATTTATAGATATAATCAATAGTTATACAAATTCTTTTTTAGTTCCAAGTTGAGTGATTGTCTAAATGCCGAGCAGACGAAGTTGCGGGCGTCCATTATTAAGATATAATATGAAATTCTGAATAAGGTGTGGTTCTATACTAATATTCATCATTGTATTATATTATTCTTGCTTGTAATTTGAACTTTATTGTCTAAGACTTACGATTTGCACTTCTTCACCGGAAACAATAGACAATGCGACCGCCTCCATCTCCGCTATGCCATACTTTCGCACCCTGAATCGGGCCAAGTATGGCGCTTTGGCTGCACTCTGCATAGGTGTACCTGTCAAAAAATAAATAGATGTTATATTTCGTTGCAAATTAAATTCCACTCAAGTAGCTAGCAAATAAGGTTGATATCTCATGGGTCTATTAGTGAAAACTAAAACCTTTAAATTGCATCTTAAATACATACCACAACAAATAAGTTGTTATATAATAACGTTGTGAAGATCCTTGGGGGAGGCCTATGCCCAGCAGTGGGCGTCGTTCGGCTGACATGATGATGATAACAAACAAGCGGATCCTCGCGATTTTACCCGCGTGGTACCCGTTCCCGTGGGAATATCGGGATAAAATATAGCCTATGTCACTCGGGAAGAATGTAACTTTCTAATGGTCAAAGAATTTTCTAAATAAGTCCAGTACTTAGTTCATGAGATTTGCGCGTTCAACCAAACAAACAAACTCTTCAGCTTTATAATATTATTATATATTAATATGGGATTCTTCGTGCTCCGCGACCGTACTTTAGCCAATAAGTAGCCACTCCGTTGGCGTAGGCTGACCTAAATTTTAGAACAATATGGTGGACTGTTGTTTCAAATATATTGCATTGAAGTGATTTCAATCATAAAAAGCTATAACGGCAGAGGAGCAAGCAAACAATACTAATCTACCTTCTTCGGAGATAAATATAGACATTCCTATACAAATCAAATATATAAATTGATTCCAATCTTACCGCTCTTATAATCAATATCCAAAACCATGGAATCTGGATTCGACGGTAAGTAGCATCCTGGTTGCACCTGATTTGAAAATAAAAAGTATTAAAAAGACAACTAATAAAGTTTTTTGTAATAATATAAACGTTACATATCCGAAAATTACAGCAGCGATTAAAACAGTGCGTAACCTGTAATAGCACAGATTTAAGTATAATATTGGTGAATGAGGAGAACCGAGCATTACATTCCGCAAGTCGAGGATACTATGTGTATTTTATACAACTTGGAACTAAATAAACTCGTAAATAGCCTATTACTTGTTTGATCATGTTGAATAATATGACATGTTGCATTACAGGCTAATGCTCGTCAAGTCAGGGAGCTAGTATTTTAATGTAAGTAATTCTCAAAATCTAATCTGAAATGTATGAATACTAGGCAAATGCTCCTAATTCCACAAAGTTACGGGAGTTTTGTTTTTCTGCACTGATTTTTCTACTTGATTGACCCACAATCAAATACATAATTCTCACCTTAATATTCTTCAGCGCTTCAAGACACGCCCTCTTTCTCTCCGCCCCTTTGGGGAACGGCCTTATAATGCCACTGATGTTGGTGATTTGGCTGAAGAAATTGAACTCCCGCTCATAGAACGCTCGCGCCGGGCCAGACAGCGTATCTACTATGCTTTTGGTGAGAGATTCTAAGATGTCGAAAAGCGCCGCTGCGAAAAAAAAATATTGTAAAATATAGGAAAATATAGGAAAATATAGGAAAAATGTGATAGTAAAAAACCACGAGCACTATAAGTAGCTTTCAGGCGGGATTCGAACCCGCTCCTCCGGGAATCCGGCCCGATGCTCTGACCAACTAAGCTACAGAAAGGCTTACACTACTCGTCGAATTTTGCTATCACATGTTACGCTAAATGAACTAAATTGTAAAATTTTACAATAATCGATTTTAGATCTCGTCTCGTCTCTACGTAATCCCGTATTAATGACAATGTTAGTTCAAAAGTTTATTAATGTACTTGCTAAAAAAAACAATAATGAAGTACGTCTTTTTTTAAAGTGTAAAAGTGTTGCTTTTAATTCCTTATGATTATTTAGTTTCACTGTGGTTTACAAGCGTAAAAAATACAATACAATAAAATTAATAAACAGTGGGAACTGCATGCCCATATAATAATTATGTAAAATGCATATGTAAAAGTACAGTCTCATTGAGTAGTAGCCATGTTTTTCTATTACAATATGACTTTAATTTAGTCAGCAAGGTTGGACAGAAATGGCGATATCTTGCGTCAATCCAGCTTTTGGATAGTGTCCAATTATCATTATTATCATAATTTTTTGTTATTTTATTTGGATTGAACTTACATTTTTTTATTAGTTTTTAATCAATGAATTTTTAAATATTTTTATTGTTATTTAATTACTTACTTATATTACTTTGACTTGTATTATGAGAAAATTGTACTGTGTTTATTATAAGGTGACTGTTCTCCAAGATGTCTTAGGTTAAACTACTAGTCCTAAAGAACTAAATGAATAAATGAAAGGAAATGAAATGTAAACTAAAATAATAAAAAAAGCCATGACTATTATGATAAAAAATGCAACAATTTTAATATTATGTTTCATAAAATGCTTGTCAGTCACTTGAATAGCTAGCTCATAATAGTGATTGCTCATAATACCTTTCTAACAATAAATGGTCATTGTGGCATGGTGATCGATCACTGGTCTGCAAGATGCATACTCACTGTCTTTATTGTGCATTTCCTCGTCAGTGTACATGTTTGTATGCATATTCCAGATGAGCTGGTGCGCCACCACCTGGGAGTTCTTCGCTAGTGACTTTATTAGCTCCGCTACGTAGCCCATCTGTTACAACGAAAAAATAGCAATTAAACAAGTTTCATTTTATTAATTAACAAATAATTTTACCACGGTCATCATTTTCTGATTGTATTCAATGTTTTTTTTTTTTATTCACAACGCAGTAGTACTTAGCCTTCATTACACCTGACATTAAATTGTGATTAGGCTGAAGGTGGAAGCGCTAATGTTACCATTTTCTCAGCATAACAGATAAAAATAATATCAATAATTATTTGCTTAGCACCAGCTGCGGTATGTACAGGAGCGCGGCGGACGGCGGGTATGACGTCAGAGTGCTGACCGCCGTCTGAGCGGAGAGCGGGTGTGTGTGTGTGTGTGTGTGTGTGTGTGCGTGTGAGTTAGTGTGTATGTATGTGTGTATGTCTCACCGTATCGTGGCGCAGCGCCTGCACCAGCTGCGGTATGTAGCGCGGCGGACGGCGGGAATGACGTCAGCGTACTGACCGCCGTCTGCGCGGAGTGCGGGTGTGTGTGTGAGTGTGTATGTATGTATGTGTGTATGTCTCACCGTGTCGTGGCGTAGCGCCTGCACCAGCTGCGGTATGTACAGGAGCGCGGCGGACGGCGGGTATGACGTCAGCGTGCTGACCGCCGTCTGCGCGGAGAGCGGGTGTGTGTGTGTGTGTGTGTGTATGTATGTGTGTATGTCTCACCGTGTCGTGGCGTAGCGCCTGCACCAGCTGCGGTATGTACAGGAGCGCGGCGGACGGCGGGTATGACGTCAGCGTGCTGACCGCCGTCTGCGCGGAGAGCGGGTGTGTGTGTGTGTGTGTGTGTATGTATGTGTGCATGTCTCCAGGGGCGTGCATACCATATAGGCAATTAGGCTGTGCCTACCTCATTAAAAACCTAAATAACATGCTTCTAATTTTCCACTAATTTAATTATATACTTAAAGTTAATTTAGTTTAATATGGTTCAGATATTCTATAATAAAACGTCTATTCAACACCTCACCCAATAAGTTTTTCCTCGCTAAATACTAAATACTTAGGTACCTAACTCTAAGGTAGGCAGACTCCGAATCGCCTATTCGACGCAAGCAGCCTTTCATACAACATAAATTAGAAAAAGTACTGGTCAAGGTAATACAACCGCGTATAATGTTTACCGAAAATGTGCGTCGTCCTAAGGACATGCATATGTTCTCAATTTATCCGGGTTAGGTAGTTGAGCTTACTTAGACGAACTGTCGCGAAATGAACCGATGATTTCCGACCCGTCTCTTTCTAGTTCCGCGCGCTGCAGTGCGTGTACGTTCAACGAGTATCAACCTTATTGCGCTGATTTTAAGAGTGATTGTTAACCGCCCGCACCCGTGATTGAGTTATAGAATTATTAATAATTACGGATGTAATTTGCAACAACGAAAGTTCCTGCCATTTTGTTTTTAGTTCGTTTTTGTCTTCTTGGCATCACACGCGCGCGAGACCTAATTAGATAATTACTGTTGAGTGATCGAGTGTTTGTACTGTGATAAAAAGAAATTGCTGTGTGTGTTTGTGCTTAATATAGGTAATCAATAATTAAAATATAATGGAGAAATTAGAATGTGCCGATTGTCCGGATTCGATTTGCTTACAGAAATTACGTACGTATCCTTTCGCACAGTTTTCGTTCATAGATAAAACAAAAATTGTTTCATTCAATAGACCTATGCCAAATATAAGTTTAACTCAACAGAAAGGTAAAAATTTCAGACATTTTAATACCAAATATTACGACAGTTATACTTGGTTAGCTGGTTGCCGCCATACGAATTTATTATTTTGCTTTCCGTGTCTTTTGTTTTCTACAGCGAAGACTGTGTTTATTTCTAAATTTTATTTAATCTAGTTAACTTTAAATACCTCTCAATATGTGTGTTATTACTCGTTTATTAATTAATTAAATCCGGTATTCGTGATCGTGAGTGATGTGAAGTGACATAAAACAAATACAACGGCTTTTCTAAAAGCCACTACGGCTATCGCTCAAATGACATGTGTGATTCTTTACGAGTCATGTTACCTATATTCATGCATTTTTGAGATATCTGTGGTGGTTAAAAATTCGCTCCACCGCACACGACCGCCAGGTGCCAAAGGATAAGAGCAGAGCAAGTTCACTAGGAAGTAAGTTCACATAACATACAGAACATTAGTTACAGTCTGAAGAAAGCGGGACAATATATGGTAAGCGAATTTATATCCAACATAGCCTTCCGCTCGCGACTTTGTCCGCGTCACGTCGCCGTCGCTCGGCCTAAATATTACGAATTTTAAAATGATCAGTGCAACTACCACTAGTTAGATCTACAGTGCCTACTGCGCTGGAAAACTGATGCACGCCCCTGCATGTCTCACCGTATCGTGGCGTAGCGCCTGCACCAGCTGCGGTATGTACAGGAGCGCGGCGGACGGCGGGTATGACGTCAGCGTGCTGACCGCCGTCTGCGCGGAGAGCGGGTGTGTGTGTGTGTGTGTGTATGTATGTGTGCATGTCTCACCGTATCGTGGCGTAGCGCCTGCACCAGCTGCGGTATGTACAGGAGCGCGGCGGACGGCGGGTATGACGTCAGCGTGCTGACCGCCGTCTGCGCGAAGAGCGGGTGTGTGTGTGTGTGTGTGTATGTATGTGTGCATGTCTCACCGTGTCGTGGCGTAGCGCCTGCACCAGCTGCGGTATGTACAGGAGCGCGGCGGACGGCGGGTATGACGTCAGCGTGCTGACCGCCGTCTGCGCGGAGAGCGGGTGTGTGTGTGTGTGTGTGTGTATGTATGTGTGTATGTCTCACCGTGTCGTGGCGTAGCGCCTGCACCAGCTGCGGTATGTACAGGAGCGCGGCGGACGGCGGGTATGACGTCAGCGTGCTGACCGCCGTCTGCGCGGAGAGCGGGTGTGTGTGTGTGTGTGTGTGTATGTATGTGTGTATGTCTCACCGTGTCGTGGCGTAGCGCCTGCACCAGCTGCGGTATGTACAGGAGCGCGGCGGACGGCGGGTATGACGTCAGCGTGCTGACCGCCGTCTGCGCGGAGAGCGGGTGAGGCGGGTATTGACGACTGAAGTAGGAGAGAGCTTCTACGGGGCTCACGCGCGCCCATGTCACCATGTGGACCAGCTGTCGGTTGATAAGTATTTGTTACCATATTGTAAAGCAAGGGCCTTTTTGTTATTAAAGGCTGTGTCCAAGACTTTCTTCCGTCTCCATTCAGTCCCATTTCTTCGTACAATCCCAATCTCTATTAATTTACTCGCATTCTCATTTGTTCGATAATTTCCCACCCCTCCCACTCCCAACCCCATTTTTGCACTTGAATTTTAAATAGCTCAAATGCTATCGCATTACTGTAATCAATAAACGTTTGTCTGCAATATTAATACTAATTCATTTATAATACCCTTCGTCACTATATCAACCCTAAAAATGACAATTTATAATCAACATACCTATTTTAATCAATACGAATTGGAAGTTGAACAACACAAAATCATGAAATAAAGTAAACAACTTTAGACTTTACACCAGGATAATAAGGTCTTACCTCATGCGCGTCTGCAAGCAGCGTCTCCGTGGTAACGAGGTACTTGAGAGCTTGCGGAATGTGGCATACAGCCGTCGGCTGCGCTTGCACTTTGCGGCGCATTTCCGCTACTATGCCTTCGTTCTTTAACCTGTCAATTCATGTATTTATTCAACAACCTAATAGGTATCTACGAAAGAATTGTAATAATAACACAGAATAAATAATAGTACAAGTACAGAAGCTTCACTTCGCAAAACCATTTAGATAAATAGCAACTCTAACAACAACACAATAAAGTAGAATTCAGGTTGTACGGCGCTCATTACGAACAGCTATATTCAACTTAACGTTGCATCTCTTTTTATCGCTTATATCCTATCTTTTCTGACTACGTTTAGGATTGCGGCTTGCGGTACAGATTAATACTAAATAGTTACTAAGTTACAGATACATCACTCACATACAAAATACCATCGCTTTAGATTACAGCCTAAAAACCTTAATAATAATATGATCATAATATTATTCTGTCCTTCCTTCACACTGCAACGAATCGAAGTCTTTACCTCCTAAACATTTCATCTGCAAGTTTATAAAAATAACAAAATCTTTCTATAACCCTATTTCGAGAATGTGTCGGCTTTACAACGAGATATCAACTAGTAATTCTGATAATGATATTTTCAAACCCCAATTCGGTTCATTTAAATCTTTCATAAATAAAAAATACTCATCATCTCGGAGAAAATAGGTAAGTATACAAGCCTATTTGTAAAGTTTCGGTTAGTAAAATGCATATCTTAAAGCATAATCAGACTTTTGTCCCCGCCGGACAAAAAGTCCCTGTACGTCCAAAATATGTCCTCCGAAGACTTGTCGCGGACTCAACGCATACGGTGTGCGGTCATTTGTTGCCCGGAAACGTACTTCACTATCGAGCGCTCAATGCAGACTAAAGTTCGTTGTGTGCGTTGTTGCGCCTAGTTACGTTCGTTCTATTTTTTTCGCAGACTACCGCGAACTTTTGTCCAGTCCAGTCTCTCGGTGTCCGCGGCAATTTCGCGGACTTTTTTGTCCGCGGTACTTTTAGTTCCTCGTGTGCGTTATTCGATACAATTTATAAGAGTTCTATATTGATGGACAAAAAAGTACCCGGAGGACAGTCCGTCGTCTGATTAGGCCTTTAACTTGATGTTTGTTGTCTTCGACTTTTACCTCTTGTTTAATAAAAATAATTTTAAGTAGCCCTGATAGTCATTTCTTGGACAAATACAAAACCTATTTAACTGAAACTGTGTGTAAGTATTTTAACTGAAACTCTTTAACACCCCTAGCAAAAATCACTTCTATATCTGGAAGAATAAAGCTCATCTTTCCGGTAAAAAGACCGCTAACATCGGGCTTATACCCCACGCGAGCTTCGCGTAGTCCCGCCAAGTCCTGTCAGTTTTGGGCTTAGATCGCGACGTAACAAAGTTGTATTTCAAATAACGCCTTTAAAGCGACAAGCAAAAATCTCCTCTATATCTAGGAGGATAAAGCTCACCTTTCCGGTAAGAAAACAGCCAGCATCGGGCTTATATCCCACGCGAGCTTCGCGTAGTCCCGCCAAGTCCTTTCAGTGTTGGGCTTGGATCGCCACGTAGCTATATTGTCTTCACCCGGCACCGCTTGCTCCAGTTTACCGTGGGGATTGTGCCAGGTGACTAGAAATTCTATTTCCACGGCCTAGGAATGAAATTAAGTACATTTAAGTATTAACTGGAAAGTCGTAATAGCAGTAAGTAATGATATTATTTTTATTTATTTGCATTCAGAATGCAAATTTATTATTGAAGATGAAGTATAAGAAAAAATCGGCCCGTCTGCTTCAGGGTGAATGTTCTTTCATGAATGAAAAAGCACCAAGGTTTCCTGGAAGAAATTGCTTGCTTTTCTTCGAACTTGTTCGTGTATTTATCGTGTGCAATAAAGTTTATTTGATTTGAAAGAGCATTCGCCCGGAGGACAGTGTCGAAGGTCGTGGGTTTGAGTACCATTGGAGCTAGTTGTGAGACGGGACGATTTTTCTAATACTTCATTTCAAAAGCTATAATGAAATAGTACAGGTATGGATTTTGAAAACTAAAATTATTAACTTTATTTTTACATCGCCAATGTATTTATATAGTATAAATAAATATACTGTATTCTCTTATTTTGTGTTAAATCAAGAATAATAGTTGGCACAACTGATGTAGTTTCCCAATCTTTTTAGAACTTGACAACCGAATTGATATTTTTTGGCACTAAATATTATGATTAAAGATTATACAAGTCTTCAGGACTAATATAGTTGAATATAGTACCTATGTGAACGAACTTGACATTAAATTTTTTGGACAAATCATAGTGATAGTTAAGGTATTATAATCAATCAAATTACCATCAGTTCTAGTATAAGGTTCCGTTTCCGCACGTAATCTTTGACGAAGGTGACCTGCGGCTTGGCGGGCGGTTTCACGCTGCGGTTGGAACGCTTGCCAGCGATGCTGCCCGCGCCACTGCTCAAAGTGGTTGTTGACATCGGTACCTATGTTTAAATCAAATAAAAATAGATTAAGGGCAGGATCTTCCAAAAACTCTGTCTTTGTCTTTTTCCTTACTTGTGAAGAGTAATGAAAATAACCTCACTTTTTAATTTTTTCAATGTTTTGTTGTTATTTTGAGCATAAATTCACTTTTTGAAAAAGTAGCCTGAGAATAGTCTACAATATGCCATTACCTATTTTTCTATATATTATTCGTGAATTAGAGATTAATAATCTAAGTATAAAACCAAAAAAATAAAAAAATAAGTAATGAAAATGTTCTGTTTTTGAATTTTTTTATTGTCGAGTTACGATACGAATATCGTTTTTCTAGCCACAAAATAATCAAGATCGTTTATGAAACTTCAACATTATATTTTTATCTGTTCATAATAAAGAATATTTGATTGTTTACTTTTGAATCAAAAATAGGTTGATTTCGATAATTTGGAAGTACGTGCCCTTAATTATAAATCATACATATAAGGCCTCGTTCAAGGAGAGGCGGCGCGAACAAATTGTGCTATCATTGCGTGCTCACGACATACGTCTAATCAAATAAGTCACGCACCAACAAATGCACAATCCGCCCATCAATTGTTTGTGCTCGTGTTTGAAAAGTATTTTGTTAATTACCGTATTAATCCATCCAGTAGTCTGCCTGCTTCCAATGTCACTGCTGTTGACAGAGGATCGGTTGTCGGTAGGCGAGTTGGCTGTATAGATGCTTTGTTGACTGCTCGGTCCCATTAGCTCGAAGTCACCTAGCGAACGTCAACTTTATTACTATCGAGCTAAAGACAGTATTGGTATAAGTCTTATGACTCGATAATACCTACAATATTACTGTCAATGTCATAAATTGTTAATTGAAGTTTTCTCTTCCATATTTAAGTGGAACTGTTTTTTTTTAATCGTTCAGTTATCTTACTTGCTTTTTATAACAAGCCTGTGTATTGCAGTTTTTTAGATACTATAGTTTAATAGATAGATAGATAGTTTAATAGAAACATAGAGTAGTAGTCTAACTTACCTCCCATATCACTAGTCTTCAAATACTTCTTATCGGAATGCATCAGCTGCCAAAACTTGATAAGCGACATTATGTCTTCTCTCAACGCATTAGAGTTCTTAGCCGGACACTGCAGCCCTCTACAGAAGTAGTCAAGACAAGCCGCGTAAACTCTTTCTCTTAAAATGTTTCGAGCTATAGAGCGTGGGAGTATATCGCCTTGAAGTAGTGATAAGCCACACGATAGTAATCTGTAAAGGAACGTGATAAGGGTCAGAATTGCATAAATGCTAAATACGTCAATTTATTGTTATCACTTACTTGAACCGCACTCCAACCGCCTCAACGTGCCTGTTAATGTGATCTTTTACATCACCTACAGTTATAGGAAGAGATCTGTAAAGAAAAAGAAAGGCATCTATATATATAAAAATGAATCCCTATTTCCCTTGGTCACGACATCACGCGTGAACGGCTGGACCGATTTGGCTAATTTTGGTCTTGAAATTTTCGTGGAAGTCCAAGGAAGGATATAGGGGTAGGGTAGGGGTAGGGTAGGGGTAGGGTAGGGTAGGGGTAGGGTAGGGGTAGGGTAGGGGTAGGGTAGGGGTAGGGTAGGGGTAGGGTAGGGTAGGGGTAGGGTAGGGGTAGGGTAGGGGTAGGGGTAGGGTAGGGGTAGGGTAGGGGTAGGGTAGGGGTAGGGTAGGGGTAGGGTAGGGGTAGGGTAGGGGTAGGGTAGGGATAGGGTAGGGGTAGGGTAGGGGTAGGGTAGGGGTAGGGTAGGGGTAGGGTAGGGGTAGAGTAGCGTAGGGGTAGGGGGTAGAGTACGGGTAGGGTAGGGTGGAGTAAGGGGTAGGGCCACGGGAACGAAGTCGCGCTGGGTCAGCTAGTTATTATATATTTACCAATAGAAACAAAACTAAAAGCACGATTATAAATGGAGTCATTTAGGCGTGTTTAGGTTACATTCAACTATTGCAACACACAAAGAAGAATTTGTCTATTTTCGTGCTAACTCATACAACTAAGCCTATAGCGGCGGATTTAACGGGGCGGCAAATTTCGCTCATGTCTGAATGTCATGTAAACCAAAATTTTTACCCCTAGCCTACAGGCGGCAAATATCTAAATCTACAACTGATCATGAGAACTGCATTGATTTCTATTTTGATTAACTACCATATGGTTATTGGTATAAAAATAATAATAATGATAAAACAGTCGACAAAAAACTTTTAAGCATTTGACTAAATATACCTGTGTAGAAGGCTGGCTAGCATCTCGACCTTTTCGAGGCTATTGTACTTAGCGGTTTCGGCTACCTCGCACAGGAACCGAACCCAAACTGCATGCGGAGCCACGAAAGGCGGCCGAGGTTCTAGTTTTGCACCTGATGACAAATACGTAACTTGTGATGCTATATTGCAGACATATTGACTTATAAAAAACATCGTCACCAAATACTACAAAAAAGAAATGTTTTGTAACGATGCCGTTTCGTTCCGGTCTCATGGATGGTTAGATAGAACCTCCATGATGGCTGGAAACTTCATAGTTTAATTTACTGGCAATCTAAAGTATAGTATTCTGGACCTGTCAATTCAAATTCAAAATCTTCGTTTCACGATCCTTGTTCAGCATTTTTGACTCAGTCCTATCAAAACCATCGTGATAAACAGTGCTTCCATCAGCTACCAGTTTTTATATCACTTTAAATTGGTTGATTATCACTACATAGTATAAAACAAAGTCGCTTTCTCTGTCCCTATGTCCCTTTGTATGCTTAAATCTTTGAAACTACGCAACGGATTTTGATGCGTTTTTTTTTAATAGATAGAGTGATTCAAGAGGAAGGTTTATATGTACTTTTTATCCCGATATTCCCACGGGAACGGGAACCACGCGGGTGAAACCGCGGGCGGCCGCTAGTAGTAATAATAAAGTGGAACCCTTGACCCTTGGAAGGGGTAAGTTATCATAGTCAGACAATACGGTATTTTACTGATTTTTTTTTATTTCTTTAAAATGTTTTTCGAAATATTAGCTACACAAAACAAGTTTTCATTTTGAATTATCTTGAATATTTTCAAAGATATAGGACTTCAAACTTTATAATTAGACAAAGACAGGACGCTATCTTAGTGACGTCAGTGGGTTAGTAGCGTCATAGTCACGCCATTGAAGATTTCGTTTTAGAAAGAGACAGCTATAGTCAAAATCAAACAGACTATAATTCTTTTATTACAAAACAGATTCAAATTATTTTTTTACATTTGGTATTCTTAATTGCAATATTTTTTAACGTCATCATTAAATATCTACATTTCAACAACAGTAAAATACCCTATACTACATACCTTTAGAATTTAAGTACTTTTTGATATTCATGTATTTTTTTATCTTGTTGTTACAGTTCCTATACCTTCCTTATTTCTACCTTTACAATAAAACAAGTCAAGTCCCTATCATCATCATCATCATGTCAGCCGAACGACGCCCACTGCTGGGCATAGGCCCTATAAACATCTTTTATTCTTATCTATTACCACTACATCTTGTGCGGCGATTACCGACGCTCCAGCACCTTTACTGTGGCTCTGTGCTACACTGGCCACTACGCTACAGTTTCATCATCATCAGTTATTTAATGTCACCACTGCTGGGGCACTGGCCTTCTTTATGGATCGATAAGTAGAATGAGCCATGACTAATTTTTAAATGTTGTCTATTCAAAATACAGTCAGAAGTTGTCTGGTAATGCGGCCAGTACGTAAAAGTCGGAAAAGCTTAAACATGGCTATTTTTAACCGGCCATTACTACAGACAGGCTAAAAACGGTAAGATGGACAACTCCTCGATGGTCTATCCCGTAAAGGTTACCTAGCTGGGGATATTCCCGATGTCTGGTATTGCTCAAACATTTAACCTAAAACCTATGTCTTAGTTTTGCTGAACTCACCTTCATAAGCCGCCAGTGGGCTGATCTCCTCCACCTGCTTGGAGAACAGGCCCATTCTTCTATCAACAGTGCATTGCCATGCGGCGAATATCTCTTGAAGTAGCCTCAACTCTAGATCAGGTCGAGCGGTCGTCAGCCACTGCCAGCACTCCACCGCGGTGCTCACTGCGTCTTCCGTGAAGATCTCCACTTGGGACCAGGCTGGGTGACAGAAGAGAAGTTGGAGTGTCTAAGCAAGGATCTAATTATCTATTTTTAGTTAAAATAATGTTTTCAGTATTAATTTAGTGTTTAAATTTATGTAAAAGTAGGAGCTATATGTACATATTGATAATGTGGATGGTTGTAGGTGTGTGACGTAATTCGTTGGAGTCGATGCACTCTACGTCCGGCCTGTGGCTCTAGAAGGCTCCGCTACGGCATTTTACAATATTATTATAAGCTTTTGTGACATACTACACAGTAGGACCCAGCACACTATAGGACTAAGAATTTCTAGACAAGTTGAGAGATACAGTATGCGAGGATGCGATGATGAATTTACCTCTAAGGGCCAATTCAAACCGAGATTGCAGACGCCGGCAGCGGCCGGCAGTAGCCGCGGGCGATCACGAGCTGCCTCCCGATCCTACGCACCTATAGTCTGTGCGGTGTAGCATGGTGCCTATGACAGCTCATTCGTGCAAAGCAAAAAATTCCTTATGCTATTGGAATAAAACTCAGAAAAGCAGCAGTAGACATCTTTAGTGCAGCGTATGCTAGAAAATTTGTTCCTATTCCTTGCGCAGAAGCAACAATGAATGAGCTGTCATAGGCACCATGCTACACCGCACAAACTTTAGTATCGGGCAAGCGGCTGAAAATGGCGTCGCGAGCGGACTAATTTTTGAAACATTCCAAGCGATACTGGTTCTTTAAGTATGTAGATAAACTCTGAAATTTTATACTGTATGTGCTTGCCGCGCCGCTGCCGGCCATTGCTATCTTGGTTTGGAATGACCCTAATAGTTTCTCAAATATTCATAAAAAAGCACGTGTATTACATTCCAATGGTTCTTTAAGTTATGGTATAAATCAAAAATATATGTTAATACTAATTTTCCACCCGTGGCTACGCCAACGTTGACTACACGACGTTATCCCGCGGGAATTTGATATTTTCCGGGTTAAAAGTATCCTGTGTTTCTCTCCAGGCTACAAAGCGTATCTGTGTCCCAAATTTCAGCCAAATCCGTTCAGCCGTTTTGGCGTGATTGAGCAACAACCGCGCCAATTGGTGCGAGGTCTCGCTCCCCCTTGTACAGGCCTTCTTTAAAGAGGTTTGGAGACGACTGCCTGACACGACATAGAGCTGCTTCGCCGCCACCGTCAGCGTAAACTGCCCCAGATACCTAAAACTCGACATTCACCCACGGAGTGCAGCAGCGCACGCGCAGTGGGCGCGGCGTGCACGTGCGTGGAGTGATAGCGCGCGTGGACCAACAACGCTGTAGCCCGCCATAGGGCCACGCGGTGCGCCGTCTCGCTCCCACTCGTACAGGCCTCCTTGAAAGAGGTTTGGAGACGACTGCCGACACGCCATAGTGCTGCTCCGTCGGTGTAAACTGCCCCAGATACCTAAAACTCGACATTCACCCACGGAGTGCAGCAGCGCACGCGCAGTGGGCGCGGCGTGCACGTGCGTGGAGTGATAGCGCGCGTGGACCAACAACGCTGTAGCCCGCCATAGGGCCACGCGGTGCGCCGTCTCGCTCCCACTCGTACAGGCCTCCTTGAAAGAGGTTTGGAGACGACTGCCGACACGCCATAGTGCTGCTCCGTCGGTGTAAACTGCCCCAGATACCTAAAACTCGACACTCACCCACGGAGTGCAGCAGCGCACGCGCAGTGGGCGCGGCGTGCGCGTGCGTGGGGTGATGGCGCGCGTGGACCAACAACGCTGTAGCCCGCCATAGGGCCACGCGGTGCGCCGTCTCGCTTCCACTCGTACAGGCCTCCTTTAAAGAGGTTTGGAGACGACTGCCGACACGCCATAGCGCTGCTTCGCCGCCACCGTCGGCGTACACTGCCCCAGATACCTAAATATTAAAAAGGGGTTACTTGAGCTGCAGGAAGGACGGTGAGTATTAGACTAGCTACGCAAACAAATTTTTCATTAGATTGAAGTTGCTGGTTTGATACTAAAAAAAAACAACGGTTTGCACTCCGGGAGTGCCGGCAGAAGTTAAAAGGGCTCCCAAACAAAAAAAAAAGGAATTTGACAAAAAAAATAAAAAAATACGGACTGGATTTGAACCGAGGTCTTCTGGCTTCAATGCCGCTTGTTTTCTAACCGAGCTTCTATCACAACTTTGGAAACGATGGCGAAATTTGCCTTCGTATTCTAATGACATTGTAACAGTTTTTCGATCAGGTCACGACGACGTGTCTGTCTTACGATTTCTGACGATCTGACGGTCACGTGATCCTGACGCGAGTTTAACATTTATTACCCATCACAAAAAGTGCACAACGCCGCTAAAGAAGTTTACACTTTAAAAAAAACTTATGCCCGTTTGCACTAAACTCGGGTTGAGCTTGTTATAGATAAGATACATCTTAGCTTAGAAACAGCCTAAAACAGCCGAGCTAAAATTTTTGTTTGCACTGACAGACTACGTCGTAAATTAGTCATCACCTTGCTAAAAGAATGAATTCAAATATTAATTGTTTATGGATTTTAAACCTGGCGAGGTAAAGTAGGTCACTGGATATTTTTTTGGTTGAAACTTCTCATTGATTCCTTCGTAAGTTAAAAGGAGACAAAAGCTAAGGCGTTGTCTATTTTATTTGGTAGGAGTAATTCACCGAGAAAAGAAAAAGTCAACTGAGCTCAACTGTCAGGAAAAACATAAATACAGTGCGCAACCTTTTCTGTTCCGGTGGCCAAAACTAGAACTAACGAGTTTTGTTTTTAATGTCATTTTGCTAATACTTTCATGTTTTGCTGCTAAACATAAGCGCCGCTGTCATGGGAACAGAAAAGATTGTCGATCTGTAATGTTTTTTTTAAATAAATGATGAATGACGTATGTCACATGTGTTGTGTCTCTATCTAGCAAACAAGAATACAAAAGCCACAAGCTTTTCTGTTCCGGTGACAGCCGTGACACAGGAGTCACTTGCAATACGAAATTAGCTGTCAAAATGGACTGTCGTATGAAAACTGTTTTAGTTCCAAAGATAATCACCGGAACAGAAAAGCTTGTCGCACTACTCTTTGCTCACAATGCCACAGACAATAATCACTGATATAGGTATTTCTTAAGCCTTAGGCGCTCGATATTGGGCCCGTAAGTTAAGAATAGCCAAAAGTGCATTTAAGAATGTCCTAAGGTTAGTGCAAACCAATTTTTTGTTAAGAATGTCTTAAGTTAGCTAGGAAAAGACTTAGGCGATTTTTAAGTTTAGTGCAAACGGGTGTAAGTCTCTATGAGATTGTAACTTGTCAATAGCTAGAAAAATTACAAATCCATACTAATATTATAAATGTGAAAGTGTGTTTGTTTGTTTATTTGTTTGTTTGTTTGTTTGTTTGTTTGTCCGTCTTTCACGTCAAAACGGAGCCACGGATCGACTCGATTTTTGATATGGGGATAGTTTGGGAGCTGGAGATTAACATAGGCTACTTTTTATTCCGGAAAATTAAAAAATAAAAATGATTATTTTGTATAGAAAATCGATAAACTGTCGTACTACACAAAACTGTCATTTCTACCATAGCCGCTTCCAAAGAGGTATGTCAAAGAATATTGTAGTCACTGACGTTTTAGCCGCTTTGGATTAGTTAAGTACCTACTTTTTAATAAGCTAAAATGGCAAAACTACGTTTGCCGGGTCAGCTAGTTATTTATAAAGGTATATTTATTGGGCTATCAAGTCACGGTTTTGTTTGAACGCCTGTGGTTAACGCTAGCCCGCAGTGATGCCACAGGGTGGAGGGACCTGTAAGTTAGCAGCGCGGCAGAGTCCAGTGTCATATAAGACGCTCGCTTGTTCAGCGCTGACTGAAGCAACGGCACTGACATTCTCTTTAGTAGAACAACTGATAATGATGCCACAGGGTGGAGTTTGGCACTAATTTTATTGTTAGTTACACACTTTATATACATAAATAAGTTACTAACCTCTCCAACCTATCTTCTCCGCTGCGACACGACGGCTAGCAGCGCGGCGGAATCTTGTGTTACACAAGACGGTCGCTTGTTCAGCGCTGACCGAGGCAGCGGCGCAGAAATTCTGATTAGACTTAATACTAATGCTAGCTCGCAGTGATGCACCAAGCAGTTTGTGATCTGTTACTACGTAGGTACAAAGATTCGGAGTGATGCACCAAGCAGTTTGTGACCTGTTACTACATACAAAGATTCGGAGTCATGCATCAAGCAGTTTGTGACCTGTTACTATGTACAAAGATTGAGCTACAACCTCTTCAGCGTATCTACTCCTCTGCGACACGACGGCTAGCAGCGCGGCAGAATCTTGTGTCACACAAGAAGGTCGCTGGTTCAATGCTGACTGGGCCAACGGCGCTGACATTTTGTTTAGATTTAATACTAATGCTAGCTCGGAGTGATGCACCAAGAGTTTGTGACCTGTTACTACGTACAAAGGTTCGAAGTGATGCACCAAGCAGTTTGTGACCTGTTACTATGCACAAAGATTTAGCTACTAACCTCTCCAGCATATCTACTCCTCTGCGACACGACGGCTAGCAGCGCGGCGGAATCTTGTGTCACACAAGACGGTCGCTTGTTCAATGCTGACTGGGGCAGCGGCGCTGACATTCTGTTTAGGCCGGCAGCGCCTAGCAGCGCGCCGGTTGCCAATGCTAGCCCGCAGTGATGCCACAGGGTCGAGTTTGGAACCTATAAGTTTTAGTCGTTTTATAAACATCGATAATAGATTTACGGACGGTTTGAATAACTTATTCTCAGTAAGAGCATTCTTAAACATTTAATATCTGCCTAGATATTTTGTTAATCAATCTTATCCTGTCAAGAGACAGAATTGAATCTATTTGGTTTCATTTTAATCGACATGGGCCGACAACAAAAATCATGTACTTTTTGTTTTATGATGATTTCTTATACGATCTACTTAAGGAGGCAATATTCATCTTCTTGTGCTACGAAATTTTTGTCTTAATCGCTTAGCTCAAAAGAATACTGTCATAACAAAGTTATACATTGTTCTTGAATCCAGCACAACTAAAAACATTTAGTATAAAGTGACTTAATAATCAAATACTAACCTGATTGAGGTATTCTTGCAAATGGGACCTGGTAGACTGCGGTGCCCATTTCATTGCTTCTTGCACGATACCATGACAACGATCGGCGAAATCTTTCACTATGCTCTAGATAACAACAACAGAAATCAATGTTTACAATAATAAGTAAGAGTTAGGTAGGCCTCATTTTTACCTGCAAGTAAGTCTTCTGCGATAAATGTCCGATAGCAACTTGCAAGTGTAAACACGTAATTATATAACTCTCTTGCAACTCTTAAAATGTTGACAACTTTGTTTTCAAATATGGCTGTTTGTATGAAAATAAAACAAGAAACCAGGTTTTCCTGGAAGAAGTAAAATGGAAGTATAGCTACCTCTCGCCCCTCTAACGTGTCTTGAAGTTGCAATGAAAACTCAGTACCAGGTACTTTCAGTAAGGGAGTTTCTTGATTAGCATCCAGTTCTAAACTGAAGCTCAGCACTTGAAGAATGTCCAACATCGACCACAATACCTAAAAGATGAAAAATGCTTTAGATCTAGAATTAACTTCATCTATAAAATGAGTGGCAATCTCTCAAAAAATGCCTCATTCGACTTTGATTCCTGCTCTCTGATTAACGAAACTGTCGGAAACGGAATCAGATTCGAATTTTGTGCTGTCTTTGTCTATTCTATAATGAGTGACAGAGACAGGGCATACATTTTGTTGTCGGGAGCGTTTCCGACGGTTCCTGAATCATGTGGCTGGTGAATTTTAACCACATCTACAGTTGCCTTAAGTTATATCGTAGAGGGCAAGGTCCTTAAATATTTCGGAACAGCATTAAATTTCAATAAATTCGTTACACTTAATAAAGTCAATATCAACACATACAATTTGTCATAAATATAAGAGGAGCGACTTTTCAATAAATAAAGACGCAGACAGGGTGATCATAAAGACCTAAACATTTGTGGAAAATGTACCTTAAGGCCTCATTTCCACCTGCAAGTATGTCTTCTGCGATAAATGTCCGATAGCAACTTGCGGGTGGAAATGAGGCCTAAATCTGTACCAATTACAAAAAAATATCATCATCATCATCATCATGTCAGCCGAACGACGCCCACTGCTGGGCATAGGCCTCCCCCAAGGATCTCCACAACGATCGGTCCTGCGCTGCCTGCATCCAGCGGCTTCCCGCGATCTTGACCAGATCGTCGGTCCACCTTGTAGGGGGCCTGCCCACGGAACGCCGTCCGGCACGCGGTCGCCATTCGAGAACCTTTCCGCCCCAACGGCCATCGGTTCTCCGCGCTATGTGTCCCGCCCACTGCCACTTCAATGATGCAATCCTTCGAGCGATGTCGGTTGTTTTAGTTCTCCTGCGGATCTCATCATTTCTAATTCGATCGAGCAGGGAAATACCAAGCATCGCTCTCTCCATTGCTCGCTGGGTGACTTTGAGCCTTCTTATGTGACCCATAGTAAAAGACCACGTCTCACTTCCATAGGTCATTACTGGCAACACACACTGGTCAAAGACTTTCGTCTTGAGACATTGAGGTATTTCGGACGCGAATATATGTTGGAGCTTCCCAAACGCTGCCCATCCAAGCTGGATTCGACGAGAGATCTCTTTCTCAAAGTTGGACTTACCTAACTGGACCGTCTGTCCTAGGTAAACATAGTGCTCAACAACTTCGAGTGTAATGTTCCCAACATTAAGGCGATACTCGGAAAAATTATACTAAAGCGAGATAGCAATGAGAAAACGACGCGCGCAGGAGCGAGACCGATTTTGCAGATTACGCAAAAAAAAACACAAAATCACTTCGTATTAAAAAACTATAGCGATTTAAAAAAAATGCTTCTATACGATCCTAAATATTATTGGTGTGCACTAATTAAACTAATTTCCAATAGTGTAAGTAACCCCATTTAAGAATAATCTTGATATTTCGTATTTTTTAGAGGTATTTTCGAAAATAAAAAGAGTCGAGGCAAAATCATAAAAACGTGTTTTTGAAACTATACGATTCTAGATAAAGGTATGAAGAAATACATATCTTTTTACCAGATTTATAACAACTCTAACCGTCCTATAGTTTTATATCAAAAAGTCCATACTTTTTCCGAGTAGCGCCTTAACTGGAGCGGGTGCAACGTGCAACAAAAAAATATATAAATTGCTGATCCAGAATAGCTGTCAAAATCGTTTTTGTCAACTTAAATGTGAAAATGGTAACGAATTTAAACTGGGTGTTACATACAAAGTAAATTTTCCACAAATATTTAAATCGTTATGACCACTCTGACTGCGTCAGTCTGATTTTTACCTCGTTTAGTGTTCTGAATTTATTGAAAATTTAATGATGCTCCGAAATATAAGATAACATCGCCCGCTCCGATATATCTGATGGCAACTGTACAAGCAGATGCTTGGATGACGGATGTGTTTAATATTACTTGGAGAAAATACATCAAACATACTGTGACGTTACGTCTAGAAACTTCTAGGGCCCTAACACTATCCGTAGTATACTCACTCTGCAGTTCCACAGCAGGTGGGGAAATCTATCCACAAGACCGGCGAGCCACTTGTCAGCGACCCTGCGTATCTGTTTGTGAATGTGATTGAAATTCACTAGGAGGAACTGCGCGTGACTTTCTAATTCGCGTTCGCGGGATTCGTCTTTGACCTTCTCTGACATCACGTCCAGAAACTTCTGGAACACTTTGTCACCGACGCTGTGGGGGTGGCACAAATATAAAATTGTTTATTTATCTATTCGAAAACTCTCATACGAATATCAAGTTTAAGCTGTACTAGAAATAAACAATATTTCTCTAACTACTCGGATGAGTCTTGAACCCGCAATCAAGCCAGGGACCGTACTCTGAAACGCAAATCCGAAATGTCGGTTAGCCCCGCCCCTTCCAATCGATTCTGTCATGACTCGAGAATGAGAGGGACGGGTATAACGAAGTTTCGGGTTTTGTGTTTCAGAGTAGGCCCTCAGGTACAAGTAGCTTTATTCCAGTAAACGTTATGTTAGAAAAAAAGCGTAAGTAAAATCTAAAATCTAAATTAATAAAAGTCAATTTCAAGCCTACTAATATGTTGTGTTTAGCTAACTTACCTTGCAACACATAGCCACATGCCACTCTTGTCTTTTTGCAGGGCCGTGTCACTCAAGTACTCTATAATCGGTTGCAGGCTTGGTTCCGGCGAGTTTGATACCCTTAAATGTTGAAATTATAGCTTAGGTTCCACCTTAACTAGGTTAAATTCAATTATAAGCGATAATTTGATAGAATTCATGAGGATATTTTATAAAACTAGAGATCTGTCATTGGAATGATACTTGAGGTAAAGGGGCACATGTTCATGCCGCATTTAGACTTCTTTATAAGGTTTCCTGCAAACGCTACGAGTATTGTAAATGTCAACAAAAGACGACTGAGAAGCCTGCGATGCTTGTACAGTGTATAGTCGATCCAATTAAACCATCACCCATTTTGCTAATAATTTGTTTGAAAACTATAAAAAAAATTATAAAGGTCGAAAGTCAAACTTTTCGACCTTATTGAATTTTTATATCTGTTAGAAAATTAACTTATGGTGGGTCACGATTCAATTGGTTCGACTGTACCTTCCAACTTTACGAATTTACCTTAAAGTCTCCAGCCAATAAACGCTCAGCAGATACATGCACGGAGCGAACGTCAGTTTATTTACTATCACAGTGACGTCAGCAGGATGCTCCAGCAGATTCAGGATCTGTGTCTTCAACTCCTGCAGCTCATTGATGGATACCGAGTCGTTTCTCACCGCAGAAGTGTACTGAAGCTCGCGCATTTCCGAGCGCAACGACGTTTGCGAGACTAGGAAGGGTGATTTTACCGCTATCTCTTTCACACCCGCGTACCATTCTTGGGGCCACAAACCTGTCGTGTAAGATTTGAGTTAATTAATTTGTTATTAATATCTTATAGTGATTATCGTCTGTCAAGATGATTGAATTTGCAGCACCAAACGTCTCTTTAAAGCATTTTTGAGCTAAGAAAACTTTAACTGGAATCTCTCAAAAGCATCAGCTATGTAAAATGGGGTATAACAAGGTGTACACATTAGTTTAATACCAAGTCATTATAAACTATAGTTTATTAGGCTGGTTAGTCTACAATACAAATGAAAACCACTCAAAAACCCACTCAAAAAGCGTTCTCTATCTATAATTTCCTAAAAATAAAGAACATAATAGAAGCTCGACCAGGAATTAAAGATATGACGTGAATACGTTTAGCACCTAATAACATACTGCAAACGTACCTTAACGAATTCATTGTTTAGCAAAATAATATAGCATTGTCTTCCTACTAAGCGACTGAAAGTGGCTCAGAAATTTCAACCAATAAAAATAAAGCGAGCAATTTATTAAATAAACTTATTTTTAATGGCCTTACAGACTATCAATCCGCTAGGTGAAGGCCCGTCAGTTGGCCACAATCGGCCACACACCCACAGTTTTACATTTAAAAAACGAATATCATGGCTGATTGCGACCAACTGACAGGCCGTTGCCGCTGGTGGACTGATAGTCTGTGGGGCCCTTTAGCAGTCATCCTGGTCTAGCTACTCTAACAATGCTATCTACACTCCTAATGAAAAGCACACTCGTTAAAAACTAAATAGTTTTACACACACTACGACTGTTAGAAATAAATCACTTTAAAAATACGCTTCCATTTCAATGCGGAATACGGTGCTATATCTAACCAAATATACATTTTTGTACAAGGTGTTTTCTATCATTATTTATCTAATCTGTTTATTTTTGTTTCTAATTGGCCTCATATGAATAAACTCTTTTTACTTTTTTGTGTAAACAATAGTATATTTTACAGCCAATAGGAAATTCAAACGGAAACCTACTTTTACAACCATTTCCATAGACAAATATCTATAAAGTATCACTATTCTGTCGTCACTACGTCACCAACGGCAGTGTTCTATGTACCATTGGGCGTTTCTTCGCTGGGCGGCTCGATAGGACACTGACAGTTTGACAGGACAACGACATCTGTGGACGCATAGTTCTATGAAATCGTATGGCACGCTGTCTCATTGGTACGACCCAACACGACATACTGGCGCCGGGAATAAGGTATATGACTGAGTATTTTTTATTTTTTTTATTTCGATCGACAATATACTACTAGATAACCGGTTAGAATAAGCAAATACGGTAGTAATATCTCCACATTGATGAAATAAACGCTGACTATACAGCGCGTAAGAAGTATTGGATAAATTCGACGCTTCTCGTAACGACTCCGTAGCTCAGTGGTTAGAGCAGTCGCCCGGAAAGCAAAAGGTCGTGGGTTCGAGTCCCATCGGAGCTGGTTGTGAGACGGGTAGATTTTTTTCTAAATACTTCATTTTCCATTTTTCTACTTTCAGAGATTTAGAGCATTAAACTTTCTAATGAGACAACGAAAGCGCTACTGTCGTGTAATGTCACAAGCTACTAGCTTGTGACATTACCATAAGTTACTCTATGGTCTCGCCCAAGAAAATTTTGTTTTAGACAAAGATACCTAGAATGACAAATAAAAAAGGTCAATAATTACCAACTTAATTCCTTCTTCACATTTGCTATTATTATATTTTATGTACAACCAAAAACAGTCAAATGCCCAATTTAAAATAAACAAACGTCCATTGGTGTCGTGTAGGGTGGTCCAATGTGGTAACGCCCATTACATGCTTACACCTACTATCGAGCGACCATAGATACAGCACCATAAAATAAACTCACAAAACCGTCAAACCACATAAATCTACAATTCTAAAAGCTTTTTTTACTCACGCTTTCGCATGGCTACAGGCGTTGCCAGAGAAGAAGAGATAACAAGTCGTTTAAATATAAACAGCATAAGTTCACATATATATATACAAGATACAGATAGAAGTGCTATTTATTAAAAAGGCAATGTAACACAGTAGAAAATCGAACAGCTTATTAGTTTTAAACAAATGCTCTGCGATAGTCACAACAGTAAATTAATAATACAGTTTTAGTTACAATGTTATCATCAGTAACTATCAGACCTAAGTTTAACGTTGATTACGTAATCACTTGATTAAAATGTAAGGATTGCACGTGATCGGTCTTCGTATGTTGTCGCAACACGTGCGAACATAACATTTAAAAAAAGCCATTACGTAATCAACGGTTATCTGTACTTGGTGAATGCAGGTCTTAATCATCAGCCATTTATGTCCCCACTGCTGGGGCACTGGCCTTCCTTATGGATAAGGAGCATTCTACTTGGGACTTGACCAACCACGCAGGCCCAATGCGCGTTGATGGGTAGTAACGACTGCAAATGCAGCCGAGACCAACGGCTTAACGTGCCTTCCGAAAAGTTATTGGTCACCCATCCCGTGACCGAGCATTGCTAAAGTTGCTTAACCTCAACGATCGCAGGCCGAGGAGTATGGGACCGTTCTCCTACATTCATTATTCCGTTGAACTATTAGCTACCATAACTTTTTATAGGTGGATGTTTCTTCAAAATATCTTTCACCTATGAATTTTTACTCAGCATTATCTTTTGCAAACAAACGTTTCGCCGGCAGTCGCTTCGACGGCGATCGTTTTACATGAGTAATATTTTGAGAACTTACAAAGTTGTAAAAGAACATTATTTACCTGAATCAGCTGCTGTGAATCCCATGACGACGCAGTATAGCCAAAAATCTTTGAATAACTTATGAAGTCTAGGCTTTGGGTTTTTTATTGGAGGTAATCTTTTGACTAGAACCTGAAAATAAACGATTGGTTTTCATACTTCGAAAATGCTATTACGAAATGATAGATATAATTTACTTCTTTGATTCAAATTGATTAAAGTTTAATCAAAATAAAATTGACTTTTTCTAAACTTCTATCTAAGTTAGTAGTCTGGTTGTGCTAAAAATTACCATCATTTACGGCTGAAAATAGTGTAACTTACAGTATGCATCACAGAACACATGAAAGGCACTAGAAGAGGTTGGGACGCGTGTTAAAAGTCCTGTGCCTGTGCCTAAAACCCTCCATATATTTTATCATTATACAATATTGAATTCATTCAAGTAGTCATAGTCACTAGGTTGCATTTTACTCCACGCTTCGTCCAGTCCGAAATTCGTGACATGCTCCTTCTTCACTATTTCGTTCTCCTTAATTACAGCAATAAACGGTATCAGCACGTCCAAGGCCTCAACCGGCGGCAGTGAGCGATTTGCGCATCAATTGGTGCATCACACTTACTTATTTTATTAGACTCTGTCGCGACCGCGCAATGAATGCGCAATCCGGTCGCAATGTCGTGGCCGGGCTGTAAGAACGATCAGTCGCCCTCTCGCCGCCCAAACCGAGTTGTTCGCACAAGTCCAACAGACGAGTGAGTGAGAAGCATGGCTGATGATGATGTGACTTACAGCAATGACCGGTATCAGCACGCCCAAGTTGCCGGCACTGCCCGACGGCTTGAGCACCGGAGCGGGCGACCGATCCGTCGCTCTTTCTCCTCCCAAACCAAGTTGCACGAACAACTCCAACAGACGAGTGAGTGAGAAGAATAACTAATGATGATGATGATGTGACTTACAGCAATGACCGGTATCAGCACGCCCAAGTTGCCGGCACTGCCCGACGCCTTGAGCACCGGAGTGGGCGAACGATCAATCGCTATTTCTCCTTCCAAAGCAGAACAACTCCAACAGACGACTGAGTGAGATGAATAACTGATGATGATGATAATATGACTAACAGCAATGACCGGTATCAGCACACCCAAGTTGCCGGCAATGCCCGACGCTTTGAACACCGGAGCGGGCGAACAATCAATCGCTATTTCTCCTCCCAAAGCAGAAAAACTCCAACAGACGAGTGAATGAGAAGAATAACTGATGATGATGATAATATGACTTACAGCAATGACCGGTATCAGCACGCCCAAGTTGCCGGCGCTTCCCGATGCCTTGAGCACCGGAGCGGGCGATCGATCCGTCGCTCTTTCTCCTCCCAAACCAAGTTGCACGAACAATTCCAACAGACGAGTTAGAAGCTCCAAGCGAGCAGACGTGCCGCGAACGTTCGCCGCGATGTTCGCTAGGGCGTTGAGGACCGCGCCGGATACGTGTCTAGAAAAATTAATAAACTGAGTTTGACATTATTTCTAATACAAATATAATTGTGTGGAATCGGCATTAAGCCCATTATTTAAACCCGTATTTGTTAAATATTGAAATTAAGTTTGATCTATTTATGGAACCTCGAGATAGCCTCAGAGAGGCAACGTCACAGCATCAAGCGCTAGCGAGATAGCGCTTAGCCTTCATTTCACTTGATGTAAAGTGGTGATAAGGCTGAAGGTGGAAGCGCACTACTCCAGGAATCCTTAATCACTGAGGAACTGGCTATCTTATCTCTAAGTGCCGGAACACAATAATAAATAAATAATGGTTATGGCGTCAGACTTAGATAAGATGCAGGTAGCTAGCCAGGCGCACTAAGAACCAGTCCTACCACTAAACAAACCGAAAAGAAAATGTACAACTGGGAATCGAATCCAGGACCTCTGGGTCTGAAACCGGTGGAGTGAACCACTAGACCATAGAGGCAGTTGAAATATGTAATCCCCGACATCGTTAGCTAGACGAACTTCTAAGCCTATGGACGATCAGCCTTAGTAATATCCTGTGTTGATATTTACTGTAAATCACTGCTAAAGGATGATTCGAAAAGTACCCTTAGTGTCGCCCCACACTAACCACAACCACACCACATATTGTAGCGACAAAATGTGTGATCACGCACAATTGTGATGACCACATCTACTGTGTTCCACAGTTTATTGAAACGAAGGTTTCCCATGCAAAATTAAGTAAATTAAGCTAATCCTACCTTACTAGAAAATAGTGTCCGTAATCCAGGGGGGCTGAACGTTGTCTCGCCGGCGCGCGCGCGCCCTGGCAAAACGATCTCCACACAACCCCCGATGGGATACTCTTACAGCTAACACTCTTATACTACACAATGCCCTAATAGGCCGCTAAAACTTTCCCGGCGCTTTTCAAAGCGAACACACACGGGTTACAAGTCCGTACCCCGACCGGAGCCCTAGTAGGAGCAAAACGAAATCTCGGTCCCAATATGGGTAGGTAACTAGCGCGGCACGTCGCTACAGAAACACACGAACTTGTCTCACGGCTGCTTACGGCCAACTGGCGATCCTACACCGGCCGGCCGAGCGCATTGTCTCGTGACCTTGACAATGACAACGCACCGCTCGCAGCGCGGCGCGAACATCCCCCCGTCCCGGACAGTAGCAAACTGTCCGCCAACTCAATCTAAGGGCAGGCGAGAGAGGGTAGCGATCGCTCGCTTCAAAACAGAGTCCCCCACCAGGACCTCGGCAAACCTGGGCACACCATCCGACCCCGGATGAAGCTGAACAATGCGTCCTAAACGCCAGCGGAGGGGCGGCAGGTTTGGATCCTTTACCAACACGAGGTCCCCGGTCTTGGGTGGGGTCGTCCTATCCGACCACTTAACGCGTTGCTGCAAAATGTGCAAATACTCCAGATGCCAACGGCGCCAAAAACTCTGCGTAAGCTGCTGGAGCAATTCAAATCGCGAGAGCCGTCCGGAGGGCACTTCGGAATAAGGATATTCCGGCAAGGCGTTAAGCGGTCTGCCAATCAAAAAATGGCCCGGCGTAAGGGCCTCCAAATCATTCGCGTCCGAAGACAACGGACACAACGGACGCGAGTTGAGGACCGCCTCAACCTTACAAAATACGGTCGCGAGTTCCTCAAACGTGAGGACCGTCTCCCCAATAACGCGACGAAGGTGAGTTTTAGCGGCCTTTACAGTTGCTTCAAAAATCCCTCCCCAGTGGGGGCAGGATGGCGGGGAGTACTGCCATCGTACCCCTCTGCGAGAGAGTGTGGATCCGATCTCAAAATTATTCCTATCCAAAAATTCACAAACTTCCTTTAAATACCTATCGGTGCCCTTGAAATTGGTTCCACAATCGGACCTGATTAACGACGGCATTCCGCGGCGAGACACAAAACGAGTCAACGTGGCTACAAAGGCTTCTGTGGTGAGGGCACTAACCACCTCCAGGTGGACCGCTTTAGTGGCCAAACAAACAAATACACACAAGTAAGCCTTTTCCGTTCTAGCATTACGAAGCCGCGATGTCTTAACGGTAAATGGCCCCGCAAAATCCGTTCCAACTCCTGAGAAGGGCATCGATTCGTTCACTCGATCGGCAGGCAAATCACCCATCTGGGGCTGCATCGTATCGGCGCGCAAACGATAACACGGGAGACAACGAAAAATAACGGATCGGATTATTCTCCGCGCTGACAAAATCCAGAACTCTCGTTGGAGGAGCGCGGTCAAAGCATTACAACCGGCATGAGCATTCTTTACATGTCGGTCTGTAATCAACAGTCTAACTAACGGTCCATCCTTGGGGAGCAACAAAGGGTGGCGTGATCCGTACGGCAGGTTGGCATGTCTGAGCCTACCTCCGACACGCAGCAATCCGGTACTGTCCAAGAAGGGATTCAACCGCACCAAGGGTCCCTTCAACTTGGACTTACTTGAGCGCAGGGCTTTCAGCTCCGGTTCAAACTCTCGCTGTTGCGTCACTCGCAACCAATGCAACAGAGCGTCTTGCCGCTCTTGTGGGGCGAGGACCGGAGACAACAATTTCTCCTGAGGCTGGCGACAATTTCGCACAAAGCGCCTCATCCAAGCAGTCACGCCGAGCAACTTATCCAAAGAACTGTAGCGGTCTAACAAAAACTCCATCTGCGGAGCCGCCACCGTCTCCACGGCGTGAACACGCATGCCTAGGTCTGGGACTCTGGCCACAGCCGGGGTGGCAGGCCATGAGCGCTCAGGCCGTAACAACCATGATGGACTCCACCATAGGTGGTGGTCCACTAACTCAGGCGCCTCGCAGCCGCGGGAGGCACAGTCTGCGGGGTTCAATTCGCCCGGTACGTGGCGCCAAATCAACGGGGCCTTTGAAGTCTGAATTTGTGAGACCCGGTTGGCCACAAAAACCTCAAGGGTGTGGACTGAACTCTTCAGCCAACAAAGGACGACCTGGCTGTCAGACCACGCAAATATCGACTCCAAGTCGACACCGTTTCCCAAGGTGTCGGCAACATGATTGAGTAGCCGTACTAAGAGAGTGGCGCCGGACAACTCCAACTTCGGAATGGTTAGCCTAGTCCGAAGGGGGGCGACCTTACTCTTGGCCATAACTAAGTGTACGGCGACAACGCCTGCTGCATCCACCGTTCGGATGTAAACGGCTGCCGCGTATCCGCTTTCGGACGCGTCACAAAAGCCGTGCAGGGAGGCTTTAAACTTTCCCGAAGGCAGCATTTGCCTCGGTATACAAACCCGATTGACGGCGGGTAGGGATGACACGAACCTCACCCACTCTCGTAGGAGGCTACCAGAGAGGGGCTCATCCCAGGACAATTCCGCAGCCCAGAGCTCCTGTAGGAAGCACTTCATCGAAAACACTACAGGGCTGAGCCAACCGTTCGGATCAAAGGTACGGGCTACAGTAGACAGCACCGTGCGTTTAGTCCAGACCTTTGGGTCTGGCAGTTCCAATCTATATGTGAACAAATCCGGGACTGGTCGATACTGGACTCCCAAAACAGACAGCATGTCTGGAGTCTCCGGATTTTCAAAGAGGAGCGGCTCTTGCTGGTGGTCCTTAGGCAAATCTGCCAATAGGTCCGGTGAGTTAGACAGCCACTTCCGCAACTCATAGCCACCAGCCCTCAAGAGCGCAATCAGCTCATCACGTAAGACGAGAGCCTCATCTAAGCTCGAGGCCCCCGTGCAGATATCGTCGACAAATAAGGCCCCCCCCTCAATAAGAGCAGATGCCCGGGGATAGCGTAGCCGTTCGCGCTCTGCGAGCTCCAAAAGCGAACGGATCGCCACAAAGGGGCTCGACCGCAAACCATAAGTGTTGGTGTTCAGCTCGTAAGCCAACATCGGATCCTGGGGATCCTCACGCCAAAGGATGAGCTGGTATCGTCTATCCTCCGGGTGAATCACGGTCTGTCTGAACATCATGCGGATATCGGCCACAAAGACGACAGCGTGCCGGCGGAAGTTGGTCAAAACATCACAGACATCGTGATGCAACTTCGGCCCCGCATGCAGACACTGATTCAACGACACTCCGGTTGACGTGGGCGCTGAACCATCAAAGACCACGCGGATCTTCCCATTGGAAGTCTTCAAAACAGCGTGGTGTGGCAGGAAGTAATGTTCCACATTACGCCAGTCCAACTGCGAGATGGACATGTGCCCAAGGTCCAAATACTCCCGCATGAAGTCTATATACTTCTCCTTGAATGCGGGATCCCTGGCCATTCTACGCTCCATGGACAACAATCTCTTCTCGGCCATCGGTCGGGAGCTCCCTAAAGGAGGGCGAACCGCCAAAAAGGGCAAGCGGGTAATCAAGCGACCCGAGAGGAGGCGCCCAGTGTTGTTCTGGTAGAACAATTCGCACTCCTCGGCTAACGGATCCAACCGCTTGGCAGTGGGGGGTTCCTCCACCTCCCAAAACTTTTGGAGAACGTCGGACAAAGTAGAACCGACAATGGTCTGGCGGTCTACCGACGGGGTCTCTGGTGTCTGTGGTACCTTTCCCATCACCACATGACCCAGCGACGTGGACAAGGCGACAAGATCGGCTGTCTGCAAAACTCGCTTGCTTCCACACAGTACACGACCGAGGACATCCGCACCAATCAACAAGTGTATTGGGCCCGGTCGGTGGAAGGAAGGATCAGCCAAAGCCAGTCCAGACGTCAGCTCAATCGTGGATGGCGGCACTCGCACTTGCGGGAGTGGTCCAACCACCTTATCAAAAACTATCGCCGAAGCACCGATCTTCGGCCTTGGCGTGAAGTGGGGGGAGAAGGAGAACTCAACTCGACCAATCGGATCAGGGATCCGCGAGTCTCCCACCCCCCGTACCGCTTCGTGATGCGGCACAAGCAAAAGACCCAGCTGTCGGACAAGCCACCTGGACATTATGCACCCCTGGGCACCTGAGTCCAAAAGGGCACGCACCGTTACAACATTGCCCTTAGGTCCCCAAACATTCACGGAGGCTGTTGGCAACAGCACAAGCTCCGGAGGGGTGGTTGGGTCCGACAGGGGCGCCATTAAAAATTTTGGGGGGGTACTTGTCCCCCTCGCGCCTGAGTCGGCGCGCCAAATGTGGGACGCTCGTACCGGGCGAGCGGGTCCCAATCGGGTACATACTGGCCCCGACCAACAGCACTCCTAGGTGCAGGGTAATACCCGTGTGGGGCGTGCCTCGGTACATAGTACCCCAATCGAGGCCTCTCCATTAGGGGGGGGGAGTAGCAAATAGGGCCCGTGCCCATCGCCACCGTGGCGTACTCTTGGGGTACCCCCCTACCCCCGCCCGTGGCGGGGGCGTCTCTCCTATAGTTCCCCCTCTCCGGGGGGGACTGAACGGGGGGGCTAAGCCCCGCCGAATCTCTAGGGGACCGGTTCCGGGCTGCCGGGCCCCCGCCCGTGCGCGAGGAATTCGAACCCCGGTCGCTCCCGGCGTCCTTGCGGTCCAAACAAAGGAGGGGGTGATGCCTCCCTCCGCAAAGACGACAATCCTCGGTCTGGGGACACGCCGACTGCATGTGTCCCCCCAAACACCTATAGCACCATTGGCGCTGTTTCGCAACGGCCCTCCGTCCCTCTGGGCGGAGGCCTCTAAATTTGGCACATTCGTGCACCACGTGCCTATCTCCCCTGCAATACCTGCACCGCTCACTCGGTGCGGGGGGAGGGGACTGCTGGAAGGCAGCATAGCGATTGGTCGGGCGACGGGGCTGTTCCCTCGCCGCCACCATACGACCAACACCTGGAACCGGGGCGGGCTCCAGGTGGTCCGTCACCCTACATTCGTCCTCCAAAAAACGAAGGAGGTCCGCGAAGGGCGGGAGATACGAGGCGCTGTCGCCTCCGTACCTCTGCTCGAAACGCCCCTTCATTTCAGCGGGCAATTTGGCGAGGACTATGTGCAGCAGTACAAAGGACCACTGATCCACCGGCAGGTCCAATCGCCTTAGGGAGTTGACCGCTGACAGTAGCGGGTTCAGCAACTCCCTCCGTAACAGGTGTACCCGCGTGATTCGCGGGAGGGCCAAAATCGTGGCCACGTGGGTGTCCGCCAGTAACCGGACATTCTGGTACCTGCTAACCAGAAGCTGGCGAGCCACCTGGTAGTTGTCGTCACTGATGAGCAGGTGTTGGATTACCGCGCTGGCCTCTCCTCGCAGGGAGGAGCGCAAATAGGCCAACTTCTCGCTAGGGGATAAGTCCCGTCGTGAATCCACCAAACTGTCAAACAGGTTAATGAAGCCCATCCAGGCTGACAGATCCCCATTAAAAGTGGGAATCTCCAGCGTAGGTAATCGGCCTAGCAACGCCGTCGGGGTAGGTTTGACCTCCCCGCTCAAAACCGGCTCCCCCTTCCGAACAGCCAGGGCCCTCTCAGCCGCCTCCGTGAACTGGTCAGCCAGCTCATAGGCCTGGGCTACATCCTGCTCCAGCTGTTCCGACACGGCATCATCAGCTGGGGGGTTCTCCAAATAATACGCGCGACACTCCATGGCGTGGCGCTCCAGGTCTTGCAGCCGAGCTGCCAGCCCGCCATACCGAGCTAGCAACGCGCCTACCCGGTCGGCTCGGTCTATTAATGTGACCGCACAAGCAAGCCAACGCAAAGCTCCTTGGATGCCAGCCCTGGATACGGCGGTCGGATTCGTAGGAGCCATTTATATTCCGTTTAATAAACAAGCAAACAAAGAAATATAAAGGTGGTAAACATCAACAAATAAAACAATAGAAATAGGTCGCGTCACGATAATATAAAACACAATTAAAATTCGGACGACATACACGGACCCTACTATTTTCATAAATTATTAGCAACTTACCAATTTCAAGGGCTAACAATATAACGGTATAAACAAAACGTATAGGATTAACGATATGGCATACACGGCACGGCCAAGTCAACCTCGCAAATCAACTACTAAACCGTTATCAACAAACAAAAACAAAACTATTTTTAATAATAATACTCGTAATTTAATACTACTAATAATTAAAACCACTTTCCTCTTTTTTAACTAGGCAAGCGGACTCGGAACAAACACTAGTATGTGGTACTAATAAACAACACTTTCGAACGAAACTATTCGTCAAATAAATCCCGACAAACAAAAAAAAAATATACACATCTAGGCGAGTAAACTCGTATCAAATCACTAGTATGTGGTACTAATAAACACACTTTCGAACGAACTATTCGTCAAATAAATCCGGACACACAAAAAAAAATATACACATCTAGGCGAGTAAACTCGTATCAAAACACTAGTATGTGACAACAATTATGTAAGTGTCTATCTATTATCGGATCCACCAAGTGAGAAACATTCGCTTCGAGAATTTACTAGAACAATTTCTTAGTACTTCAAATCGTCTCGGGATCTTCAAATACCCTCGAGATTTCAACAAAAAAAAAATAATTTTTAGGTACGCTTTTTAGGTACGCTTTTTATTTTTACTATGAAATTTTATGTAGTTAATTTTAATATGAAAATTAATTATATCAACTAAGCTCTGCTACCAAAAATATGATCACGCACAATTGTGATGACCACATCTACTGTGTTCCACAGTTTATTGAAACGAAGGTTTCCCATGCAAAATTAAGTAAATTAAGCTAATCCTACCTTACTAGAAAATAGTGTCCGTAATCCAGGGGGGCTGAACGTTGTCTCGCCGGCGCGCGCGCGCCCTGGCAAAACGATCTCCACACAACCCCGATGGGATACTCTTACAGCTAACACTCTTATACTACACAATGCCCTAATAGGCCGCTAAAACTTTCCCGGCGCTTTTCAAAGCGAACACACACGGGTTACAAGTCCGTACCCCGACCGGAGCCCTAGTAGGAGCAAAACGAAATCTCGGTCCCAATATGGGTAGGTAACTAGCGCGGCACGTCGCTACAGAAACACACGAACTTGTCTCACGGCTGCTTACGGCCAACTGGCGATCCTACACCGGCCGGCCGAGCGCATTGTCTCGTGACCTTGACAATGACAACGCACCGCTCGCAGCGCGGCGCGAACAATGTGGTTACGTGTGAGTAGTGTCGATGCAGCTTTTTGCAGTTGCGTTGTGGTTATGCGACAAAATGACGTTGTCGCTTGTAGTTGTGGTGATGTGGTTACATCGTATGCGATGTGGCTAGGGTTGCCAACTATACTGCTAAAAACAGTATTATACTGTTTTTCACTGCATTATACTTTTTACTGTTGAACAAAAAAAAGTATACAAATATACTGTTTTTAGCAAACGTCACTGGTATCCATAGGTCTATTTAAAAAGTAAACCCCCAACTGCCTTTTCAAGGCCTCTCCTGTAATGAAGCTTACGAAGCTTTCCAAAATGACTCAAAATTGATAAGTTGTGCGAGAAGCACAAATAAATATATCTTCAAAACAACAAAACATTAAAAACAATAAAATACTGCTCATTTTTCTAAAATACTGTTTATTTTTCTTTTCCGACCTTAATATACTTTTTTTTTTTTTAAAGTTGGCAACCCTAGATGTGGCTGGCCGCTAGTTCGCAGCGTCCGTCTCGTCGCTGGTGGTTGCGTTGTGGTTGGTATAACTCACGCGGTCGATAATGACTGCAAAATGTGGTACGTGTGAATTGTACTACTATTCATTTTCAATACAAAATGCGCCCCGCCCACGTGTTGTAGTTGTGGTTGTGGCAGGCGTCTGTCTGTCACTCGATGTACTTGCGCGCTACTCTCGCAGTGCGAAATCCGTAGAAGGTAAATTTGCAAAAGAGCTAGAATATATGCAATAGAAAGAGATGCAACGTCTGGCCGTTCGTAATTAGCGCCGTACATGGCATGTACGGCGCGTGTAAAGTGGAATTCAGCATGTACTACATGCTGAATTCCACTTTATTGCGTTGTAGTTAGAGTTGCTATTTATTTAAATAGTTTAGCGGAGTGAAAAATCATTATCTGACATTATTACGATTTATCATTTCGTTGATGTTTCGTTGACATTATTATTATAACTTTTCACTTATTATTTTTCTCTGACATTTTAAATAAACTACATTAATAATAATACTATTGCAGTTTTTTGCCTCTTGTGTAAAGGTGATAACCAGTAGAACTATTCTAGTAATAAGATCTGACTATTTTGTATACTTACCTGTGTTTCTTGCGCATTAAATGATTTTTATGATTATGAAGCTTCTGTACCTGTGTACTATTATATATTCTGTGGTGTGGGTTGAGACTTACCTGTACTGCTTCCTATCGTCCGTGTGGTGGTAGGCAGCGCTGGCCGCCTCCACGGTGATGACGGTGAACATGCGCATGATCTCGTCGTGCGCGGAGCCCTCGGGGCTGGCCAGCGCCATGCAGCCCAGCTGGTCCACGATCAGCGTGTCCAGTGAGGAGGGGGAGCGGCATAACCTATAATGGGATAGATTTGATACATTTACAGCCGATTTCAATAACCTATCCTTGGTAAGAGATAGGCTTACTAAAGATTTGTTGCGATTTCAACAATAAGAGATAGGCCTACTATGGATCTGTTATTAGGCAACTGTTGTTATTTCTCGTCATTTAACAGAAATATCACAGATAATGATATGGTATATTTAGAGGTGCTAAAAGAACTTTGTCCATAGCCCTCGAGGCTGGCCAGCGCCATGCAGCCCAGCTGGTCCACGATCAGCGTGTCTAGCGAGGAGGGGGAGCGGCATAACCTGGGACAGATTTGGTACATTTACGGCCGATTTCAATAACCTATCCTTATTAGTAAGAGATACGCTTAATAAAGATTTGTTGCGATTTCAATAATCTATCTTCAGTAAGAGATAGGCCTACTATGGATCTGTTATTAGGCAACTGTTGTTATTTTCCGTCATTTAACAGAAATATTACAGAGAGTGATTTGGTATATTAGAGGTGTTAAAAGAACTTCGTCCTTAGCCCTCGGGGCTGGCCAGCGCCATGCAGCCCAGCTGGTCCACGATCAGTGTCCAATGAGGAGGGGGAGCGGCATAACCTGGGATAGATTTCGGCGTTAGTGGTAGGTGGCGGCCACAAGAAGCGAGTGGCTACGATTTGTAGCATACCGGCGTCTCCGTATGCGGCGAATTCATATAAAATGTATGAAAACTGCAAGAAAGAGATCGGTAGCTGTGTTTAGTGGTTATGGTCGGTGGCCCGCGTGCGGGGACTTTTAATAAAAAATTACGTTTTAGTTTTAGTTAGTAAACAGCGCCACTACGTTTACCTTTGTTGAAAGAACTGCAGTATGGTATCGGTTGTTTTCGGCGTGTCCTTCAAGGCGACTGCGACATGTCCCAACATGATGACTATGTTGGTGCTGATTAGTGACGATTCACTGTAACAAGAACCTAGTTTAGGAAACCTCATAATTTATTTATGAATATTTATTTATAAATGCCAAATGCTTTCGGTAGTAGGTATTTTCTTCAAAAAGATATACTTAGTCAAGATTTTAAATTATTTTTATGCACTCACAATGCAACTCTGTAAGTATAGGAAAAATTGTGATAGGAGAAAGATATCAGCCTTAACTAACTACATAACTACCTACTTAATTTAATGGCCGTTTCAGCATAATCGACTGTTAAACATCTGTAAAAAAAAAATCTAATGCGAGGGTCTCCCCACATTGATTAAGCAACGCTAGCCTACAGCATTAAAAAGTGACCAGCTATTCGTCGATCGTCGCCTGTAGCTTAGTTGGTCAGAGATTCCTAGGGGCGCTGGTACGAATCCCGCCTGAAAGCTACTTACAGGACTGGTGGTTGGTTTCATTCTACCACAATTTTTCCTAAAGATAAAGTCTGCTCAACTCACCTGTCGCTGGTCTCAGCTGTAAACAGCCTGTTGCTCACAGATCCCACGAGAGCGGGCACACAGAAAGGGTCGACAGTCAACGCTGCCTCTAAAGCCACGCAGAGGTTTTCTATCGCCGCGTCCCGAAGCTTCTCGAAAGGCGTAGATTTCACTGGCACTCCGGTTTCTGTCAGCCCTTGGAGTTCTTTGCCTTGAACTGAGAAATAATTTAAAGTAACTTAAAACTGAAACTTGTACTAGCTTATATCGTAGAAGAGTCGTGAGAAAGGACGATATTATTAAATAAAAGATATTGTGCACGGTTTCAAATAGTAAAAGTCAAAAAGGCGGAAAAGTTCAAAATTCCAAAAATGCTACTGCTGGTCGTCGTATAGCTGTGCATTTCTAACGATACTGATGAGACTATTCTACGCATACACTGAAAAACCGCCATATTTAAATACAAACGCGATACGAACACCAATCACGTCCGAGCATTAAAATTTAATCAAGTGATTACGTAATTAGCGGTTGGTGAACGCGGGTCTAAGGGCGCTATTATAACTTTCATATGTTCTACTCACGCGTGACTTTCATGTGTTCCTTGCCAGTCTTCTCCAGTTCCAACTTGTGAAGCTTGAAGAGTATGGGTGAGGGCGTCACCAAGAAATCTCTCAGGCAGTATATCGAAGTGTTCGCTATCGTTGGGAACTTTGTAGCTAGTTTGCCGAGCCCCTATAATACAAGAATCAGCAAAGCATTTTTACTTTACTTGGAACGAGTTTCATAATGCATATTTATTTAAACGATTTTATATCGGGCGTAAAGAATCATATCACATAAGTACTTCAAACGATAATCAACCTAATGTCTGGCTTATAAAATTTAACTTACTTCTAAACAGACCATCAGCAAAGGCATGTGCGCTAATATCAGTTTGTGATTATGGTTCGAATTTATTTTCTCCGTTAGACGACCGCATAGTGAATCAGCACCTAAAATGAAACAATCATAACATTGTTCCTGCCTTATCTTATAACCTAACAAAGTAACGAATTATGGATGAATAATTTATAAACACTTTATTTTTGAGTAAGAAGGATGTCTCTTTTTTCGTCGTATGTTCGGAATTGTACTGGGGTGACTGACACATGTTTTTCATTGATTACAATTACGCTCTTATGTCATAAGAAAACTAAAATTGTGAAAAGCTGATTGATGCATTTATATGACACTGATAAAATCACATCCTTTGTAATGTTTTTACAGCATAAAATTGTCGAATCGCCTTATTGCCTATTTTTGTACATGCTAAAACACTTGTTTTTATTGCAACTTAGATTTCAATCAACCACAGATTAATAACGGGTATGAAGCCATGACGTTTGATCCATAATTGCGTCACACTGTCATATTAAATTACATAGGATTTCAACAAAATCTTTCAAAATCATAGTCGGTTATAAAATCGGAAACTTAATGTGGATAAGTAAGTTAAGGCAAAACCATCTCTGTCTCAATAGACATAAGCATCATATTAGTATTAGCAAACGGGGTCACTCTCAAACCAACAAGTGATACCTATTAATATTGTTAGAGCGTTTATAAGTGCCGGCACGTCATAGTCATCACCCACTGGAAAACCATAATACACAATAAATATATTTTATAACTATTTTTAACTTTTTGTTTTGCATTCACAATGCAATTTTTATTATTGAAAATTAAACATTAGAAAGGTCAACTCATCCTCTAGGTAGAAGTTAATACTACCCGTGAAATACAGCCTGCCGGCCTAGCATGAGCGGCTTTTATCGCGCGATATGATATGGTACGGCAAGTTGTCTTGCTTACCCCACTAAGGTGTAAGCAAAGCGGCATGCCATACCATATCATATCGCGTGATAATAGCCGCTCATGCTAGGCCGGCTGGTTCACAGCGCGTAAGAAGTAATAAAGAACTTTGACGCGTCTTCTAACGGCTCCGTAGCTCAGAGGTCAGAGCATTCGCCCGGACAGTAAAAGGTCTCGGGTTTTATTGTCGGCTAAACTGCTTGGAGGATGGGTCGATTTTTTGTAATATTTCATTTTCACAACAAATATGTTAATTCTGAGATAACATAAAAGTACGAATATAATAAACATAAAACGACAACGTTAGAGCATAAAAAAATAGCTAAGTTTTTCTGGCTATAGAAAAAACTCTACGTTACTCTATTTTAGGAGAGAAGAAATCTAAAAAGCATTCTAAATGCATATAAGATACTGATTATAAATATAAATAAATTACTGTTAAATGTAATAAGAAACAGATCTTGTTACAAGTAAGATAAACTAAATACGTTATTAAATTACTTTAAAACTTTACAATCGTCGACTTGTTATCATCGATCGTCATCATATTCAGCATCATCAACGCCACTGCAAGGGCACAGGCTGTATCATGTGAACTCCATTAAAATATACAGGCTGACATCGGAGACGTGATCAGAAATCACTTTTTAATTTGCTCCTGATTCGTCAACTTCGGAACTGGTTTTCATGCTCGTCATATTCCTGATTCGTCATACCATGTACATTCACCTGCATAGATACAATTCGAATTATGATAATAATATATAATCTGATTTTTTAAGCGAATCTCTTTAGCTCCAATACGTAGGCATACCTATCTTGTTTCGAACCCACTATTAATTTTTGGCGAACCGATTTCAGATAGCGATGAATTTTATTACTGACCAGACCAGCAACATCATTCAGTAATTTATTGCATTGTTTATAATATAGGTCTAGTTGTTATGAACCCTTATGTGTACAGTACTGAAAAGTGTCGATTATGACGAATCTGGAATATGACAAGTTCGAAAAATGATTAGGAGCCGTACTCTGAAACGCAAAATCTGAAACCTTGGTAGCGCCGCCCCTTTCACTCGATTCTGTTATGACTGGAGAGCGGGAGGGACGGGTATACCGAAGTTTCGGATTATGCGTTTCAGAGTAGGCCCTCAGTTTTGAAGGTGACAAATCAGAAGCAAATCACTCTTTCAGACTGGGCCATTTCCAAGCAATAGTGGTAAGAAACTAAAAGATTTTTTATTGTAAAGGTAACCACGATTTACTGAATCAGTGATTTAGTTAAAGGGAAAATATGTAAATAAAATAGTTTTTGTTTCTTAAAACCACTAGTGCTTGGACATGACCATCAATTACCTAGTCTGATTGCTGATTACGGTACGTCTTCGATGTTACCCTGTATAACGATCTTTGCCACTTTTTTGAAACGAACCTTAATTACTTGTTTATAGAGTTGATATTGACATACCTGTCTCGTCCCCAATAGCCCAGACTAGCAAGTCTACGCAAGCCGAGTTCGCCATCACATTAACTTTGAACTTATTAACAGTGGCAAAGTTGCTCTCTCTGTCCTCTCGCTCTGATGCGTCATGGTGCCTACTCTGGAGCTCAGTCTGACCGCTAAGGAAAAGACACTTCACGAACTCCTACAAATAAGGTTCATATTTGGATAACACGTTCAATTTTCTGGTGTTCACTAATTTATTTTTTAAGTGAATAGGCATTTTCCGGGCAAGCCTTCTCCTTAGTACACCTCCTGTTTATTAGGCATGATGGAGATTAATGCATGCCCAGTTATTAATAAAAAAACAAGTTATTTAGAACTAAAAATACTTATTGAAGATTTAGTTCAAAACTCTTACCTGTACATCTTTGGTAAAAGGGCCAGGCAAATCTTTCTGGTGCTGCAATAATTCTCTGAGCAAAGTCACCATCACCAAATTGAGAGTCTCCGAAAACGATTTGTATGGAAATACCTGGAACAATTTTCAATAATTACAATACAATCCTTAAAAAATAATACAAAAATCTATTAAAAGAAAATCGTAAGCATATTAAAAGTCTATCTTTATTATTTAGGTGCATACAAAGAAAAGAAAGAAAAAAAAATCGACACACACGTGTTATGTTTATGTCATATGTCTTCAAGGCACATAACACATATGTACAACAAAACCAACTGCATCAGAAACTGTCTCTGCATTCAGGAGCCACGATGGCACCGACAGACAGATACACAGACACGTCAAACTTATAACAACCCTCTTCTTGCAGACGGGGGTTAAAAAGGAAATAAATTTAACACATATCATTAAACAGAAAGGAGAAAGAGAAGAAAGCATAATAAGGTGTGACGCCTAAAAGCCCTGACTCAGCACGAAAAACTCCTCAATACCTATTTAATATCTTACTTGAATTTGTCCAGAAGCATAAATATCTTCAGCCTCCTCATCCAAAAACGCGAGTAAATCTTTGGTAAGTAATTTCTTAGCTGTAGACAAAATACTCTGCAAATACGTTACTAAAAACTGCACACTGATTCTCTTTTCGGGCGATTCCGAGAACCTCATATAAGGAAACTGGTTAAAACTGGATCCGAACTTATGGAAGAAATATGTGGTCGGATCGTACGGCACGGAATGGTAGCTGTTTAGGGAACCTCTCTTGAGGGTGCCTCCATCGATAGTGTCGGTGCCATTTTCCATAATGACTTCGTTATTCGGGTTGAGATTTCCTGATAAAGAACGTGGTATGATTGGCCTGAATTGGTTAAATCTCCTCTTTTTATCCAGGGTTGAATACTCGATGTTTGGCTCTGGTTCTTTGGTCTTCGCGGGGCTGATCGGTTCTGGGTACAACCGGCAAAGTAACGGAGGGTCGACGGTAGCATATCGGCCCATGGACCTTGCTAACCCTATCAGAATTGGTATGGTGCTTTTACACAGTTGTAGCCTCGACACATTTTCAGAATCTTTGTTCTCGTGGCAACTTATAATGATCGTTGTGAGATTAGACATAAGTTCTATTTGGGCTGTGATGATCTCCTCCCTCAGGGAGGGTTGTTTGGTGGCGATGTCAGAGAGAAGTGTGTTGAGACAGAAGCTGAACTTCTCCGACATCGGTATGCCTGTAACAATAAAAAAATGGTACGGGTAAGTTAATAATTATTTTAATTCTCTGACTAACTGACTTGTATCTTACACCCTGTTCATATTTTCTTTAATTTCGAATATCAAAAACAAGAGGGAAGAAGCAATAAGGCTTTAGGTAAGTATACTATTTTTAAGTACTTTAAGCAACAAGTAGGTATTATATAAAACCAGATATACAATAATGTAAAGCTTTGAAGACTATTTTTTATAATAATTACTATTATAAAAAGGTACTATGCACTCTCATTAAATGACATAACATCAAGGATGTTGTAAAGGTTGTAAACCATTTTAATAATAGATGTTTATTTTTATATCCAAACAGCAAAAATATACCTTAATGATGGTGCATAATAACAACATTTATCATAACAATTGAAAACGTGAGAATACCATGAATTGCTTCTACTTAAATGTTTAAAAATAATATTATGTCTGCCATATTTTTTTTAATTATGATTATGCAGTAAACATGCTTATTCCGTTCACTGTGATATGTTTGCCTGCCCAGACTAACATCCTATCCTACTAATATTATAAATGTGAAAGTTTAGATGTTTGGATGTTTGTAAGTTTGACACTCAATCACGCCAAAACGGCTGAACGGATTCGGCTGAAATTTGGGACACAGATACTTTGTAGCCTGGAGAGGAACATAGGCTACTTTTATCACGGAAAACTATCACATTCCCGCGGGATAACGTCGTGTAGTCCACGCGGGCGCAGCCGCGGGCGGAAAGCTAGTATTATATAACGAAAATACCGACTTGGTTCGGTTTTACTTAAGATTTGAATTTTAATAGTTTAACCTGTTTCACAATTTTCGCTTAACTGGCAAACTAACATAGCCCGAGGCGCAGTAGTTAGCGCGTTCGACCTATGATCGTTGAGATTAAGCAACCCTCCAATGGTCAGTTGGTCATTAACAAACTGGCCTTAAGGATTAAGCGCTCTTGCAAGGTTAAGCAACATGAATCCTGTAATACAGAACAAATTCAAAAACAAATTATGTTTGATGAGCTAGAAATACTGTATCTTCGAAACAATGCATACAGAATCATAACTTCACTAGACTTAGGTCAGCCAGAGAGAATGGTGCAATTTTTGCTTTATGCCGAGTGCTTAATTAGGGGTATGGAGAGAGCAAATAATAAAAACATTAGTTTGGAAGTTTTTTATTTCTCTCAATATAATATTTGATTTGTTGTTCCAGCATTATTCTTTCCAAATCCAAATTTTTGCTTTTCTTCTTCTCATTTTCCATTTGTATTGCATGAAGCTCCTTCCTACATCTGCACTCGATAGTTGCTAACCTTTCAGTTTCAGTAATTGTCTGAAATACAAAATGAATGAATGAATAAAACATAAATGTCCGTTAAAACTAATTATGAAAAAACCTATACAAACCTAAGGGCTGAGACTGAATTGTCTTAACTCTAAGGCTACGTACGCACAGGCAGGCGGCTTGCTTGGCGCCTAGAGCCCAGCGAGTCACCTTAGTAAAACGAACGTTCTAGAATGTTCCCCTTATTCCTTGGAGATAACCACGGCCAGATAACTGGTTATCTGTAAAGATTTTTTTTCTTCAGAGATAACTAGTTACCTCCGAAGAATGTTTTTTTCTTCGCAGATAACTATTTAAAAACAGTTATCTGTAAAGAAAAAAATATTCTTCGGAGATAACTAGTTATCTCACAGGATTTTAAATTTCCTCGCAGATAACTGTAAAAAAATAGTTATCTGGAAGGAAAATTTTATTCTTCGGAGATAACTGGTTATCTCAAAGCATTTTTTTTATCAACTCTTGATTGCACATACAGCAAACGGCGGACTTAATGCCCTTAGGCACATTTCAAACTGCGAGAGAGACAAAATAATGAGATTATTTAACTTATAAGTTATAACACTACAATAAATATGTAGGTATTGTATTAAAAAAATAATTACTTTTAAACTTCAAAACTATGAAAAATCGCGGAACATGTATGGGGGTAAAATCAACAGGTATGATACTAAGCTGTCACCTTGCACCTGCTTGACATCTTAAAAGAAACACCCTGTATATTGTCGATTGGCTGGTCAAGAATACCTACGGGCATTAAATCCGCCTTTTGCTGAACCTATGTGCAATAAAGAGTTTATAAAAATAAAAAAATAAAAATAAAATGAAATTCGCTGAGAAAACCAGTTATCTCCGAAGAATATAATTTTCCTTCCAGATAACTATTTTGTTACAGTTATCTGCGAGGAAATTTAAAATCCTGTGAGATAACTAGTTATCTCCGAAGAATAAATTTTTCTTTACAGATAACTGTTTTTAAATAGTTATCTGCGAAGAAAAAAATATTCTCAGGAGATAACTAGTTTTCTCTGAAGAAAAAAATCCTTTACAGATAACCAGTTATCTGGCCGTAGTTATCTCTAAGGAATAAGGGGAATGTTCGCGACCAGCCGCACTGCGCGCTTTGCGCCTAACTAGTTCCGCTAATAGAATGCAAGCCACTAGGCTGTAGGCGCCAAGCTAGCTACCTGTCTATGCCATGAAGCTCGACTTAATACTGAGGTAACTGGAGAGTGCAGTACTAACACTTTTTTGTCACCAAAAATTACACAGTGGCTGTCTTCCGTCTCACCTAGACTTTAAAAAAATACGTATGGTCATATGAGACAACTGACAGCCACTACATACATAAATGTCAAATTTGCTGGGTACACTTTTTTATTCAGGGTGAGAACTCCAGTTACCTCAGAGTATTAAGTCGAGCTTCATGGTCTATGCGGACGTAGCCTAAAAGGCCCCACAGATGATCAGTTGGCCTGTTGACAACGGCCTGTCAGTACCCTTAGCAGGAGTTTGGCAAACTGTATTCGTAATCGAAAACTATCTCTCTATCTCTTTCATGTCCTTTGACTGCTTTACCGACACGAGCAGTTCATCCGGTAAACATTGACAGTTAAAATCAACTCCTACTGACAGGCCGTTGCCGACAGGCGAACTGATCATCTGTGGGGCTCTTAAGGCACAGTCTTAAGGGCTCGTTCAAGAAGAGGAGGTGCGTCAGACAGCGCTGCGAACGGCGCGGGCAAATTGAACCATCATTGATTGATTGATTAACTCTTTATTTGCACACAAAAACAGGAACAACAAACATAAAAGAAATACGGTAAGATAAAAATTGTGAACAAAGGGGCGGCCTTATCGCTTTACGGCGATTTCTTCCAGGCAACCCATATTCTACAGAATTTGAAGCAGATATAAGAGCAGATTGTGCCATTGTACGCTCGGGACAGACGTCTAATTAAATAAGTCAATGTGGTGCACCAACTGATGCACTATTCGCCCGCACCGCCTCTCCTTGAACGAGCGCTTACTCAACCTACAAATATTATTCTGTGACTCAACATCTATTCTATCGCGATCACTTTTAAATATGGCATCCATCGGGAGTTAAAAACATTTTTATTACTGTAGCAATGTTAAGTACTAAAATATCTTTCAAACTGAAACTGATCAAGCTAGATATTCGAGTTAGACAGTCAAGGGTAAAAACCTTTCATTCTATATGTAAATGGTCAATGGTCTAATTTATAAACAAGAGTAACGGGACTCAACGCGACATTTATTATGAAGTACATATTATTATGTACTTACAGCTTGACGTTTCGGCTGTGTTGCAACAACCTTTAAAAGCCCTTTAAAATCTTATATGGTCTAATTTAATTTTACAATGTTTCAAAAATTCTCAATTGCTGTGGTCAATAAGTTGTGGTAATTCTATAATAATTTTATTAACAGTATGTAATAAAAAGGAAATTCTCCTTATCCATCCCTTATAATTATCACCAGTGGGAATAAAATATAAAATTAATCATCATCATCATCATGTCAGCCGAATGACCCCCACTGCTGGGCATAGGCCTTACCAAAGGATCTCCACAACAATCAGTCCTGCAATAAAATTAATCGTAAATGGAAATTTAGAAATGGTTTTAAGCAAATAAAGCAGTAAACCTTGTCTCTATTTTGTTCCTCTTGGCCACAGTCTTCTTCATCATCCGATGAGATTGAAAGTCCCTGAAGCAAAAAACCTAATGTTGTAACAATTCTTTGAAAGTTTGAGTGCAACATTATTATGTGACATAAAAGAGCAATTACAGGAGCCATTGTGAGATAAAAGTTCTGTAAATAAATAAGATTTAAAGCTCATTTCTGCATTTATTATTTACCTCTTGCATCAACTCATCCTCTGAAGATTGGTCCTCATTTTTTATCTGTAACAGTATTTTTATTTTGTAAGTACAAATTAATTGATGTTTTTAATAATATCATGAGAAAGAAGCAAAGATTTGAAAAGTATATAATACGGTTAGTTTACTGTCCCCGCACACAAGCCACAAACGTCGCCACTTGAAGGTAGAAGAAGAAATAAGTGACAACTACCAGCGGAATTCATATAAAATGTATGAAATTAAAGGAAAGTGGTAAGTGGTGTCATTTTTCAGTGACATTAATCATGGCAAAGTGATAATGCAAGTGGTAAGTGGTGTCATTTTTCAGTGACATTAATCATGGCAAAGTGATAATGCTAATGGCATATTCCAGCTTAATTATACTAAGATAGCACTCAATTGTTCAGATCAATGCCTATTGTATTAAATTGTATTTTAAGAAATCTTAATGAAAAAATAAAATTAGATAAGTACCAGATTTATATCAGAACCATCTGTTTCTACTGAATTTTCCGTACTGGCAGCACCATTGTTAGGCAATATTTCTGCACTACCATTGTCATTCCCATCTCCTTTTTTAGCAGCAACAATTTCACTCCACAAGTCACTTTTCAATGCCTGTTCCTGCTTTTTAATGGTTTTCCACTGGGTTTTGAGCTGTGAAAGATTGCGTTGGGCACCTATGCAATTACTGTTGAACCTGTAAATATTATGTTAGTAACAAACAGAATTATTATTAATTTTTTTTATTGATTTCATTGCTAATTTTAATGAAGGAAACATTTGAAACATTTTTAAATAAAATGGTACCTGGGTGCTATATCTTGCCAAGCTGCGGCCTTATCAATAACTGCATTCTTTCCGATACGCTTTCTTTCAATGGCAGAAACATGCATCATAACCAACTCCGTCAGCAGGTGCTACAACATTAAAGAAATGGTAGGCTTTTTTTCAAAGGCTTTTTCACGTTACACTGGGACCTTGACGGGTCACGAATGACCTACAGTCAAGTATGAATTTTGAATAACTTCATAAGTAAAGTATGCTATAGCACTATCTCTCTATAGTATATAGAGTAGATGCTCTACTGTGTCCCATCCGCGGCTCGGCCGGCACGGTGTAATGTGAATTGGTACTATAAAGTTCTACATAGCCATTGTAATTTGCGAAGAAAGTCTTATAAGTACAAACCTTATCTTCGTTCACCCAATTCCAACCTCTTATAAATTCCAACTTCCTCTTACGAATTTTCTTTTCCATTTATTAAACCGGCGATGAAACTCGCGCACAATAAGCAATATTAAAAGTTTACTTATTTGTTGCAGTCGTATCAATCGGTCGAAGGAAATAAACACAAATTATAAAGACTATAGTAGGAAATAAATAAACACAACAATGACTGACATTGACATGACAATAAACTGTTGTCAATAAGACAGCTGTCAAACGCATAAACAAAGAATTTAAATCTTACAGCCATAAATTCGCGTTGAAATTCTTGCTCTAAAAATCAAGTCATATCCGTAAATATTAATTTTATTAAAAATGTTTTTATGGCAACTTTTGTGTCTGCTATGATAAAACATTTTATAGCTAGATGTTTGCAGTTAAGCAATACTTTCATAAAGCAATACATACGTTAATAAAGTTTAGCACAAACATTTCTTTATACAATTTAAAAATTAATTTGTTAATTTGACGACTTCCGTGGCCGAGTGGTGTACGCGCCGGTTTTAAGGTACCGCTATCTCTAGAGGTTCCAGGTTCGATTCCCGGTCGGGTAAATATAAAAAAAAGGTATTTTTCAATATATCTTATGGTCTGTGTGAAACCCACCGTTGTTTTCAGTTTCCATAATACTACAAGCTACTAACAATGTATGTAATGGTGTCCAATATACTCATAGTATATTACTCTTAATACTCTTAAAATAAGACAAGGCAATGAAAAAACTCGAATAAATGTTGAAAGTCATTTCTAATTTACGTGTATTTAGATAAATTAATACTTTTTCTTGGATGACAGTGACATGAACTAAAATAATTAGATATATCCATGGAACTGCAGGTAAAGCTGGAACGCTGGAAGCCACCCAACCCACCCCCTGAATTAAAAACTAAGGATAAAAAAATTACCTTTCTTTTTGTTGGAGCCCCTTCATCTCTTTCTAAGTAGAGTGTCCCCAATTTCTTTTCAGACAGGACTTCGTTTGAGAGATTGGGAGTCGGGTAGGGGGTTTTGGGCGGGAACTCAATATTCAAAATATTAACAACGGCGGGTGGCGGGTTCCTGCCAGGGTGAGTGAGATGAGAGCCCTGTGTTTTCGGCTTTACAAAATCTCGATCGCAATGAAGGAGAATTTTTGCACGGAACCGCGGTGGGCTTCCTCTTAACGCAGTTTCAGTAAGATTGTCAAAGACTTGACGTAATACGCAGTGTATATAAAAACACAGGGCTCATCTCACTCACACCATTTTTTTTGTCCTGTGGGAAACGCCTTCGCGTACCCCCCCGCCCAGGGAGACAAGGGGGTATGTGGGGCTTGAACCCACTAAAACTCACAGGGTGCCTCCTCAGCACGTCGGGTGAGTGATGGCGGGCCCAAGGGTGTTAGTCACCGCAACCCCATCCCGTGCTTGCGTCCCTTCGACGCCTCTTCTCCTCCACCTCCGGCGAGGCACGCCGGGGGCACCTGGCGCGCCTTTTCACCACGGGGGCCCTAGATGGACGACAAAATTCCCCGTTCCGCCGCCCGATCCCCTCCTCCATCCACAGGATTTCTTTGCGTAAAATAAATAAAATAAATAAATATGCCCTGCCGGGCGGCCACTCTCGGCACACACCCGGCATTTGGGCTCACCCTGGCAGGACGCAGCCATATGGCCCTGATCATCACATCTAAAACAGAGCCCGCTTCGATCTGCTTCGGACGGGCACATCGGCTTCTTATGCCCCAATCCCATGCACTTAAAGCAGCGCAGTGGGAGAGGGGCAAGCGGTCTCACGCTATAGCGCTAATCCACCAAACGCGGAGGCGCTCTTGCGCACAAATCTTTGCTGCCACAGCGACCGAGCACCTGATGCGAATATACCGAGTGCCGCTGGGCCGGCTTCTAATTTCGGTCGACGTTATGCACTGCGGCTGACAATCAGCGGTGGACACCACTACCTGCAGGAAGTCTTCTGCCCGGACCGTATCGTCCAGCCCGGTGATCTCTAGGTCAGCCTTCTTCACTGGCCTCACCACCTCGACCAACTCGCCCACTACCTGCTGAAGCCTGGTAGCGAGAGCATTCGCCTTGTTGCCGTCTCGTCATCCTGCCGGCCTAGCATGAGCGGCTTACAACGCGCGATATGATATGGTACGGCAAGTTGTCTTGCTTACCCCACTACGGTGTAAGCAAGACGGCATGCCGTACCATATCATATCGCGCGTTATAAGCCGCTCATGCTAGGCCGGCTGGAAGCTTAGGACTTTAGCTCCAGTTTGCGACTCCTTCATATTGAGTCCGTCCGCCAGCCCAATGTCCGCGAGTGAGATTTCGGCTCTTGCCTTGGAGACCACATCGACATAGGTGACTCCCCGTTCCTCGGCTGACGGCAACAGCGTCAGCAACACCACCGCGGTTTTGGGGGGTATCAGTCTCCTTCCTATGGGGCGACCCTTCGTCTTCGGACGTACAACGGCTGTGTGAGGTTTCGGCGCGTTGTCGGTATTCGTCGCCGGCTTTTTCTTCGCCTTTCTCCCCACGACGTCCTTCCAGGTAGTTCCAATAGCGGCCGGGGGAGGTACGCTCTCCGTTGTGGGTGCATTGCTACCGCTCATCAGTTGTGGTATTGACGCCAACTTTTCTTCAATCAGGCCAAGGCGCTCGTCTAAGATCTTCCCCACTGCCTCAATGACCGTTGTTATATCGATCAGCTGTGGGGTTTTCTCTAAGGGTGGTTCAGCCTTCCGCGCCGCCAGCTCTTCGGCCAGAGCTTTGTTCTGCGCAGCCAGGGCTTTGTTCTGCGCAGCCAGTCTCTCCTTGTGCTCCTCCGACTTCTTAAGTTTGCCGTGGCGCTCCTCGATGCTGTCTTTAAGCACCTCCGCCGTCTTATCTCACTCACACCCTGGTAGGAAACCATCGTTGTTAATATTTTGTGTGTTGACATTTGGTTGAGTTCCCAATGACACCCTCTACCCTAGACCCAAACGAAATCCTCGCTGAAAAGAAATTGTGGACACCCTACTTAGAAAGGGATGAAGAGGGCCCCGACAAAATGAAATGTCAACCTTTTTATCCTCAGTTTTCAGCTCAGGGTGTGGCTTCCAGGCTACAACAACATACAAATTTCTTAGGTAGATCTAACTGCCTGTCTCTTTTAAGTATTGAATAAAGTAGGAACGATAAATTTAATGCCAGCCAATTAAATTTAACTGACGTCTCTGAGTGCAGCAGTTAGAGTAGTTTATTAGGTACCTACATTAAAATTTCACGTTTCATTCCATCATATTCATTCAACCGCCTCTGTGGTCTAGTGGTTCACACCACCGAATTCAGACCAAGAGGTCCCGGGTTCGATTCCCAGTGGGGGTACATATTGTATTCGGTTTGGTTGGTGGTAGGACTTGTTCTTAGTCCGCCTGGCTAGCTACCACCATCTTATCTAAGTCTGACGCCATAACAATGATGTTTTCAGCATTATTGTGTTCCGGCAGTTAGAGATAAGATAGCCAGTTCCTCAGTGATTGAGGATTCCGGGAGTAGTGCGCTTCCTCCTTCAGCCTTATCACTACTTAACATCAGGTGTGATGAAGGCTAAGTGCTACCCCTTTGTGGATAAAAAAAATAAAAAAAAAAAAATATTACCATAATTACTATTGTAAAAATAGTAAAAATCACCATTCCACCTAAATTCAAATACAAATTCCTCCTCATTATCATTTATTATTATGTATATAAAAATTGCACAAAGTAGGTACACTTGCTGTACACAAATGCAGTGTAATGATGAAAATTCAATCCTATGTGATTATTTAACCATCATCATTCTGATCTCCATAATAACAGTTTAACTATTGTAAAGTAAATATAGCACAAGAGTATGTATATAAGGACATGCGAAGCTGTTACAATCATTGACTTAGGTGCTTTGAAACAGATCGGCAGCATGGCTCTGAAAATAACGGTCTTGGTGATGGTGGTGGCTCTTTTCTTTGGAAATGCAAGTACCAATTACTATTAAGTCCTAAGTCTAATGGCTGGTTTTACAGCTGTATGAGAGACCCGTAAGGGCCGCTCCAGGGACCGTACTCCGAAATTCAAAATAAGAAACTTTAAGTTATTTAAATTTTTACTTTTTTGCTTTCACAATGCAATTTTTATTATTGATTTTTTTTCTGAATATAGAATATTTTAAATTTTTCAATAAGAAACTTTGTTAGCCCCGCCTCCTTCACTCGATTCAGTCATGACTGGAGAGTAAGAGGAACGGGTATAAAGAAGTTTCGGATTTTGGGTTTCGGAGTAAACCCTCAGGAACAGAGACAAACGTGACGCGCTAGGAAATCGTTTCACAGCAACGCGGATTGGTCCGTAAGGCCGATTACGGCCCAACTTTTGATATTTCTCGTGTGGAGATACAGATCTCTCAAACATCTGTGAAACCAGTCTAAAACTTTTTAAAAACGTTGATGTTAACAAACTATTGATGGACTCTTCGATCAACAACAACTAAATTGATCGAAGTGGACAATATTGTATATTGTCAACACGTTAGTGTTAAAAAGTTGTTTATTTGTAGATTTTAGTAATGATAACCAATGTATTTAATTGTGAGAAAAAGAAATACTATGTAGCTTACTTCCGCAAAAAACAAAAACTTACAAGATGAATCGCCCGCCCGCCCGCAATAAATTCGGTGCTGGTTTTCGCACGATCAAACTCCTGAAGATGCCCCGGGTTGGGGCGAAACACGTGTAGAGTAGTCTAATTGGTGAGAGTGAAAGGTGTGTTGCTGTCTTGCTTAATGCAGGTATCATGCACTGATACTTTCGTGGAGTGCATGTGCAACATTTTTGCGGGCGGGCAGTGCATCTTGCATGTTTTTGTTTTTTGCAGAAGTAAGCTACGTAATATATTTATTTTTGTTCACAATGGTTAGGGACTTCCGCCAGATGACGCTTGGCTGGCCTAATTCAATCAAATAAAAAAAACAATTTATTTAATTTGCAGAATCTTCAAAACTATGCTGCAGCAGATTCAGGTAAATTACACTACTTATAAAACTTTCCACATTTTGTTATAGTGCAGGGTCCGCACTAATGCATCGTTTACACGGAGACCATACTTGAGACAATCCAGTAAGCCAAGTCCATTATGACAATTAAATTCGTATCGTGTCGTAACTCGTAATCCAATGTAGTGTAGTGGACTCTATTTACATGATGCCTTTCTTTATTGGGCTGGCTTAGTGGATGGATTGTCTCTAGTATTGGCTCTGTGTAAATGGACCATAACCCACTTGGTTGTGGTTAAGGGTTTTGACACATAGTACCCGATTTTGCATAAAGGTGGAATAACCTTTATGCAAAATCGGGCGTACCACAGGGCTCCCATCTCGGGCCATTGTTGTTTTTAGTCTACATTAACGACATAACATCTTGCATCAAATATTTTAACTATGCTACGCATATTATGCACATGCCAATGGGCTTAAAGATTAGTTCATGTTTTTTATAGTTATGACAATTTGCTAGGTGAATATAGAATCCGAAAGAATTCGTCCTATTGTTTTTTTAGGTTTGCTACGAAACTTTCCAGATTTCAATAGAATTTAAATAAATCTCATGTAATACTGTTTTAATCTAAACATACATTTTACGTTGCTCTATTTAATCTTAAGTTCCTTCTTAGTAGTATCGATAATAATTCAAGACGCGCGCAATGCCCCGCCCCGGCCGAATACACGAGGTTGGTTTGTCAAGCCAGTATAGTAACCTGACAAGTTTAAACTCTGTCTTCGTGAAAACAGAACATTTATCAATTTCATTCCTCTAGCACGAAGTAGGTACAATGCCAGAGTTCCTATCTTACTACTCTAGCTGAACAAACAAGCCTCGCATATTTCAGGCGTTATTATAGCGTTCATTTAGGTACTATTAAATTGCCGGTCATTCATTGCAACTTCTTTCGTGATAGATAAATCGTGACATTGTGTAAACTAAATTATTCCACTTACTTTCTTTTGTAGTTATAAATCATTTGTATTCTAAAAGATACAATTATTTTACAGGTTCAGAGGGTAGTGCAGGGAGTAATGCAGGCGGGGGCTATGGCATGGGCGGGGGTGGCGGAGGCGGCGCCGGCGCCGGTTTAGGAGGTAAGTTCTTAGGCGTCCATTAGACGGTCATGAAATCTTCAGTCAGTTCCATCAGTCCTGGTGGCTTACCACAAGCTCTAATAGCAGTTATTTTTAAGTTGAGAGAGTGTGACGCCGCAATACGGCGTGTAGAGCGGCGTCTCTGTCTCTCAACTTAAAAATAACTGCTATTAGAGCTTGTGGTAGGCCTCCTGATAATTTTAACTAATCGATATAAAACATCGGGCGGGCGGCGGCGGCGGCTTTATGAATGCTTCATTTTGATTGCCTGATAAATGCCGCCTCCTAAATTCGAATCCCCAATTATTAGGGGAGGCAAATGTGTAAATCCACCACTGTAAATCATGACATGACTGATGGAATTGACTGTTGATTGTATGACCGTCAAATGTAATGTACGATGTAAACCTTACGCCTGATTCAAACTTTTTTGACTGAGCGCGCCGCCAGCTGTGACGCGGCGAGGGCAGGCGGCGCGGTGTGGCGCCCTCGATGGTTGGTATTCGTTTGATAGAAACGTGCGAGGCTTGCGGGCGGGAGAGATTAGATTGCGGGGTATGTACTATACTGCGCGTAGCCGCTAACTTCACGACCACCATCAACATTGAACCGCACTGTACAATCCGTAGGAATTTACTTAAGTCGCCAATCAGTAGTTGGTCAATGGAAAATCTTAGATAGGCGCGCATTGACGATCTTCCGAGGAATGTCATGTCATGGGATCTCAAAAGGACACAACAGTCTGCATTTAAAACAAAAATGTTGATCAGTGATCAGATCACTGATCAACATATATCAGATATAATTTGTGCTTAGACAATTTATTTTCTACAGGCAATGCTGGATTCGGGTTTAATGCTGGTGCTTCTGGTCAAGCTGGTGGCCAAGCAGGGGGACAAGGTGGACAACAGGGTGGGGCTCAAGGTTGATAAATGTGTTAAAATACTTCAGTGTTAAATCCTTTGATATAAAGTTCAAAATATAATGTTTGAATAAAGATGTCATGAAACCAAAAAAGTCTTATTTTTCACATTATTTGCTTTCTTTTTAAGTTTTAGGATTTATACCAAAGTGTGGGACTATGACCACAAATTAATTTATTTTACTTGCAATCAATGTTTCCCCTAGTTTTATTTTTATTACACACTAGCGGATCTTCACGGTTTCACCCGCGTGGTACCCGTTCCCGTGGGAATATCGGGATAAAATATAGCCTATGTCACTCGGGAAGAACGTAGCTTTCTAATGGTCAAAGAATTTTCGAAATCGGTCCAGTAGTTTTGGAGCCTATTTGATGCAAACAAACAAACAATCAAATCTGTCCTCTTTATAATATTAGTATACTTAGATAATTGCACAAATGTGTTTAAACCACTATGGGATTTGTTTTTAATTTTATTTGGCAGTGCATAAGCACTGACATACAAATTGCATAATACGACAATGAACATATAATACGATTTGTATGTCATTATACTGGTCAATGTACATAAACCACAGTACTAGCATCTGATCTCCAATATCAAATGATAATAAACAAAGATCCAGTTATTGGCCTTATCTCTCAGCATGTGAGCTAAGCTCTTGGCTTAATTATTTATTATTTATTATTTATGTAGGTTTAGAGTTTATCATTCCAAATGATAGGAAATATGGACTGTAAGACATAAACTACAAATTCAGCATATTTTATTCCACCTTTCGATTTCATAATGATCTAAAGTAACAAAATCAAGGGCATGACCCAGGCCAGCCCATAATCCTAGTGATACTCTGGAAAGCGAAGTATATATGCGAAAACTATACATTTTAAGTCTCTAGTCAGCTGCCTCCTCTGCGCTTCCCTTTTCATCTTTTTCAGGACTTCGACGTAGGATATTTTTTATAGATATTGGCAGTACATACTTTAGATATAGTGGTTATAATAAATAGTTTTGTACTCACGGTCAGCATTTTTTATTTTATACAGCGGCTCCTCAAACTGAGCATTAGTGAGAGCCTTGAGGACTTTCAGGAAGTACGGCAGGAGTTTGTCCTGATGCTGCAAGCCACTTTGAAGGAAGTACAACCCGAGGGAAATGCAAGCTTCCTGGCTTCGAGGATTCACCACTAGCGAGGAGCTTGCTTGTGGACAAAGCATAAATAATGTGTTCACCTAAAAATAATATATATTTAATAAAATTTCATTATATTTTTAAAATAACTACCTATTTTACATGGTTTGACACAAACAGTTATGAATTCATATTTTCATAACATATTTATCATTAACCTGAAGATTCATGAAATTTATTTAAGCTATACATGAGTCTTTAAATTATATAGTTCTTTAGTTACTCTTATGAGTCATAAAAATAGTGATGATTCCATTAATATTTAAATTAAAGGTTAAGTAGGTCTGTACCTAGGTATTCTGTCAAAACTTTGCTTCAAATTATGAAATTGGTCTGTTTGGACTTGTTCTCAGCGATAGTGCGTAAGCATCAATATGTTTCACTTTTCATAGGGACATGATAACAGACTGCCTGTTTCATGGCCATGAGATCATTTCCAAAAAGTACAGAATTATAACCATGTCGAAATCAAACTCTATCAGTCAATTCAACGTAAATTCTCAAAAAGCAAAACCACTACAAATCAAATTTAAATTTAATTATCATCAAGTTTCCTCATTCATAACATTGCGAAACTGATAATTATAATAATGTTGTAATTGTAACTTACCTTTTCCCATGGCGTTGGGTTTATATCAGACAAACATCGTGCCAGGTGTTGCACTGTTTGGCTAAAGAACTCGTTGTCATCCATTATATATTCCTATAATCTAAATTAGTTTGTTTTAGATCATTTTTTACTAGAAAATAACCACAAATTATATAGAAAATAACAACAACAATTCAACAATTCCGTTCTGGGCTGGATCACAGTTTGACGTTTGTTTCACAGTTTGTTTGACATTCTGTCAATTTCTGTCTGTCTGTATGACAATTGACGCTTGTTTGACGGAAGGAGAAAAAAGAAGATTTGACAGATTGAGGATGACAATAAAATTACGTTCCACTTTACGGCTTCATTTCTTATTTTTCAAAATTAGTTTTTTGGGGCTTATAATGCGTAAGTGTAGTGAAATAAGTGCTTGAATAATGTGCCATAAATGTGACAAATAAAGTAAGGTGCTCCGTACGGTATGATTCAGATTGCTATCCCCGCGTACTCCCATAAGCATTGAAATGTGTGAACCAGTGCGCATTTATGATAAGTTAGGTAAGAAGTCTTGAAAACAAACAGAACACAAGGAATGATGAATATAGTGCAGCAAGCTTTTCTGTTCCGGTGATTATCTTTGGAACTAAAACAGTTTTCATACGACAGTCCAATTTGACAGCTATTTTGGTATTGCAAGTGGCTCCTCTGTCACGGCTGTCACCGGAACAGGAAAGCTTGTGGCACTGTACCTTTAAGTATTTGAATACTCAAAGATGATAAAGATAAAGATAAGATAAAAATATTCTTTATTCACTTAGACATAATAAATATGTACTTATGAATCGTCAATATTTTCCTACCACCCAGGAATGCTACCACCCATTCAAGACTTTTTTAACTGACAAGAAGAATGGGCGCAAGAAACTTGCCAGCGTTTCTTAGTTAGGTAACGACATTTACAAAAAAAAAACATATCGTTACTAATACAACAATTGCTTAGTATAAAAATACATCATATTAAACAGTGATTATGTTAAGTATGTGTTACATCATGACCATGCATTGCGGTCATTCAAATAATCGTCTACTTTATAGTATCCTTTGCTCATTAGCGACTCTTTAATGTAACATTTAAATTTATGCAATGGAAGTTCAATTATATGCTGTGGAACTTTATTAAAAAAGGCTATGCTTTTCCCCAGAAATGAGGCTCTGGATTTTTCTAGCCTAAACTTGGGAACGACAAGTTTATCTTTATTTCTTGTGTTAAAGCGATGAATATCGCTCTGCTTTACAAATGTATTATAATACTTTTTCACATAAATTATATTTTCATAGATGTAATGTCCTGCAACAGTTAAAATGTTTATTTCTTTAAATAGATCTCTTAAAGAATCTGTCGATCGGAGGTTGTAAATGGCGCGAATAGCCCTTTTTGATGATTTTTTTTTTTTTCTTAGCTTTACGGCCATAGTCGGAACCATATTGGCCTGTCATAAGTTTTATCTATTTATGTTCAAAGTTTTCCTATGGTGTTGATTATGTAATCATAGAGGAGTTTATATGTATCCTTGTTCTGTAGGATAGATGGCAAATCCGCGGGAATGCTCTTGTTTTTACCACACTTTTATTAGCTTCACTTGTAACTAAGTCACAATGTAAGAAAATCTTGGAATTCAATTTTAACCTACTTTTAATTGTCGTATTGATCTGAAACTTTGCAAGTCTATATGAATCTGATGACAATACAATAATTTGCTACTATCGAGCTGATCTGATGATGGAGTCAAGAGGTGGGCAATAGAACTCTTCAATGGCTGCTAGGAAACCCCTCGAGTTTAGACTCATTTGTTTTGTTCTGATGAGACCTATTCGGTACACTTAGTGGTGAAGGTCTGATGATGGAGCAGGGAGGAAGCCAGTGGCACTCCTTTATCACCAATAGGAAACACCTCGAGTTCTGGCTCATTTGTTTCGTTCTGATTAGACCTATTCGCTACACTTGGTGGTGAGGGTCTGATGATGGAGCTGGGAAGAAGCCAGTGAAACTCCTTAATGACCATAAGTAAACCCCTCGAGTTTTGACTCATTTGTTTCGTTCTTATGAGACCTATTCGCTACACTTGGTGGTGAGGGTCTGATGATGGAGCAGGGAGGAAGCCAGTGGCACTCTTTAATGGCCAATAGGAAACCCTTTGAGTCTGACTCATTTGTTTCGTTCTAGTGAAACCTGTTCGTTACACTTGGTGATGAGGGTCTGATGATGGAGCAGGGAGAAAGCCAGTGACACTCCTTATTGGCCAATAGGAAACCCTTCGAGTTCTGGCTCATTTGTTTCTTTCTAATGAAACCTATTCGTTACACTTGGTGGTGAGGGTCTGATGATGGAGACGGGAGGAAGCCAGTGGCACTTCTTAATGACCACTAGGAAACCCATCGAGTTTAGGCTCATTCGTTTCGTTCTGATGAGACCCATTCGCTACACTTGGTGGTGAGGGTCTGATGATGGAGCAGGGAGGAAGCCAGTGACACTTTTTAGTGACCACTAGGAAACCCCTCGAGTTTGGGCTCATTTGTTTCATTCAGATGAGACCTATTCGCTACACTTGGTGGTGAGGGTCTGATGATGGAGCAGGGAGGAAGCCAGTAGCACTCGTTAATGACCACTAGGAAACCCCTCGAGTTAGAGCTTATTTGTTTCATTCAGATGAGACCTATTCGCTACACTTGGTGGTGAGGGTCTTATGTTATGTTGGAACAGGGAGGAATAAATTAGTCTTATACTTTATTATATGTACCTAATTATGTAATTTATTACATCTTATTAAGGAAGCTAGTGTGTATACATAGTAGGTATCATATGTGACCTTACATTCATTACTTAATTACATCTGTAATCTGTATGACAGCCTACACAAATCAAACTATCATACAGGTTGTTGCCAGAGTTCTTTCATAAAGTACCTATGTACTTATTAAAAGTTAATGGATTTTATTAGTTATAAATTATCTGCTTCGTTTTATCTTAATATATTATTATATAGAAATCTGATACAGGAGGCCAAGAGTATTCATGCAGTTAAGGTAGGTAATGATGCAAAGTAGGTCTGTCAGTTGTCTCACCTGGATGATGATGATTTGTCCCTCAGCCAGACTCTAGCCCCCTCGCCATCTTGGTCAGGTTGACACACCTGCGGTTAGACAATTCTTATGATCATACAGTCATGTACAATCATTAAGCACTCAGCACATATATTCTCATTAAAGTAACACATGTAATCAACATGAAATTTAGCATATCAACTTGAGTTTGTTATGTCATTAGGAGTGCAATCTCACATACTTTGTGAAGGACCTCAGTCCTCTTTATAGCTTGTTTACCTTCCGAAAGCATCGGCAGGTCTTATCGTGTCTCAATAGGTGTACTAGTGCAGACCCTACGGTCGGCACACGCCCTAGTCTCAACTACGGTCTTTTCAGACCAACCTTTATACCTCGTGATAAGATTGCGCAAACTTAACATGCAGGCCGCCATCCTATCAGGCAGGCGGCCGTGCGGGCGAGCTCTTCAAGGGCTCATTCTTTTATGGATACTCATCCAATCTTAGTTCCCTGACAAGGGACAGAATTGCACACGCCTTATGACATAAAACAACAGTGATTTGTAAGGACATTACCTCTCTGTACGATGAAACTGTACCACATCCCATCAGCTCAGCGAGTTTCGTGGGCGTACCATTCCATCGTCCTTTATCAACGCGATCCTTAACAGGAACATTATGCATTCAATTCTAAATAAGGTTTGTATAATGCTGAGTACTTAACTTCGGTGGTATTTGAGGCTGGCGGCGAGCAGCAGGCGAAGATCACACATGCCACGATTTACACTTTGAAAACTTGAAAGCGAGTCGACGTTGGAGCGAAAAATGTTGACACTTACCGATCGGAAATTAGCTCTATGGTTTGTATTGAGTGTTGCTATATACAATTATTGTTGGGTTAATTTTGATACTCGCGAACCCTTCGCGACACACCCGCCTCGCGAGTTTTACACTATAGTAGTCATCAAGTCGCGAGTCCATTTATGGATCTTCTCCATTGCTTGGACTGCAGCGGCTCGACGCGATCTCTCATCGCTTGTTTGGTTATTACATTCATGGTTATCTATTGTTTCGTTTTCTAGATCACGTTCATTATAGTCTTGTGCAAGCTCAGTGTCATTTAACGTACTAACGTTCTCTATCATCAACGCTTATGTTCTCGAGATCCACTTGATTTAGTGCTTTGTCAATGGAAATTTGTGGTGTCTCTTCCTCTTCCACTTCAAGAGGATATAAATGAGCAATTGATCGTGTGAACACATTGTTATCGACTTTTATTCTAGCAACACGGCATAAACCGTCCTTTCCTTTTAATATTTCTACTATTTTTCCTATTTTCCAACTTTCGCGGTTTCTCGTTTCACCTTTAATTTGTACCACATCTCCGATTTGAGGAATTTCACGAGTCCTCACTCTTGCTTGTTTGGGAGAATTTCCGTACCTTTCTCTGAGGCTCAGAAGGTATCGGCTGATGAACATTTCTTTGTACTCATTCATTATCGTGTTTCCACGTTTCCATCCTTCGATGAGTTGTTGTTTAATGGTTGAACCAGAGAGTGGCAAACAATCCATGAGTAATTGAATGTTCAAACATTTTCCTGGTGTTAGGAAATCAGCTGGTTTCAGAATGTGGTCCATATCGGCTCCCACGTACGTAAGTGGTCTGGTATTGACTACGGCTTCAACTTCTTTGATGATCGTCGAGAGTTGATTTTCTCCGAGCATATGTTTTTGAAGAGTTCGTTTTAGGCAATGCTTTACCACTGCTACCAGTCTTTCGTACGCGCCCCCATGCCAGGGTGCTAGTTGAGGAATGAATTTCCATTTTATCTTTTCTGTCGATTCTCTTTCTGATATTACCTCAGCTAGCAGTCTGAACTGAGGTGCGTTATCAGTTAATATAAGTGAAGGAGTTCCTCTAGTAGCAATGAAGCGTCTGAATGCCATAAGACATTCGTCTGTGGTTAGATCTTTGACAACCTCTAAATGTATTGCTCGTATCACAAGGCATGTGAAAAGACAAATCCATCTCTTTTTTATACCATTTTCTGACCTTATGACCATCGGCCCAAAGTAGTCTACACCGACGTATGTAAATGGTGTATTAAACGTTACTCTTTCAGCCGGTAACGCTGGAGTTTTAGGTAGTTCATATGGACCTCCTCCATGCTTTACGCACCTTGTACATTTGCTTAGCGTTTTTTGAATTTTTGCTCTTCCTTGAGGTATCCAAAATTTTTGTCTTATAAGGCTTAATGTATGTGGTACTCCAACATGAAGGTTTTTCTCATGAGTTTCCTTAATTATTCTTTCGGTAAGTTCACTGTTCTTTGGTAGTAGTATGGGATGTTTTGCATCGTAGGATAAATCTGAATGTGTGAGTCTTCCATCACATCTTAGAATTCCATTAGTATCAATAAATAATCCTAAGTTCTTAGATAGGTTTGTTTTCTTTCCTCCATACTCTTCTGGAAATGTACTTTTCTGTAGTTCTTTTATCTCTTGCAGTTGTGAATCTAAAATTTCGTTTGATATTGCTTCTCTCTCTGACGGTGTTATTTTTGGTTGTTTTTCTGTGTTCAACAGACCCTCCCCCATCAGAAGAGAAGTATCCCTTATCGGACCACTAGGCCAGTGTCTAGGGTTTTGTTTTAAAAATTCGGGTCCAGATAACCACTTGTTCCTTTCCTCTTCTGAGGCGGTTGGACGTGTCGCTACGTCTGCCGGGTTAAGTCCAGACGGTACGTATCTTACTATCAGATTTTTGTTGCGCTTTATTTCTTCTAGTCTTTTAGATACAAAAGGTTCAAGTAACTTTTCAGAGTGATACCAATCAATCACTATTTGACTATCTGTCCACAGTGTTAACTGGGTTATGTTCAATGGTAAGAATTTGAGTACGAATTTTATAAGTCTACTTCCAATTAGAACGCCTAATAACTCTAAGCGTGGAATCTTTAAGTTCTCTTGGTCTTTAATAGGAACTAAGCGTGATTTACCTATTATGAAGTTGACTGTGCCTTTCTGTACTATGTATATTACTGCTGCGTAAGCTACTGTAGATGAGTCAGTAAAACAGTGTATTTGTGCCTCTCTTTCGTTGGGTACAGTAATATTTCTCTGTAGGCATATGTTTTCTACTTGTTTCATTTCTTTCAAGATGTTCGTCCACTTGTGAAGTAGATCCTTTGGTAATGGTGTGTCCCATTTAATCTGTTTCTTCCATAATTGTTGAAGTAGTAACTTAGCTGGTAACATGACTGGTACAGAGAATCCACAGGGGTCATAAATAGCTGCAATAGTTCTTAAGACTCCTCTTTTTGTGGTTTCATTGTTCTCGTTGACTCTAGCTCTAAGATAAAGTACGTCCTCTTTCAAGTCCCAGTTTAGACCCAGTAATTTTACAGTTGTTTGTGTGGCAGCATCAGGTATTTGTTCGATAAAATCTTTGGAGTTGGAGCTCCATTCGCGAAGATTCATTGAGATTTCTAAAAACATGTTCTTGCTTTCTTTATAAAGGTTTAAAGCATCTGTTGCTGTTTCTACCCCAGTGACTATGTTGTCAACATATATGTCTTTAGCTAACTGTTTTGCGTAGTCTCCATTCGACCTTTGAAGATGGTGTCTAACCGTACCGTTTAAAAGGAATGGACTGGATATGATCCCAAAGGGAACACGGGTAAATCTGTAGTGTAGTAGATTGTCTTCAGTAGCGGGTTTATTGATGTCTTTCAACCATAAGAACCTAGTGACGTCTCTGTCCTCTTCTTTTAGACCAATCTGTAAAAATGCTTTTTCTACGTCTGCCGTCATGCCTACGGCGTGACTTCGGAATTTCAACAGTAGTCCAGTCAAATCCTCCAACATCATCGGACCGCAGTATAGACATTCATTCAGACTCTTTGTATCCTTTGTTTTAGCTGAAGCATCATAGACTATTCTCAGAGCCTTACCTGGTGCTAATATTCCATGGTGAGGAAGGTAGTGGATGGGATGATCACCTGTATCTTTTCTAGGTACTAGTTCAATGATACCCATTTGCAGTTGATCACTTAGTGTTTGGTCGTAGGCTGACAAAGTTTCTGTGTCTAGGCGTTTCATTAGTCCTATCAGGCGTCCGTATGCCAGACCGTAGTTAGTTGGTAATTCAGGTGGGTATTCCTTCCAAGGCCAGCTAACGTGATATCTTCCTTCTATGAATTCGGTGTTTTCATTGAAATGCTTAATAGCTTCTTCTTCACGGTTAGCATTTGGAGAATCAGTAATTCCAAGAGATTCTAAGTCCCACAAAGTTTTCATTGATGTGTTATCTAATGGCAGATCAGGCTCGTTTAATCTAGTTTCATAGGGTGCTTGGAAGTATGTGAGCATTGATAACTCATCCTCATGTTTATGCGTTATTTTGCCTGACAATATCCATCCTAAGTCGGAATTCACCAAGTACAAGTTCTCTTGTAATTTCACCTTTTCGGTTGACATAAGTGAATGATAATAATCATTTCCAATCAGAATATCTACCTTATCTGACAGAGATCCATCATCCGCCAATAAGTAATCCTTTTGATGGTTCCATTTGGTCAATTCTTTGCCATAAGATGAGATACTGCGTGTAATAGATGGTACGACATTCGCATATACTGTCCTTCGCATATGAGTTCTTGATTGAATATGAAGTTTTACCAACGGGCTATCTAGTTCTTGAGGTTTGTTCGAACCAAAGGTGAATACTGTGAGGTGGTTGTCTTCTTCGGTTTCTAAATTAAGGTCCTGCGCGACATCTTGCGTAACATAGCTTCTCATACTGCCTGAATCTAACAGTACACGACACTTCTTTGAGGTATTCTCAGGTCCTTTGACATTAACAATAGCAGTTTGTAGTATTGTGGCTCCCTTTTCATAGATGTGCATTGTACTGGTAGATTCCTTCCTTGGTACCTCATTCTTTGTTGTCACCTTCCTTGGGAACTCTCTGTTCGGACAAAGTGCTCTATTATGGAGGCCTTTCTTACCGCAGTGTCTGCAGGTTATGTGCTTAGACTTACAGGAGCCTGTTTGATGGCCTTCACGGAAACAAATAAAGCAACGGTTTCTTAATTTTAATCTTCTTTGTTGTAGAGTTTTACTTTCTGTACACTCATCATTAAAATGATCTCCTTTACAAAATATGCAGTAGAGCTTCCTTCTTTTCTGATTAGATCCATGCCCATACTTCTCTTCATTGAATTGAAATTTCCTCTTAGTGTTAAAGGTTTTGTTGAAAGCAGTTACACTACGTTTAATTCCTTTATCTGTCTTCCTTATATTATTTGGTTTTCGGACTTTTGATCCTTTCTCATTTCTAGGTTCTAGTATATGAAGCGTTTCTGTTGTATAACTGGTATCTTCTAAATTGAATTTTTCAGATGTTCTTTTAGCATCCTCTCTCGCTGAGAGTACAATATGGAGTTGTTTTCTCATTTCTTCGATAGTGTCGTTACTTAGTTTCAATTTCAACTCGTATACTATATCCTCAGGAAACTTTTCCAGGATTAAGAATCTCAGATGGTTGTGTTCTGTATTTTCGCCCAGTGAGCTCAATACACGAAGATGTCTTTCAATCTCATCTAATATTCTTCTACAGTCTTCTTGTTTGTCTGCTCTCTTAAGTTTGTAAAGTGTTGAATAATGAGCATCGATTATTTGGGTTTTCTTTCCATATCTGTCTGTTAAAGTTGCTACAGCAATTTTATAATTTTCGTTTGTAGTCTCAAGACCATCCAAAATTGTCTTAGCCTCACCCTTCACGGAAGCCTTTAGGTACAATAACTTATCGACGTCTCTTAATGCTCTTTGATCAATATTGGAAGAGAATTGATCCCAAAATTGTGTCCATTGTAGAACATCTCCGGAGAATGTGGGCAAGTTCAATTCAGGTAGCTTTCCTCTGCTGATGGACTGACTAGAACTGGAAGAAGAATCAGCCTTGTCCTTTTTGACTTGTATTTTTACATTTAGTTCAGCTAATGCTTCCTCTCCTCTTAATTGTTCTGTCGTCATACTGGATATCTCATCCGCATCCGGATTTGTTGAAGTGTTAAAATATTGATACAATTCGCTATTAAATCGGTGAATTACTGCTTGTAATTTTGATGACACGATCCTTGCTTGTTCTAAATCATCATAAATACTGTATACCATTTATAACTCATTTATGCATGACACCGTATTAATTGAGTTTAGTCAGACTCATTATAGTTAGCCTTGTTTATTTTTAACTTTGTTATGCGTTTACTGTGTGTGAAAAGTGTGTTTGTAGATTAGCACTCTTATTACCTTACGGTAACAATCATAATATTCATCTATAATAGTGCTTTCATAACTTGTTTTGAAATAATTAATCAAGTATTAAGTTTTAATTATTTAGTGACTTCTTGATCCCATAGTCAATTTTGTGAAACATCTCTAGTAAGTTATACTACTCAACCTAGTCTATAATCATAGCACTAGTTGAGCTAGTTGTTGTTACCTTTAAAACATTTGATCTTATCTAGACTTGGCTCTGGCACTACAGTGCCCCCTTGACCTAGTTACTCGACCATGACACTACAGTGCCCCTTTGACTTAGTTACTTGGCTATGACACTACAGTGCCCCTTTGACTTAGTTACTTGGCTATGGCACTACAGTGCCTCTTTGACTCAGTTATATGGGAACACAAGAAAGTTCACTAGGCCACACTTCTTATTGGTCACACAGTGTTTAGATTGTATTTTAGCACTAACTTTATCAAACGCATGAAATCACAATCATTTTATTGCTTTTTGTACACTCAATATACCATATTGACCACCAATAATTTTTCACTTTTGACTATAGGTTATCAAACTATAGCACAGTGTGTAAACACTGAACATGAACACTGATTGTCACTTCACTATGTATCCATAAGCACAGATACTACATTCTCACAGTGTATGTAACGTCTGAACATCAAATATGTATGCATGTAGTTTGTAATAGATAGGTAAGTAGGTCATTATTTATGTATTTGTTTGTGTATCATTTTTTCACAGCATTAACCAACTATTTACCGTTAGGCTATTGAGTTTGATCAGAATTTGTCTAGTTTGATGCTACTCTGTTCTTATAATTTTAAGAATCTTAGTGAGCTAACTTAAGTAGTATTTTGTTGTGATAATTATAACACCTGTCAGCACTCAAATAATAAAAGTTAGTATGAGACGCTCATATTATCTTTGTTGTCAATGTTTTGAGTTGTATTTAATTGAAGCAATGACAATATTCAACTTGGTAGGTATGTGACACTATGTGAAAACTTAAGTGCGCTTGGTGAAAATGTCATGTAAACCATAAGTATGTAAACATTGGGTTATGATTAGTTTTGATTTGGTATAAGAATTACGACGACAATGTTCTATGATAATTTGACATGCTATCTGAAACAATCTTTGCTAGTCAGCTTCTACTTTAATGTTGGAAGTTTTATCAAGTGACTAGTCCTGTATGTGCTTGAAATAATATGGTGTGTGATCACAGTTTTACATACCTGAACCTTGACTTCAATTTATTACTCAATGTCTTCTTGTAATAGTACACTTTTATATGTATTGTTTGTAGGTACTGAGTATCGGTGTCCCTATTAGAATGATAAAAAGTTAGGTTTAAATAAAGATTCACACAGCTAGAGTCCTCATTGAAACACCTTTTACTGATATTTTATTTCATCATTAAGCACATTTTCTTTGTCTAAAAAAACTTTGAAGATTGTTTTCAACATAATTATGTGACTTATAGGTTGCCGCAAAATTTTTCCTGACAATTGGTTGTTCTGACTTAAAGATATGGTTTAAACTTGAAATTATAGTTTCAAACAATGCTTGTGATGCTTTGTTGTCTTACCTGTTGAAATCTAATTCGTACTTTCTTTGTTTCACTTTAAACTATTGAAAATGTTTCGAATGACATTCAATTTGTTTGTTGACAATTACAATGACCCTTTCGTGTAAGTATAGTAGCGACCTGCGGAGAAAAATTGCAACATCTTAACACACTAGCGCTGCGTGTATTCACTGACACTTCCGTGGCGCTGATCCTAAACTTAACACTTGGCGGGAATTTTGATTGTTTTGATGTTAAGTTGCTAACACTGACTCAACAGTAGTAACTTGTTAGATCAATGTTCACAACCTTAGTAAAACTGAATTTCACTCATACCATCAGAAATAATAACTTATAGTAAGTAAGTGTGTAGGTGTGACCGCATGACTTTTACTAATAAAGTAAATTGTTGCACTTTGTTCATTGTTTTTCATGAGTATTTATCTGTTTATCTTTTTATAGGTATTGTTATCATTCGATGAGACAGCTGACAAATGCATCCTATTGCATCAAATGAATTCTCATTAAACTCTCCTCGGCCATATATCAGATAAGCTTTGTTTGAGATCTGTACTAAACATTGTTTTGTTTGAATTTATACTACTTAAATTATTTTTCAGTAAGTAGGTATAACTATATGCAATTCTTTATCCCCTTATTTTCCCCAGATAAATTCCAACTTATCTATATCAAATTTCAATCCCAGCACATCTGCACCAAATTTGTGTATACATAGTAGGTATCATATGTGACCTTACATTCATTACTTAATTACATCTGTAATCTGTATGACAGCCTACACAAATCAAACTATCATACAGGTTGTTGCCAGAGTTCTTTCATAAAGTACCTATGTACTTATTAAAAGTTAATGGATTTTATTAGTTATGAATTATCTGCTTCGCTTTATCTTAATATATTATTATATAGAAATCTGATACAGGAGGCCAAGAGTATTCATGCAGTTAAGGTAGGTAATGATGCAAAGTAGGTCTGTCAGTTGTCTCACCTGGATGATGATGATTTGTCCCTCAGCCAGACTCTAGCCCCCTCGCCATCTTGGTCAGGTTGACACACCTGCGGTTAGACAATTCTTATGATCATACAGTCATGTACAATCATTAAGCACTCAGCACATATATTCTCATTAAAGTAACACATGTAATCAACATGAAATTTAGCATATCAACTTGAGTTTGTTATGTCATTAGGAGTGCAATCTCACATACTTTGTGAAGGACCTCAGTCCTCTTTATAGCTTGTTTACCTTCCGAAAGCATCGGCAGGTCTTATCGTGTCTCAATAGGTGTACTAGTGCAGACCCTACGGTCGGCACACGCCCTAGTCTCAACTACGGTCTTTTCAGACCAACCTTTATACCTCGTGATAAGATTGCGCAAACTTAACATGCAGGCCGCCATCCTATCAGGCAGGCGGCCGTGCGGGCGAGCTCTTCAAGGGCTCATTCTTTTATGGATACTCATCCAATCTTAGTTCCCTGACAAGGGACAGAATTGCACACGCCTTATGACATAAAACAACAGTGATTTGTAAGGACATTACCTCTCTGTACGATGAAACTGTACCACATCCCATCAGCTCAGCGAGTTTCGTGGGCGTACCATTCCATCGTCCTTTATCAACGCGATCCTTAACAGGAACATTATGCATTCAATTCTAAATAAGGTTTGTATAATGCTGAGTACTTAACTTCGGTGGTATTTGAGGCTGGCGGCGAGCAGCAGGCGAAGATCACACATGCCACGATTTACACTTTGAAAACTTGAAAGCGAGTCGACGTTGGAGCGAAAAATGTTGACACTTACCGATCGGAAATTAGCTCTATGGTTTGTATTGAGTGTTGCTATATACAATTATTGTTGGGTTAATTTTGATACTCGCGAACCCTTCGCGACAGCTAGTGGCATTAATTAATGTTAATTGGGTTTGCCATTTGTTAAACTAAAAAGAAAGAAATAAATATATAGTTTAAAAAACTAAACAAACACACTTTTAATAGTAACAGACTTAAAAGTACGAAATAACCGTCTATTCAGTAACTGAAATTAAAAAGCGTGGTGCGCCATTTGCAAAGCATGAATTTCAAGAACTTAATATTGACAACGCGCACCACGCTTTTTAATTTCAGTTACTGAATAGACGGTTATTTCGTACTTTTAAGTCTGTTACTATTAAAAGTGTGTTTGTTTAGTTTTTTAAACTATATATTTATTATATATCTCTAGTAAGCCATCTATCATAACCATCCTCTGTAAGCTGAAAGCGCCACATTCTAGTATTAAATGTTGCAGAGTTTCTTCTTCATTTTCGGCATTGCAATATCTACAAGAATCGTCATTTTCTAAGTTGATTCTTTTCAAATGAGATCTAAATTGTCCATGACCCAATCTTATACGGTTAATAGTTGAAATAAACTTTCGCGTGGGGTTCTTAATTTTGTAGAACCACGGTTTTTCAGATATAGTCCATTGAACGCTGGCGTACCAAGCTCCTTTTTGTATGAGTGTCTCTTTCCAGTAGTTATCCCACTTTGTAAACATTCTTTTCTTCAATGTTGAAAAATAGTCCGTAAAAGGTACTGAAGAGTTTGTGTAAATAGGAATGTCAGGGAAATTGTGCTTCATCAATAAGTCGGCAGTTTCATTTCCAGAAATTCCAGTATGTGAGGGTACCCACATAAATTCTATAAGTTTTCCAGTATCGTGGTAATATTTGAGGTGTTCTCGTATTTTATAAATATAAACATTACTTTTGTAAGATAAAGTACAAGATTCCAAGCATTGTAAGACACTAAGAGAGTCTGTAATTATCAAAAAAATTTCTTCGGTACCGTAAATGCATACAACATGAGACAGTTTTCAGCAGTAATTGTTAATATCTTTTTTGATATTTGATACAATGCTATCAAAGTATAACATAAATTTTAGTCTATGGTTCAGGATGAAGAAGCACATCACACGCGTGGACAAAATAGTATGCTAGAGTTTTTTTTTTTTTTTTTTGTCGTTGTCTCAATTTACCTTCAATTGTTGCAATCATGAGACAGTATAACAAACTCATAGTATCTCATGTAACATTTCACTGCTTTTAACATGAGACACTAAAAATAACGAAATATTGAATTTCCACTAATAATTTTGTAAATATGTTGAATACAACTCGAGAAATTATAAAAAACAAATTTTCATCTGCAAAACCTGGTTTATAATTTTAAATGGTTAGAATATGTCAAATATAAACAAAATAAAATGAAACCAAAAATAAAATCGTCTAAAAATTGTCAAAAAACAAAAAAACTATTTTACATAAAATAGAGAATGCGGGTAACTTGAGACATGTCTCAAATTAACTACATGTTTTTGTGCTCTCATTCTCCGTTTTCTTAACAACTTAGTTTTTTTTAGATAATTACTTAAGATTTTTTCGATATATTATTATGTGTTTGGCACTTAGCTGAACAATTGACTAGGTATATTCAACTCATATATTTCTATAAAAACACGGGTAATTTCTATAAGGTTTCGCTCCAGGAGCTCTCCGTCTACCCGGACGCGTTGCCATATACTGTTAACCTTGAACAAAAAACAAACCTTGCTAAAATAATTATTACCTACACCCAGTAAAATATGTATTTGAAGGTAATTTGAGACTTGCTGTTTATTTGAGTTGAGACTATGCACCTAATTTGAGACTCAGTCTCAATTTACCTTCCAATAAAAAAAAATACTTCTATCTGTGAGAAAATTTAATTTAAATATGGTAAAACTATGCCAAAAATGTCAAACATGCTCTAAAATTATCCTTGGTAAAGTGTCTCACAAGATGGGATTATTAAATCGATATTAATCATTGCAGTTTTTTACCAATAACCAGAGTTTTGAGGCATATGTAATTCAGAAATATATTGGAATAAAAATTCAGCGGCAATTTCTCAATGAATGCCACTTGCTGTGTCCAAGTTTCTTCTTGACAGCAAAATGACGTTCACACTTAACAACTTTGGAAAGAAACTGTCAGTATTGCTATAGTAGTAATGATATCACATGCAATAATATATGCCGCGGAAGTTTTGTCTCAAATTATATTCAAGTCTCATGTTGTATGCATTGACGGTAATACTTCTTATGTAGTTCAAAGCTTCAAATATGGCAAATGCTTCAGCCGTAAATATGGACGAGTTAGAGTCCAGGTGGAAACAGCGTCCCAATTTTCGCTGCGAGTCATAAAAAGCGGCATATACATCAGTCTCAGTTTTCGAACCGTCCGTATAAATCTTTCGGTGCTCTTTCTTCTCCGTATTTACAAAATTCAAAAACTCTGAGTTATTCTTTACTAATGTATGCAAAACATTAGTTTTCGTTAGTTGTGTTTCTAAACTCCCTAAGTCCCATTTATCTGTTCTCTGAATGTTCTTTGTTTCAGCCATTACTTGTTGCTTCATTGTCTCTCCTATAAACACCTTATTATCCTTAAATCTACTAAAATACTCTAAGTTACACAAAATTTTTATACAAAATTTTTCAGCCAAGTATTTGGCTCTAATCTGTATGGGTGGTATACCGGCCTCTATTTCAAGAGAATTTATTGGAGTGGAGCACATTGCTCCAGTTATAAGTCTAAGACCTTTGTTTTGCACGACTTCCAATTTACGAACTAAACTATTATTAATGAAACTTATATATACAATCAAACCGTAGTCATAGTGACTGCGTACAATAGCTTTAAAAACCATATTAACGATTTTGGGATCCATTCCCCAACTAACACTAGCTAAATATTTTAAAATATTTACAGATTTTTGCATTTTAATTACTACATTATTTACTTACATGACTTTTAAAATTCATTTTTGTATCAAATACTATGCCCAAGAATTTGTGTTCAGTGACTTGCATTATACTTACTGAATTTAATTCTACGTTTATTGTATCATAACTTTGAGTCTTATTGAACACCATAAAGCTACTTTTATGTGGGTTAATCTCTAATTTTAAGTATATACCTACTATAATAGTTATACAATTCTTTTAATGCCTTATTCATATCATTTTGAGCAACAGTTAGATTTCTATTAGAAGTGTAAACCAATAAATCATCAGCATATTGCAAAACTTTGATTCCTTTTACAGTAACAAACTTAAATATTTCAGCTGTATACAGTAAGTATAACAAGGGCGATAGAGTCGCCCCCTGCATCACTCCTTTATAAACTGTTTCTTCGCCATAAAACTTGTTATTAAATTTAACTGAGACTTTTCGAGCATAAAATAAATTAAAAATGAACTTTAAAATTTTTCCTGGTATATTATATGAACTGAGTATATTTACAAGAGTAACCAAATCTATGTTATCGAAAGCACCCTTTATATCTAGAAAAACGCTTAATAACGGAGAATGATTATTAAACGAGCTTTGAAAGTCACCACTAAATTTTAATACACTATCAATACCACATTTACCCTTTCGAAACCCAAACTGCTCAAATGGAATGATATTCAATGATTCTACATAAAATTCTAGTCTATTTTTAACCATATTCTCAAATAATTTACCTACACAAGAACTTAATGAAATTGGTCTATATGAGTCAGCTTGCAAAGGTTCCTTATCCGGCTTCAATATGGGAATAATGGAAATGAACTTCCAACTGGATGGTATTAAGTTATTCTCCCACAAATTATTCAAAATTCGTAAAAGTACAATTTTCGCGCTGATATGTAATTTTTTTAATAGAATATACGGAATGTCATCTGGGCCAGGTGTAGTGTCTTTTCTAGTATTTAGAGCCAAATTAAATTCACTTTGTGTAAAGGGTTTACACAAGTGTTCATTAACATTATTGTTATCAAAAACATTATTTAAATGTGACAAATTTTCTGAAACCGGTGGTGAAGAAAATTTTCTTTTAAAAGATTGTACCCAACTATCATCTGGAAATGGATCTTTAGGTTTATTACGGTTGAACTTTTTAATAAAGTTCCAAACTCTTGATATAGGAGTAGTGCGATGAAAGCTTGAACATAACGATTTCCAACTTTCTTTCTTTTGTTCTTTTATAATAAGTTTCTTTTTTGCATCAACTTTTCTATAAATTATATAATTTTCTAAAGTGGGAAAACGATTATAATTGAGTAATGCTAGCTTTGATCGCTGTACTGCTTCAGAACAAATGTTATTCCACCAAGGCACAGACTTGTGTTTAGCGGATCGAATATAAGTTTCTGAACGTTTCGGAACGCAGAGTTCTTTCAACTTGTTGACAAATTCGATAAACCTGTCATAATTAACCAGTGGATCGTTATTAGAAAAAAAATTGTAATTCTCTAAAAGCGCTTCAGATATATCACTGTAAATATCCCATTTCGTTTTGTTATATAAATACCTCTCAGGTCTAAAAGTGTCATGACACTCGTACTTTAATTCAATACTTACCTCAGTTGGAACATGGTAACTACCTAGCGAATCTTCAGAATACACTTTCCAGTTGCAAGAAGGAGTTATGGAAGCTGAAATAAATGCCACATCTATTGCAGACGGCGAATTGCCAGGTCTGTTTATAGTAGTAGGTGAACCATCATTTAAAATACAAAGGTCAAAGTCTTCCAGCATATCATAGATTTGGATACCTCTAGCCTTACTGCTAAGACAACCAAAGGCAGTATGGTGAGCGTTTAAATCACCCATAATCAACAGTGGTGATGGCAAAGATTGTATAATATTTTTAAACATACTAATCGGGAACCGATTATTTCTTGGTGGACAATAACAACCTAAAATAGTCACAAAACCCTTGTCAGTTTCTATTCTGACAGCTATATTTTGAATTTGTTCTGTAAAACTAGTGCATATTAAGTTACATTTAATCTCAGACCAAATAAAAAAGGTAAGACGGAACGCTCCGAACTAAAAAGTGAAGCCACTTTTTTATTTACGTGTGCGTGCGCCGGCCGTGTGCGTGTGCGTGAGTCGCTTTTATAATGCTTTTAGTGTGTTAGTTATGGGTGTAGTTTCGTTACATGTGTGTTGTGCGTGTAACTGTGTATGTACGCGGTTGGGTGTAGTTTTGTTGGCGTCACTTTTTAGTTCTGGACGTTCCGTCTTACTTTTTTATTTGGTCTGAGCATTTAATATGATCCTTAAAGACTACGGCCACACCTCCGTAGCCTGTAATTGAGTCTTTGCGATGGTAACTGTATCCAGGGATACATATATTGTCAGTAGCCTTAAGCCAAGTTTCATTTAAAATTAAAATATCAATATTATTTTGATAAAGAAAGTGTTGAACTAGGGGAAGTTTTGGTTTTAAACTCTGTATGTTATGTTGACATATTTTTAAACTATTATGGTTGTTACTGTCCATTATTAGATATAGATTCTATTAGAGTTTCTTTAATTGTTTTAGAATTGATTGTTAATTTATTGTCCTTGTTAGAAAGAATAGTTAAAGTTTTAATAAATGCATTCATTATAACATCATTATTTACAAATTCTAATAATAAATCTTTAGTGTCTGTTTTTTTGGTTTTATTTAATACTAAACCTTGGGATTGTGCTGCCACTTTATTGTAATTGGTTCTATTTAGTTGCGGAAACTGAGTGACCAAATTGATCTTACTCAAAATCTTTTGCCTATTCTCTTCTAACTTTTGCATTTTAATTGGACACATACTGGAAATAGCAATGTGATCACCCTTGCAATTTACACATGTTGGACTTTGAGCATTGGTACAATCTTTATAGCCATGAGGACCACCACAAATAGAACAGACAGTATTCTTTTTACAAAATTTAGATGTGTGTCCAAAGTTCATGCACTTATAACATTGTAAAACTGGTCTCACATAAGGTTCTACCTTTAGGGCACAAAGTTCATACATAACATAATCAGGCAAAGCATTACCTGCAAATGTAACGGATACAGTTCTTAGAGGCACTATACCTTCAGGTGTCTTCTTTGTGAATCTTCGAATGGCTAAAATCTCTTGTGAAGAAATCAATTTGTCAAACAAATGTTTATTGCTTAACTCTGTAGGGACAAACTTAATTACTCCTACACATTCTGCATTAGATGCAGGTATGTATGCCTTAATTTCGTTATTTGTCAAAAAGTTAGAATTGTTAAGCAGAGCATTGGCATTTTTAGGACTATCGAAAATCACTCCATACCGCATTGCATTTACTCTCTTCAGTTGCTTGACGCCTTTAACAAACCGGCTGAATATATTGTTGAGATAAATTGGATTCTTATTGCCAAACTTCTCTTCGGGCTTAAGACTCTCTAGGTAAACAATAAAACTTGTACCTGGTGCGTTGTGGGGATAAACCCTGACATGGTCACTTTTTTTATAAGGAGCATACTTGTTACTATCCTGTTCTTCTTCTGAAGCTGAACCATCAGAAGGTAAATCTTCTTTACGCCTTTTGTGAGGCTTTTTCTTTGACGAACTCATTCCGCCACTTTCAGTTCCCATGAATTAAGTGGAAACAATACAAAATAAGGATCTAAAAGAAAGCAAATCAATTTAAAAATTTTCGCAAGAAAAAATTAAACCTGCCGCTTTTAAAGTTTTCCCGCCAATCCCCCTTTTTGATGAATACTAAAGACTGACTAGGATGTATTAGACTGCCCAGATTGGGTAAACGTTAAAAAAAATACTATGAGTAAAGGTAGAGACAAACTAAGCCCACATAGGTACGTAACGTATGCAACGCAATAACAGTTGAACCCATTGACCTATAAGTATATGGACCGGGCATACCTACGAAAATATTGTGACTAGAATGCGCGTCAAATAAGTCTGCGCGCGGTCGAAATCGAATACTAACTAGCGCCAAAAACACCCCCGTCGCGCGCTGAGTTAACTGGAACTCACTCTACCTATTTTTACAGTTGTTACAATAAATGGCGGCTGTGCCTAGTGTTGTAATGTTAAGCCCCCAGTACACGTTGGCCGATCATGGTCGGCGACCATGACCAATACATCGTACATTGACACTTTTGAACGAACAATTTTAAAAAGGTTCTTTCAAAAGTGTCAATGTACGATGTATTGGTCATGGTCGCCGACCATGGTCGGCCAACCTGTACTGGGGGCTTAACACATGCTAAACTGACCAACTTTTTCAATGTCGACTTTTAATCGTACCAAGTTCTTCTAATCACAAACAAGATAATAATCTTTACCGAATGACTTTAATATCATAATAATAATTGGCTTTTAAACCGACTTAAAAACAGGCAGGTTATCAGTTTGACCTGTACCTATGATAGTACCTGTAAATATCAAAACTGTTGTGAATGGATAATTATTTATATAAATCAAAGCTGAAAACAATGATTTGTTAAGTCGAGGTTTATTACTTTTGTTTGGCGCAAATTATACATAATTAGAAAACAATGGGCGATTTTCTGAAAGCTCAGTCACTAGATGGCGCTGTCCCACCTATGCAGTTAGAAGGAACGGAACTTCGAGAAACGCGGGCCTTCCGTCTCCAGGGCATGCAACCGGGTTTTCCCGGTTCTCGAAAACCCGGGATAACCCGGGTATTTGGAAGTTCGGCTAGAACCGGTTCTAAGGAATGGGAACCGGGTTTAACCGGGTTTTATGTGATAAGAAAGGGGACGTGATAATATTCCAGTTCCAGATAAAACATGACTAATTAAGCATAATATTTAGACATTTAAAAACCTTAATACATATTTTAGAGTAAGCATAGCATAATAGCTAGCACTATAATAACTTACACTAATAATAAAACCAGTTAATGTTACAGTTATAGAGCAATACTCACTCCAACCAAACCACATATTTGATAATAAAATGACTATTGATAAAAATATTGGTAGCCTATGCAGTTGAGATATATCTGCTAGTTATGTATGGTGGTGTCATCTGCATACCCGAAAGTATTGTTCACCAGCAGGTCATTTAAATGCAGAAGGAACAGTGTCGCAGACAAGACAGATCCTTGCGGAACACCTTCATCAATGGCTTTTGGGTCGGATGACGTCCACCACAACCGTCCACCACAACTCAGATTAGGCGATTATGGAGGGAGTCAGCAATCCAAGTGCAAAGGCTATCAGCGATACCGTGAGGGAAGCTTACTTATAAGGCTGCCAGACCTTACCAAAGGCTTTGGATATGTCGAGCTCTACGGCAAGGAATACGCCATGTTTCTCCATCGCTTCACTCCAAAGATGGGTGGCATACACAAGAAGATCTCCAGTCAACCGACCACGACGAAAACCAAAATTTGCGGTCTTTGAGGAGGTCGTTTTCTTCGAAGAGACGGTCCATGAGACACGGCCCACAGAGTACGGTTGTGACTGAAATTGGCCTGTATATGGAAGGGTCGGCACAGCTGCCCTTTTTGGGCACAGGCAAACTTCCACGTTTTGCAAGTTTCCACGATTGGGGTACTAGTCCAGTCTCAAGTTAGAAGCGGTACAGGCGAGATAACACAGGAGCCAGTTCAGGTGCACAATTGCTCAGAACAGTTGCTGAGATACCATCGGGACCACTATAGCTTTGTTCGCATCTAGAGTACGGAGAGCTTTGAGTACCTCTTTGTTGTGTATCTGTATATCTCCTCTATGGACGAGGACTCATAGGTGAAACTTTGTTACCGACATCAAGGTGCCAATTTTCTACAAAGAGAGAGACACACAAGTTTGTTTTCTCAGCCGCAGTATGAGCAAGCGATCTATCAGATTTTAGCAGAGGTGGAAAAGAAGGGCGACAGAATCTAATTCGTCAGCTTTGGCTAGAATCCAAAACTCTACTTCCAGATGGGTGGGAGGAAGTAAGTTTATTAGCTTCAATGCGTCCGATTTGGTCAAAACGTGTGCTGCGCAACATTCGTTTACTAGACTTGGCGACTTGGTTATATAAGCTTTCTTCAGAGTGAGAGTTTCCGGCGATTTGCGCGCTCGAGCATCAGCCGGATCAGCCCAAGCTAAAAAGCTAAATCCTTCTGCACTTCGGCGCTACGAGAGTCAGCATTACCAGGGGCTAGCGTTACCGCTCGAGGGAACATCGGAGTATGGGATTTAATATTTCATACCCCAAAGTATGATCTCGGTGACAGCGTCAGCGTATTTCGACGGTTCCTCGAAGAAAAGCAGCATTGCCACCAAGAAAAAGATGCAAAGAACTGACGCATCATTACGTATTTACGTCATTCCAATCTGCCGAATTCCCTCTAATGTATTTTAATTTGAGAAGTAAATAAATTTAGATAATAAAAAAAACTTCTTACAACTGAAAAAAACCCGGGTAATACCCCGGGTATTACCCGGGTTTTTTTCAGTTGTAAGAAGTTTTTTTTATTATCTAAACTAGCTTTCCGCCCGCGGCTTCGCCCGCGTGAACTACACGACGTTATCCCGCGGGAATGTGATATTTTTCCGGGATAAAAAGTAGCCTATGTTCCTCTCCAGGCTACAAAGTATCTATGTTCCAAATTTCAGCCAAATCCGTTCAGCCGTTTTCGCGTGATTGAGTAACAAACATCCAAACATCCAAACATCCAAACATCTAAACTTTCACATTTATAATATTAGTAGGATTAGTAGGATTTATTTACCCGGTTCTGACTCGACAAAAACCCGGGTTTTAAAAATAAGGAACCAGAACCGGTTTTGCATGCCCTATCCGTCTCGGAAGGGAGTAGGCATATGAAGCATTTCCCCTCTGTCAAAGTACTAGCCCAAATGGGCATTGGCGTTTATAAAAACTAGTTGCACTCAGATTTCTTCCTAGAAAGAATCCAGTCGCGCAAGTGAACGCCGCAGTATTAAAAATGCCGAATAGCTCACTTTTTTGCTGTAGAAAAAAAGCCTGAAACATCAAGTTAACAAAAAGATGGTGTAACATTTCACAAGTTAGTATATTTTTATCGTATTATTGCTATTTAAATACATTTAAATACCAAGTTCGCTATTTGTTGTAGTTGTTGGATTTGTTCAGCAACAACAGATCCGCTCGGCCGTATAACTCGGTCGAGCCAACATGACACCTGCAGGTTATACCCGTCTCTTTCACTCGATGCCGCATGCCCGGAGAGTGAGAGGGACGGGTATAACCTGCAGATGTCATGTAAACTCGACCGGTTTATACAAAGTTCAGATCGGTCGCGCGATAAATCCGACTTCTCGCCGACGATGGACAACACAGTGATGTAACCGTTACATGTCATAATGTTTGTCGATAAATTTGAGTGGCGGCTGGCGACGCGACGAGACGTTATTTATTCACATGTTCAAATGATTGTTATTATGGTTTTATATGAACTATAAGTAGTACGTTATTATTATTGAGTAATACCTACCTAGCAATTAATTAGAAATAAAACTAAACTGATCAAGAGCAAGTCAGACTCGCGCACTGAGGGTTCCGTACCATCATGTATAAATACACTGCGATGTAGATTATCTATACTAATATTTATAAAGAGGAAAGATTTGATTGTTTGTTTGTTTGCATCGAATAGGCTCCGAAACTACTGGACCGATTTCGAAAATTCTTTTACCATTAGGCAGCTACATTTTTCCCGAGTGACATAGGCTATATTTTATCCCGATATTCCCACGGGAACGGGTACCACGCGGGTAAAACTGCGAGGATCTGCTAGTACGTTATAAAAATAATAGGCCCGTCCGATCGATTACGACCACAGCGGCCTATTTTTTTTAAAATTAAATCTGATGAAACATTTTGAATACATTGTTTATTTATCGCACTTTTTGTGTTTACAGCTTCCCTAAAAATCCAAATTAAGATGGAAATGTTTGTGCAATAATAAGCAAACCTGGGATGTCAAGCGAACTAGTGTAATTTGCTTGATCCATTTCATTAGGTACACCTGATTTTCAAGCCCTTCCAAACAAAAGGAGAATACTAGCAGAGAATTCAATACCAAGTTTAATACCAGACTGCATTTGTGCAACAAGTCTTCTAAGTATTCTTGGTGTAACATCATCATCATCATCATCATGTCAGCCGAACGACGCCCACTGCTGGGCATACCCCAAGGATCTCCACAACGATCGGTAAGGTAAAGTAAAGTCACAAAATAGCATTTCATTGTTAAATTTATTTTCCAGAGCCATTCATTACCCATTGAACCATCTTACATTACATACAAATACAACACTGCTGGATCTACAAGTTCAGCTACGCCTAACATGTTGACATAATATTAGATTTCTTGTTTAGTTGAAAATTTGTTTACTGTGACATTATAAAATATAGAGGAGCAAATGTAACTACTTAAATTAAGTAAGTATTCTATAGTGATGGAAAGTGACCTTACTAATGTGTGAAGGACATTTTTCAATTAGACGACTCTGTATAGGGAGAAAAAGATTGCTCTTAAAGGTTTTCTTGCCAGTTCTTCTCGCAAGGTCTCCCGCCGAAGGATTTGCGAACCGATGACGTAGCTTCTTTGAGATTTAGATTAGCGGTTTGCCGATGATGTACCTAGTTCTCAAGGCTGAGACCTTGGAAGACCTGAACACAATGCTCGAAGATCTCAGTAATGCTACTCAAAGAGCGGGTTTGACTGAATATGAACATGGATACAAGACGAAAATCATGTCCAATGCCCATGTTGCATCCGCTCCAGTTAACGTTGGGAACATTACACTCGAAGTTGTTAACTACTACGTTGTAATCTGTCACAAGTGTTGTAATCTCAAGTTAAATAGCAATTTTGAATTTTAATATTTTAAAATCTCGTGTCACGGCTTATGTGGTCGCACTCTTACAAAACAGCTCATCAGTAGCGATAGCGGTATAAAATTTAGTTTTATTCCTATTCTCGTACCTATCGTAACTAAGAAAAAAAACATCAACATCGGTCGAGCCGTTTTAGAGAAGCGCAACCACAAACACCGTGACACGAGATTTTTATATATTAGAATATCAAAAGCTGTTATTAAGATCCTACATAAATACCAAATAATAATTATTAGAAATCTATACCTCTATTATAAAGCTGAAGAGTTTGTTTGTTTGCTTGAACGCGCTAATCTCAGGAACTACTGAACCGAATTGAAAAAATATTTTTGTGTTGGATAGTCAATTTTGGTCGGGTAGGTATTGACAATTTGTATGAAACAGCTGTTTTTATTGTTGAGTTGCAGAGTTAGTTATAGAGCCACCTAAGAGGTTTTGGGTTAATTCATTAACACGTTGTAGACTATATTTTATCCCGACACTCCAACGGAAACGGGTACCACACGGGTAAAACCACGAAGATCCACTAGTTAAGTAATAATTGTTTAACCGATAAATAAACATAATATTTAATAATTATGTAAATTGTTTTAATTTATTACCTTTAGTCCTTCTTTCGAAATTGAAATTTATCGATATTGCTGCATCGACAGTTGAGTCCAGCCCTATTTACGTTGAAAACGAGGCAATGTGTGAGTGAGTTTTGACTCATCCGTACACGAAATTGTCGCTGTATTGTTTGCCGGGCGACTGCTCTAACCACTGAGCTACGGAGTCGTCCACTGAGCAACGACTCCGTAGCTCAGTGGTTAGAGCAGTCGCCCGGATAGCGAAAGGTCGTGGGTTCGAGTCCCATCGGAGCTGGTTGTGAGACGGGTCGATTTTTTCTAAATACTTTATTTTCCGTAAATCAGCCTTTACATTAGAAAAGTGAGCAATCTTTTTACTGCGTCGTCTTACCATCTGATTCAAATTTCTTGCTTTTCTTTTTAACAAAGAAGACTCTTCTGTGAGATTCCGTATTCATTTACTTTATGGTCAAATCTGAAAAAACTTATAAATTTGTTTATTTAATTATAAAAAAGAAGCATCTAAAGTATAATTTTTTACCAAAATAATTAAAAATGCTTTCCATTTTATATTATAAATATTATTTTAAAACAAATCATATTTTTTAATGAAGTTTATTGATAATGTCTCCAGCGCGACATCTATTGAAAAACAACAATAGTTACTTAAGTTTTACCGTTAGGAAAAGTAGATGGCGCCTCTTTCTTTGTAATAGTACTTGTTTTAGGAGACTGTCACCCCCTGTGTTGCCAGATGCACTGTAATTACAGGAGATCTACTGTATTTTTACGACATCTACTGTACGCTGTATAAAATAATTTACAGTGACAAAAGCACTGTAATTTCTACTGAGCCTATACTTCACGATACTTTGATAAATATGAGCACAACATAACAATGGATTTAAAAATTAATGATCATACACGTGTAGTAGTCCACACTCCACGCGACCAATCTGGTTTATTTTTAGCAAGCGACCACTGTAGGGTTAAGAGATTCTTTCCTTGCGTTGGTTTGGGATTCCCCGTGCATTAAAGTTGTTGGTTGTTGTTGAATGGTTTCTAGCATTCATGACAAAGAGAGAGCCGTTGGACTAATTTCTAGTGATGTAGATTAGGTATAAGTGTAAAAATATTATAAGGTAATATTATAAGGTAATTATAAATAAAAGTATTTTTAAAGATATAAATGTCTTTCTAATGCACTTAATGCACTGTAAAAACACTGTAATTTTTATGTACAATTCCCTGTATTTTTTGTTGTAAACACTGTATTTTAACGTCCAAAACACTGTATTCTCATTTTCCTTATCTGGCAACACTGGTCACCCCCCTGTTATGCCCCCAGTACACGATGGCCGATCATGGTCGGCGACCATGACCAATACATCGTACATTGACACTTTTGAACGAACAAGTTTAAAAAGGTTCTTTCAAACGTGTCAACGTACGATGTATTGGTCATGGTCGCCGACCATGATCGGCCATCGTGTACTGGGGGCATTAAAAAGGTTCTTTCAAAAGTGTTTGTGGCGACATCTGGACGACGCGCACATAACTACCTGAACGATACCATACGAACCTACATCGCGCTTACGAAGTTCTACCAGCAACTATGTATATATACGAACTCCGACATACAACCATCGGACAGTTGTCCCCGGGCTAACATCACCTAGCCCGGAAGGAAGACACACCATCAGTCTTCCTTTAACCAGTTGCATCATTCCTACATTGGTGACCCCTACGGAGCACAAGAAGCACCTTCTCCACCAGCGCCAGGACCGTCTTCACCAGCGCCAGCATCGCCTTCACCAGCGCCAGTATCGCCGTCACCAGCGCCAGTATCGTCTCCGCATCGCCTTCACCAGCGCCAGTATCGCATTCACCAGCGCCAGTATCGTCTCCACCAGCGCAGCCATCACTCCTCCTGACCCCCCTCATCCAGCAACCTTCAGCAGTCGCACAACAAGCCAGCACACCCGCCTCCAAGGTTCCATCGCAGCATCGTCCGACGCTACCTGAACCTTCGGCAGCACCCGACGGCATCATCCCGACTTGGCATCCTCGCAGCCCACGTCTCTGGAGCATCACTGGGCCCTTACTCCAGCGTGGCAGTTCTGTGCGCCAGCAGCTCGGACCCACCGTCACAACGCACACTCCATCCCGACTCCGTGGACGTCCCGACTCACCGTGGACAGGAGCAGCGACCAGCAGCCACCCCGCACCATCTCGACTCACCGCAGACGACGTCTCGACTCACCGCAGACTGGGGCATCCTGCAGCATTCTCTGGCACTTGCAAGCTCTAACGCACTGACTGCTGAGCAACAACTTGGATCGACCTCCGGTCTAGGAGGGGAGTGATGTGGCGACATTTGGACGACGCGCACATAACTACCTGAACGATACCATATGAACCTACATCGCGCTTACGAAGTTCTACCAGCAACTATGTATATATACGAACTCCGACATACAACCATCGGACAGTTGTCCCAGGGCTAACAATACCTAGCCCGGATGGAAGACATACCATCAGTCTTCCTTTACCCAGTTGCATCATTCCCACATGTTCTTTCTTTCCGTCCTGTCCTATGCCCAGGTGGCCTACCACAAGCTCTTATAGCAGTTACGCTATACGGCGTGTAGAGCGGCGTCTCACTCTCTCAACTTAAAAATAACTGCTATAAGAGCTTGTGGTAGGCCACCAGCAGTGGGCGTCTCATTCGGCTGACATGATGATGAAGACGATGTAGGTATTGGCCAAAGGTTGGGCCAACGTTGTACAGAGGGCTTCACACGTTGCATGCATAGCATACGTTACGTTGCGTACGTGGGCTCAGTTTGTCTCTACCTTAAACGTCATACGTCAATCCTGTCCTGTGGTCTGTGGTCAATCCGTCAATCCCAACAAACAAAAGTCAAAGTCAACTCCAAAAATTCGAAAACTTCACCCACAAATTATATAGTGTAGTAACTTCACCGAACAAACTGATGAACTCGAAAACATTTATTTCCAAAAAACCGAATTTCAGTTAAAAGTAAGGGTAGGTAAATTAAACACAGCTTTATATGTTATGTTTGTACTTCTGGTGGCACAAAATTTTAATCTTCGTGAAGGATTGCCTAACGGCGTTTGTGATTATCAGTGTTTAAAAGCTATAAGACTCCATGTTATTGCTCATTTTAGATGCCGTCGGTATTCACGTTCTCTCGTAGTGACAGCGAGATCCGCGAGGAGCTCTTGCGCGTGTTCAGCGGACGGGGGACGGCTCGGGAACAGTGGAGCTTGCAGGCCGAGCTCGTTGTCGAGCCGGTGGGCTGGGATGCGCTCTGGAAACTGTCCAAGACTTTTTGCAAGAGGTTCAGTAAGTTCTTTTTCATGTTCCTATTAATTCTGTGTTTGCATCTCATCACTTTTTAATGCACGCCATTCCACAAATAATGATGTTTTCCAGAGGTCAGGTTCCCATGCATTGCCTATGTGTCTGTCACATCAGTGGATTTTGAGGCACTCTCGGCATCTGTAGACGTCCTTAGTGTGCAGCATGAGACAGTATCATTACCAGAAATAGTTGATGATGTACCACTCATTGAATTGTGGCCGACAGTGAAACAGAGGGAACAGTGTGTAAATGCTGCCACAACAGCTGATTTCATAGATTTGTTAAGGTTGGTGCTGTTGATTACTACTTTTTTCTGATACTTATTATTCACTGATACATGTATATTGTGTTTCTACTTATACATATTGTGTTTCTACTGACACATACTGTGTTTTTACTAATAAATATTGTGGTTCTATTGATATATTTTTGATAGCATTCCACATGAATCTACTGCTATCCTTTGTTCCTCAAAATTTCAGGTTGTGTTCAAATTCAAATAATTTATTAATTTTAGGCTGATACAGCACTTGGGAATGTCAATGAAGCTACGTACGCTATCGGTTCACAAATCCTACCTCGGGAGGCCTTGTAACGAAAAGAACAGGCAAGGAACTTGCCAAGGTTTATTTTTTCTGTCTGTCATATTTCATACAGTTGTCAAACTAAAAGTGACTTTAACATAATATAATGTACGTAAGATCACTTTCCATCACAAAATCTTAAGTTCAAAAACAAAATAATAAAACTCTTTAAACATAGCAGTAAATAATTTTCAATAACATAGGAACTAGACATCTAAAGGTAGGTTTAGACGGAGACTATTTTGAGATGCCTAAATTACGGCGCCAGTGTCTACCGTACAGCAAGCCTTCAGACCGTTTAGACAAAGACTATTTTCGGCCGCCTAAATCTGTATATATCATAATATAGGTATATATTATATATATTATTATTTATAATATATACCTATATTTACAAGTATTTATTTATGTTAGTATGTGTAGTATATTACATTATTTATATAATAGTAATTGTAGTTTTTAACGTATCTTTGATCAACAAAGTGAATTATTTCTTTTATACTGGTTGTGCACCCAACCACATCATCGTCTCCACATCACCCAAAGGTTGACTGGTAGAGAATGCCTGTGGCATTAAGTCCGCCTATGTACTGTAACTTGTGCATAAAGAATAAATAAAAAATAAGTAAATAAATCTCGCCGCCAGTGACCAGCAATCTGACATTAGTCGTTTACACTGTACTTTTTTCAGTACCAGTCAATAGCACACCACCACTGCCGACGGTGCTAGTTTTTGTGCCAGTCTTTCTTACCATCATTTAAAATGAATTCAGGACGATTGTCTCTAAAGTTGAAAAGGCAATGTATAATCAAACTATCCGCGTTATTACGAGAGGAGCTGATTAATATGTCGAAGGAAGAAATACATAAGAAGAAACGAATTTGAGGTGCGTGCTAGCGACTGGCGGCGACGTGTTTACACGAGTCCGAAAAATAGGCGCGGGGGCAGCGAGAGACGCGGGCGAAGGTCACAGGCGCCAAAAAATAGGCGCGTGTTCTATTCTGTGCCAGCGCTGGCATGCCGCGAAAAAATGGCACGGAAAGTGTTTATACGGTGCCTTTTTTAGGCGCCGAAATTTAGGCGCCTGAAAATAGTCTTCGTCTAAACCTACCTTGAAAGGTAATTTCTTTAAAATACACACCAACCAAAAACGCAGCGAAAAAAATAATTATAAATGCCAAACAAAGGTAATAAAACTTTGTAACGAGGAATGCACAAATTTATCTCGTGAGAATGTGATATTTTTCCATGATAAAAAGTAGTTTATGTCACTCTCCAGCTCCCAAACACCCAAAAATCACGTTGATCTGTTGCCCCACTTTGACGTGAAAGAAGGACAAACACACTTTGTGTGCGTGTGCCTCATGAAGTCATGACAAAGGCCTCCTCTAACACATTCCATTGATTCCAATCTACTGTAAAAAGTACACTTTTAATAAAAAATTTCTCTCTATTATCTTTAATAGTATACTGTTTTAGTGATAATATTACTAGTAGTAAAGTATCTTTTAAGTAAGCTACTGTCATGTCAACTGCATAATGTTAAATTTTCAGGTTTTACTACACTGACATTTGGATGCCATGGGACGACCAAGATGACAAAGTGTTGCTGGCAAACACAATTGAAGATAGAATGTCCCTCTGGTCTGAGTTACACAATGGGACCATTCCTCCTTGTGTTGCACGATCCATAACGTTGTTGAGGAGTAGTGCAATCAATGCCCATGATAAGTTGAAGGAGTTGGATTACTCACTCAGTGAAAGTGGGCTGGCTGATGAAGATGGTATGTATCTTGTAACTTTAGTTTTTCACAAACCTATCTCAACACTTGGTGTTGTGAAAGTTTTGGTCATTTAAAGGTGCGTGCGTGCACCATGTCTTTATAATACCTTGTCTCTTTGATACAGTATTACCACAGGCGCATGCCCAGCAAAACTAGCGATGCACGATAATGACACGGAGTTCAGACACGCCAAAATGTTACAAGTGTGTACGCACCTTAATAAGCTGGACTTAACATGACATTTTAAAAATAAGAGAGCTTCTGAATATGTCATGTTTTTTTGTTGAGGCTAGCTACATACTGTTGTATTTATTCTCTTTTTTTACTTCTTTCTTTTGTAATATGCTAACTTGGGGAGCAGTCTCGATTTTGTAGCGATCGGAAATTTGTCGACGAGCAAATATATCGGCGTTGCGAGTCTGCCATCGCCGCGATGCCAGCGCGAGTGAGAGAGATGGCAAATATCTTAGCTGAGCCATTGGCGCCGTGACTTGCCAGGTGCTCGTCTTGCATTTCCCCACAACACAAGAACACGCAATTGTTTTATTTAATAAGATGTGAAATTCATGCATTGGCTGGTTCTATATGCAACTAGTCTTGCATTTCCCCACAGGACACAAGAACACACAATTGTTTTATTCTTGTTTTGTTCTATATGCAACTAGCGTATCCTCGCGGTTTTACCCGCGTGGTACCCGTTCCCGTGGGAATATCGGGATGAAATATAGCCTATGTCACTTGGGAAGAATGTAGCTTTCTAATGGTCAAAAAATTTTCTAAATCGGTCCAGTAGTTCCTGAGATAAGCTTGTTCAACCAACCAAACAAACAAACTCTTCAGCTTTTTAATATTAGTGTAGATAAATTAATGTTATACATTGCCATTCGAATACAAAACTTGTTTGCTATTATTAGTATTATTTTATTCGTATTATTTAGTGACTTCCTACCAGAAAATATTTTCTCCTCATAATTTTACCCACAGCTATAAAAAAACCCTAGTTTGTGAGGAATCACTGCAACCTGGCGACACTGCCTTAAGGCTGCGATTCCCCAAAATAGGGTATTTTAAATTATGGATTACCCGCAAATCACAAGTACTTAAAATTTGGAAAAAATATATGTTATTTAACAGTTATTTATCTAGTGCTTCCAGCCGTTTTTTTTTTGACTGGTGATATTTTACTGTGTCAAATAAAATCCCAAACATATGTCTAATTTAAAATTATACGACAATAATTGTCTTTGAATAGCCGAGGGATTCCGGCCGTCATAAGTTTAAAATTTTTGTTATTTAATTTTTAATCGAATTTTAAGTGATTTTCGATTCGCGGGGCGCTCGCGAGTTCACAGTTCACTGCCGGCTGCCGCTGCGGCCGCGTAATGTGTATCGCGCGCGGCCGAGCAAGGGTTAGCGTGCCTATTTCGGTCGAGAATCATCGCCTTAACGACCAGCCTCGATAACTTTACGATCGCTACGAAATCAAGACTGCTTCCCCTGTTATAATGTGTTCATTATTGTGGTACATATTGTAATGTTTGTTGTATTGTGACAAAACATCTTTTTCTTTTCAATAGAAGGGTTGGACATTCATAAACATTACTCTGGATTGAATTATCAATACTGTTAAAAATTTTCTTATACACTAACTAAGCTATTAAGATTTTATTTTACAGATTCCCTACTACCTGCCAACTACATATCAGCATGTGCAGAAATGAATGCCCGTTTAGACGAGCACATGTCCAAGTGGACTTTATATGAGAACCCACTCATCAGGGAACAGTACCTTGAGAAAGCAAAGAGCAAATGGCAGAAACAAAAAAATAAAAAGAATGTATGTACTTCTTTGTATAAGCACAGAATAATATTTGGTATAAGTAACATTGCCTTTTCTAATATCTTAGGGGTTATTCATTAACAAAACATTAAACAAACAACTATTGCGTTTATGCGAACCTTTATGATTTTGCAATAAATTCCTTATCTTTTATTAAGAGTGACCCAATTAGTTGTCCTTTTAGTGTGCCTGAGTAAATACATATTATAGTCATACTTAAGATTGAAAAAGTAAGTCTTAAGATTGAATAAAGCCATTTCCTAATATGTCCAAGATCCCTAGTTCATATTCGGCTAGAAGGACCATAAAGAAAACAAATCATTTAATTGTAAATTATACAAATAATAATGAACGTCAAGATGACGGGATCACTGCTTGTATTAAACAGACTTTCCCATATTTCTTATGTACTCGTTTTGTACCTTTTTGTACCTATAATTATAATTTTGGTACCTTCTTGGTCTAAACGATATTAAAAGTCGATACTGATCCCGCCATTATGACGCATCAAAATGGCGGGATCAAGCTGTTACCACAAAACTTCTATTAATTTTATTGAACTAACTACTCTAAGATTTAGAACTCATTTAGTACCTCCCGAAAGTCATGTAACATTACTGGAGTTTCGTTTAGCTTTTTTGTTATTTAACATCTTCCCTTTATCAGCTTTTACGCCTGAAAAATTGTCAACAGCAAAGTTTGAGTTGAATAAATGTTTGCTCTTCAATTATGGCAGGCGTAATTCATCATCATCAGCCGTTTAATGTCCCCACTGCTGGGGCACTTGGTCTTCTTTATGGATGGATAGGAAGAATGGGTCATGTCTCGCCACGCGGGCCCAGCGCGGATTAGTGGGTTTTAACGACTGCAAATGCAGCCAGGACTAACGGCTTAACGTTCCTTCTTTGGAAGGCATAAAGAAGCTCGAGATGAAAAAAATTTGGTCACCCATCCCGTGACCGACCATTGCGAACATTGTTTAATCTCGATCATCGCAGGCCGAGCATGCTAACCACTCGCCACGGGCTCCTATTAAATATAAGCAGGGCAGTACATAAGAAATATGGGAAAGTCTGTTTAAAACAAGCAGTGATCCCGTCATCTTGACGTTCATCTGGATACGCGGCAGCGTATCAGCCAAGTTCAAAAGAAAACAGAACTGGCGAGCAGCACCGTGTGTATCTTAACACGAACCATTTGGAGCCACTTTTGACTCCCTCATAACTCAAAAACTATTACACAGAAACATGTCAAATTTGGCGTGTGTATTGAGACTAGCGAGATAAATATGTGCTCCAAATTTTATATACACACCTCAAACAGTTATTTAGATATTTACGTCCAAAAATCGTTATTTTTATCACTGACTCACCTATAATCAAAACTATAGCCCACTTCCAGATGACCTAGAAAGCTGAAATTTGGCATGCAGACAGGTAATCTGGTGAATACAAAGGAAAAAATCCGAAAGTAGTATTTTTTTTAAATAAAACGTTGACAAACTTATATTTGCGTTCCCTATGCACCTATCCTGTATAAGATCTTGTATTAGATGAAGTACAAATATAAGTTTGTAATAGTTTTTATTCTGTTATATACCAATAATTCGTCATACCTCTTGAAGTTCGGCTAGCACCAACGGCGTAGTGGCCATTCAATATTGAAGAATCGAGAGAACCAAGTTCGAACCCCAGATTACCCAAATACTTTTTTGTCCTCGCGTTAAATTAATTACAAACTTGCGCCGTCTAGCACGATATCCATAATATTATTATTTATTAATTATTAATATTAATATAAATTATAAAGTTATTGAAATATTTACTTTTTTGCATTCACAATCCAATTTTTATTATTGAAAAATGGAAAATGAAGAATTTAGACAAAATCGATCCTCATCTCACAACCAGCTCCGATGGGACTCGAACCCACGACCTTTCACTTAAATTAATTATTAATATTAATATAAATTATAAAGTTATTTAAATTTTTACTTTTTTGCATTCACAGTCCAATTTTTATTATTTAAATATGGAAAATTAAGTATTTAGAAAAAATCGACCATCATCTCACAACCATCTCCGATGGGACTCGAACCCACGACCTTTCGCTTTCCGGGCGGCTGCTCTAACCACTGAGCTACGGAGTCGTAATGATAAATGTGAAAGTGTGTTTGTTTGTTTGTCCTTCTTTCACGTCAAAACGGAGCATAGTACTTTAACCCGACCACCAGGGGGCGCAATCTTCATACATTCAAACGAGAAGCCAAAAAATGCGAAAGTTGCTATGTTCTCCCTGTAGGTGCACACTTTGCATATAAATAATTCACTAAAGTCAACGATAGATGGCTCCAAGTTAATACACCCACCCACAGTATAGAAAAGAAGAGAAAAATCCTTTTTTTCTATACTATTGTTCAGTACACCCCTGCCTATACCGCGGAATCAGCTAGCGCAGTGGAAGCGGTTTCACTAATATAGACTCCGGACAAAAACTTGGTTTCAGCTGGGATGTAACTGAACAATTGGACTGCGATACACAGCGCTTAATTTAAATTGTGAAGTAAGGTGAATTTTACATACGGGTCCATGGTGTCGAAGGTCTCCGGGGCAGGAGTGGTGAAGGGGGCGCCCCCATGTAGTTCTTCTTCTTCTGCAGACCTTACCAACTCGTCACCTTACTCACAACACATACAACACAGCGGTCCCAAGACACTGGGCGCTTCAGCACTACACGATAACACACGCGGGGCTTGCTTATCAAGATATATATTGCCCCTGCAACAACGCGTGGTAGAAACGTATTCGCGACCGGCCACTCGTCAAGGTGGCGTCAAATCTTGATCGTACAACACGGGATCAGATAGATAATTTAAGATTCAATTCAAGCTCGATATGCCAGGCATATTCAACACAAGCGATTTTTTAACAAATTCAGCAAAATTAATCCGACATCTTGTTACGAGAATTCCAATCAAGTGTCACTGTCAACTTCAAGTGACAGCCAAATGTCAATTTGACGTGACATTAGAGACGCGTTCAGAAACGTCGATCTTTTCCGAACATCCCCCCGCCCCGGACCGTTAAGAACGGTACGTCAATCTACGGGTAATCGGGAGAGCCCACTAACCGAAACACTTGGCCATAACTCTTCAAAACCGAATCTCGAACCAAAACCTCAGCAAAACGAGGAACTCCGTCAGTTCCGGGGTAGAGTTTAACAATGCGCCCCCTTCGCCAACATAGGGGCGGCAGGTTAGCATCCTTAATCAACACGAGGTCGCCAGTCTGGGGTGGGGTGGTTTTATCTGTCCACTTCACGCGCTGTTGTAGGATATGCAAATACTCCATCGACCAACGTGCCCAGAAGTTTTGGGACATCTGTTTCAAAAGTTGGTATCGCGACAAACGATGGGATCCTACATCCTGAATCGGATATTCAGGCAAAGCCAAAAGGGGCTGTCCGATCAAGAAATGACCTGGGGTCAACGCTTCCAGGTCATTCGGGTCCGAAGACAACGGGCACAAGGGTCGCGAGTTGAGGACGGCCTCAATTTTACAAAATACCGTATCAAGTTCCTCAAACGTGAGAATAGTTTCTCCAATCACGCGACGCAAGTGTGTCTTGGCAGCCTTTACACAAGCTTCAAAAATTCCTCCCCAGGTCGGACAAGCTGGAGGGCTAAACTTCCAGATTATCCCACGCCGGGAGAGGGTGGTTCCAATGTCTATTTTATTATCAACAAAAAACTTAACTACTTCCTTAAGATAATTACACGTTCCCTTATAATTAGTACCACAATCGGAACGTATCAATGTCGGCAGTCCTCTACGGGAAACAAATCTGCTCAAGGCGGCGACAAAGGCTTCGGTAGACAATTCCGAGACAATTTCCAAATGGACAGCCTTGGTGGACAAACACACAAACACGCACAAGTACGCCTTATAGGTTTTAGCATTACGCAGTCTCGAAGCCTTTACAGTAAAGGGACCGGCGAAGTCGGTGGCGACTCCGGCAAAAGCTCTACATTCCGTGACGCGATCAGCAGGCAAATCACCCATCTGGGGCTGCATGGTCGCGGCCTTCAATCGATAACAAGGCAGGCAACGGAAAACCACAGTGCGAATGGCTCGACGAGCAGACAAAATCCAAAATTCACGCTGCAAAATGGCCAACAAAGCATTACAGCCAGCATGTTGTGCATTCACATGGCGATCTGTTATTATCAGTTGAGTCAAATGTCCGGATTTAGGTAACAAAAGGGGGTGACGAGCTCCATACGGCAGGTTCGCATTTCGAAGTCTTCCGCCGACTCGCAAAAGCCCACTCTCGTCCAGGAAGGGATTCAATCGCGATACCGCGCCCTTCAACTTGCGACGGCCTAAACGCAAAATTTCAATCTCGGACTCAAAACTATCAGCTTGTACTCTCCGGACCCAAAACAAGAGCGCGTCCCTACGCTCGTCCGGAGTGAGAACCGACGAATCACGCCTCGCGCGTGGGTTTCTGCAATTGTACACAAAACGTCTGATCCAAGCGGTAACACCAAGCAGCTTCTGTAAGGAGCTGTACCGATCCAACAACAAATCCTTTTCCCCGGCGGGGTTAGTCTCCAGGACGCATGCCCGCATATCAGGAACGGCTACGTTCGACAACGCTGGAGAGGGCGGCCACTCCGACTCAGGCCGCATCAACCACTGTGGGCCCCACCAGAGGGGGTGGTTAATTAGGGTTGGGGCTACACAACCCCGAGACGCACAATCCGCGGGATTCATGGTTCCCGGCACGTGTCTCCAAATCAACTCGATGTCGGAATTACAAATCTGCGACACTCGATTGGCCACAAACACGTCCAAGGTGTGCGCCGGAGCCTTCAACCAACAAAGGACGACCTGACTGTCCGTCCAAGCATAAACCTCTTGTATCGCAATAGATCGACCTAATGTGAGCCATACGTGGTTCAACAAACGCATTAGGAGGGCAGCTCCACACAATTCCAACCTCGGGATCGTATGACGAGTCCGAAGGGGAGCGACTTTGCTTTTCGCTATCACCAGATGCACAGCAACAACTCCGTCAACAGTAACGGTGCGGAGGTACACGGCCGCAGCAAATCCACGTTCGGAGGCATCGGAAAAGCCGTGAAGAGTAACTTTACAATTTTCAGAAGGGAGGAATAGCCTCGGCAAATGCACTTCATTAATCTCGGGGAGGGATGAAACGAAGCTCGACCAATCTCGGAGTAACTCGTCCGAGAGGGGTTCATCCCACGACACACCAGAAGCCCATAACCGTTGCAAGAAACACTTGGCCATAAACAGCACGGGGCAAATCCACCCATTGGGGTCAAAGGTACGTGCGACAGTAGACAATACTGAACGCTTGGTCCAGACTTTCGGTGGTCGTAAATCCACACAATAAGTGAACGTGTCAGAGACCGGTTTGTACTGTACGCCAAGGACGGTCACCACATGGGGATTATCAACATTTTCGAATAGGTGGGGGTCCTGCTGGTGCTCTTCGGGCAAACCTACCAGTACATCAGGCGAGTTGGATATCCATTTCCTCAACTCGTAACCTCCCGACTTCAAAAGGGCGGTGAGTTCGTCTCTCAGGACAATTGCCTCTGAGACAGATGAGGCGCCCGTGCAAATGTCATCCACATAGACGTCACTGGCCAAAATGGCGGAGGCGCGAGGATATCTCAAGCGCTCCTTCTCGGCCAACTCCAACAAAGAACGAATCGCAACAAACGGGCTCGAAGCCAAACCGTACGTATTCGTATTCAATTCATAAATCAACAAGGGGTCCCTAGGACTCTCTCTCCACAAAATCAATTGGTACCTCCTATCCTCTGGATGGATGACCGTTTGTCTGAACATCATCCGGATGTCAGTCATAAATACAATTTGGTGCCGCCGGAAGTTGGTCAAAATGTCTGAGATCTCCGTGTGCAGCTTGGGACCTACATGCAGACACTGGTTCAAGGACGCTCCAGTGGAGGTGGGAGCCGAACCGTCAAAGACCACCCGAATCTTTCCGGATTTCAAAACGGCGTGGTGCGGCAAAAAGAAGTGCTCAACGGAGCGCCAATCCAAATCGCTCACGGACATGTGCCCTAACTCCTCATACTCCCGCATGAATTCAACATACTTCTGGCGGAAGACCGGATCCTTGCTCATGCGACGCTCCATCGCCACTAGCCTACGTTCCGCTAGCGGTCGGGATTCGCCCAGAGGAGGTCGGCCGGCACGAAAGGGGAGACGGGTGATCAAACGACCAGAGCGGAGGCGACCAGTGTTATTCTGGTAATACAACTCGCATTCATCCGCTACTGGGTCGACCCGCGGGGCTGGTGGAGGTTCCTCAACCTCCCAAAACTTCTGCACCACTTCGGAGAGAGACACATTAAAAACAAGACCGCGATCCTCATCAAGGGAATCCAAAACGCGGCGAGCAGGGCCCATCACAACTGTACCGAGTGTCGTCTGCAGAGCTACCAAGCCATCTGGCTGCAAAACTCGCTTCCCCGTCAACAAAACTCGCCCCAGGACATCGGCTCCAAGGAGAGCATCAATCGGGCCTGGGCGGAAGAAATTTGGATCGGCGAGTGGGGAATCAGACACCAAAGACAACATACTCGGTCCCAAGTCAACTGAAGGTTGACGGCCAACAACTGTGTCCAACACAATCGCCGAGGTCTTAATGCCTGGCGTGGACTTATTACGTGATGTAAATGTGAAGTCAACATGCCCTAACAACCCGGGGACTTTCACATCGCCAACACCTCTCACGCCTTCCGTGTGGGGGTGCACCTTGAGGCCCAACCGCCTAACTAACCAAGATGACACAACACACCCCTGAGCACCGGAATCCAACAAGGCGCGAACTTCCACAAGGTCGCCATTCAATCCCCTGACAAGTACAGAGGCCGTGGGCAACAAAACGGTCTCTGGAGGGGTGGCTACAATCGACCGTAAACACGTTGATTGCTAGTATGTGGGGTCCCCAGACGTCCCCCCATGGTAAGGGGGTCGCTCATAGCGATCCATTGGGTCCCAATCTCCCACATACTGCCTACGTCCAATTCGCCCGGTATCAGGCGGGTTATATCTCCCGGCCCCTTGAAGACGGGGCGGGCGCCGCTCCAAACGCGGGTATTCGGCGAGCGGCGGCGAGAATCGGTGCCTAGCATCCACCGTGTACGTCGCCCCATAGTCGCGGGGGCACGGTGACCGATTTTCAGAAGGGGGGATCCCGGGGACCCCCGGCTGTGCGAGGCTCAACACGTTGCGGGGGGCTTCTACGACCTCCCGCATCGCTCGCAAAATCGTACCCCCTAGTTGGGGACCGATTTCTCATGGGGGGGTCCGTGGGACCCCCGCCCGTGCGAGGCTCAAAACGTCGCGGGGGGCCTCTACGACCTCCGGCAACGCTCGCATAACTCATCCCCATCCTTGGGGATCGGTTTCCCATGGGGGGGTCCCTGGGACCCCCGCCCGTTTGAGGCTCCATTCGTGGCGGAGAGCGTCTGGGGCCACTCTGGTGGCCACTAGAACTGCTGCGGGATGCAAACACCGCGGGGGGTCCGAGCCCCCCACCCATACGAGGTGATCCTGCAGCGACGCGCTGCGGCGCTCCGCCGCCCTCTGGGCTGTTCATGCAGAGGAGGGGATGGTGGTTGCCCTTACAAAATCGGCATGGGTGCGCTTGGGTACATTCGCGCTGCATGTGCAGGCCCAAGCACGAGTAGCACCATGTCCGTTGTCGCGCGATCGCTCGACGGCCTTGGACGCGCTGGTCGAGGAACTTATCACAACGGGTCGTGCTGTGACCCGGTTCCCGACAGTACAAGCAGCGGGCGGTCTCCTGGACGGCGGCATAGCGGCCGGGCGCGCGAGGGGCCATACGCCCCCTACGGGGGGGTCCGGTGGGGGATCTACTCTGTGGCACAGGTCGTTCGGGTCCCATAGGACCGGCCAGAGAGGAATTATCTGCCAGTCTACTTTCTCCTTCCAGGAACGTCAAGAGGTCCGAGAAGGGTGGCAGATAAGTCGCACTATCCCCACCATACTGCTGCTCAAAACGGACCTTAACAGAGTCCGGCAACTTTCCCAGGACAATGTGCAGTAACAAAAACGACCACTGCTCCACTGGGAGTTTTAAGTTTTTTAATGCGTTGTATGCAACCAACAGCGGATTCAACAAAGCCACTCTCAAGTGCATCACGCTGGCAACGCGGGGTAAATTCAAAACGGCGGCAACATGGTTGTCCGCCAGACGTCGTACGTTCTGGTACCGACGGGCAATCAAATCCCTAGCAATAGGGTAGTTTTCATCCGAGGGGGCCAAATGTTGAACCGATTCAAGGGCCTCCCCTTCCAACACGGATAACAAATAAGCCAACTTTTGGCCCTGGGTCAAATCATCCCGGGCATGTACGAGACTATCAAAAATATTAATAAAGCCCTCCCAGTCCTCTAGACGACCAGCAAAACGCCTTAAGTCTAAGGGGGCCAATCTAGCAAAGAGAGGGGGCATACTCTTAGATGTGACCGGGGACGGGCTCGGATCATTCTCTCTTGCCACTTGCAAAGGTCGAGCCACCTGTGTAATTCTGTCCGCAAAATCATAACACTGGTCCACATCCAAACCGACTTCTTGTCGCATTTCCACCTCGGCCTCAACAGTCCTTTCCAAAAATAAGGCATACTGCTCATCAACAACAGCCAAACGTATGGGCAGATCTACGTATCTGTTCAACAAGGCCTCCGTTCTATCCGGTCGATCCAACAACGCAACCGCAGAAGCTAACCACCGTAACTCAGAACGTATTTTGGCTTTAGCAGAGGAGGCCGTCATTGTAACGTCACAAATTTATCAACAAAAACAACAAATTCAAAATATTCACTATAACACAAAATCTCCAATATTACAACAACAAAGTATTTATAATGACACAAACTCTTCAATATTTGGAGGTTATCAGAAAACAACAAAACTCACTGACTATTGAAATTCACTCAAAATCACTGACTATTGAAATTCACTTGGATATCAACACAACAACAAGTTAATTTTAATTATTTCAAAGCACAAGTTTCAATGAGTTTCAATGTGTAAACAATGTCCCAAATCATTTAAGTTTCACTAAGTATTGAGTGCAAACTTATTAGCTAACCTTTTATTAACTATTATTTTAGCAACAAACTTGTCAATATTCACAACTCAAATTTGCTAACAAACTAAATAATAATTATTATGAGCAAAGAAAGGCATCTGTTTACATTTTGGAACTTCAATACATGACAATTAATTACAAGACATGGAACCAATAACAAAGGAATGCCCTTTACTTATCAAATGCAAGTTAATTACCATTTACAAGTACAAATTAATCTAGTCCGGACCAGATGGTCATCAAACGGCACTGATTAATAGACAAAATTTTGGCGTGGGCCTCTCAGGCCTTCAAACTACGCTCTGCTACCAAGAAATGTTCAGTACACCCCTGCCTATACCGCGGAATCAGCTAGCGCAGTGGAAGCGGTTTCACTAATATAGACTCCGGACAAAAACTTGGTTTCAGCTGGGATGTAACTGAACAATTGGACTGCGATACACAGCGCTTAATTTAAATTGTGAAGTAAGGTGAATTTTACATACGGGTCCATGGTGTCGAAGGTCTCCGGGGCAGGAGTGGTGAAGGGGGCGCCCCCATGTAGTTCTTCTTCTTCTGCAGACCTTACCAACTCGTCACCTTACTCACAACACATACAACACAGCGGTCCCAAGACACTGGGCGCTTCAGCACTACACGATAACACACGCGGGGCTTGCTTATCAAGATATATATTGCCCCTGCAACAACGCGTGGTAGAAACGTATTCGCGACCGGCCACTCGTCAAGGTGGCGTCAAATCTTGATCGTACAACACGGGATCAGATAGATAATTTAAGATTCAATTCAAGCTCGATATGCCAGGCATATTCAACACGAGCGATTTTTTAAAAAATTCAGCAAAATTAATCCGACATCTTGTTACGAGAATTCCAATCAAGTTTCACTGTCAACTTCAAGTGACAGCCAAATGTCAATTTGACGTGACATTAGAGACGCGTTCAGAAACGTCGATCTTTTCCGAACAACTATATTGTTGAAAGTTGATGGAAGGGTATTAACTTTAAAGAGATTAAAGTGTACTTATGGAAAATAATGTCAAATAATCTAAATTATACTTTTGTTTGTTAAATTTGTTATTTGCTATGTTCTGTTTCGTAAAGATCCGTAATTCCGTTAGCAATTATATAGTTTCGTTGCTCGGAGTATCTACCGTTTTTTGAGAAAAAGACTCGTTTGTGTTGAGTGTTATATAGAATTCTTTGGTGATGTGCTGTGTTTGAAAAAAGACTTCTTTGAACATTTTTAATGCCTTTAGTGATGCATATTTGTTGTTTTATTGTTAACTAGCCTTCCGCCCGCGGCTTCGCCCGCGTGTACTACACGACGTTATCCCGCGGGAAGGTGATATTTTTCAGGAATAAAAAGTAGCCTATGTCCTTTCTCAGGCTCTAGACTATCTCTGTACAAAAATTCATTCAAATCGGTTCAGTAGTTTAGGTGTGATTGTGTAACACACAGACAGACAGAGACGCATTTATAATATACTAGCGGCCGCTCGCGGTTTCACCCGCGTGGTTCCCGTTCCCGTGGGAATATCGGGATAAAAAGTACATATAGACCTTCCTCTTGAATCACTCTATATATTAAAAAAAAAACGCATCAAAATCCGTTGCGTAGTTTCAAAGATTTAAGCATACAAAGGGACATAGGGAAAGAGAAAGCGACTTTGTTTTATACTATGTAGTGATAAAGGGTGCAGTGTTAACCTATGTTTCATTTTCACTGAGTTTCCTTATAAATAAATAATATGTATACTATGCCTATGTGTGTGTCTGTGTTTATATGCCTTTGTAATTTGCATATGTGTGTGTTTATACACCAAATGGAGTGTGAACTGTGAGACTATAACTTCGATACAAAGCTGCAAAACTGTCATCTCTTCCGTGGCCGCTTCCAAAGAGTATGTAATCACTGACGTCGGCGCGCGGTCAAAATCGAATACTAATCTTTTCCATAAGCTTAGCATAAATAATGTACTGTAACTAGCGCCAAAAATGCACCAGTCGCGCATGCGCGCAGAGTTATCTGACGCGCACTCTACTTTACAGAGTAATTTATATATGTAGGAAGTAGAGACCAATCTTGGCCCTTTTATTGGTAGTGTATACCTAACTAGCGCTATCTATCGTCTGGTGTAGGCAACTTTTGGTGTATAAACACACACACTAGACATAGTCTTCTTATTATTTATTCTACTTTAGTCCACTATAATTTATATGACAAAACAACGTTTACCGGGTCAGCTTAAGCTAGTTAGCAAATAAAGAATCAATAAGCAAGATTAGATGTCAACAAAAACGGCTACATCCATAAATTGTCAAGACATGGCGCTAAATGATAAATGTAAAAGACAAACTACTGCTATATACACTGACCTCTATTATTTACACACTGGACTGGCTGACATAAATATTGTCGACTACGGTAATGATTGTGTCAAAATTAGTTCTCGGGACACTCGTAGTGGCGGCGCTTTAAATTGCCACATAAAATTAGCTGTAATTTGTATGGAGACAGATTGTCCAGTGTATAAATAATAGAGGTCAGTGGCTACGTAGTAATAATTATATAGTATTCTTTGATACTGCCAAGGATTCTATATTAGTGCATTGTGCGGCAAAAGATACGAGTTTGTCCGGAAAGCTTTATCGCTTAATGAAACCAGAATCAAAACGCAAATGGAAATGCAATATCTGCTCAGGAACATTAAATACCTACTGCAACTTCGTCGAGCAAAACACCATACACTATTACGACTAGGAAAAAGAAACTGTTGGAAATAAGAAAATCTGTTAAAAATGATATTTCTACGTCCACACCAAACACGAGCATAAAATTAGTTTCATTGTCAGTAGCTGATACACAAGGGCAAAGTAATATAACTGGCCAAATAAAATATACTGAAACATTTGGTATTAATTTATTATGAATAAGTAGGTACCTACTAATAATTTCTCTACAAAAAGTAATGATACCTCATCAAAAACATAAAATATGTGAAGTGAGAGCCAACTTCAATATTAGGAAATATGCCTTGGTTGTTGACTTCAACGACAAAAGATGTGAGATCTAAATGGGTGCCAAGTTTAACGGTCAGTCCTGAAAATTTAGTACTTACATAAAATGTTTCATAACAACTTAAAATATAATTTCTTCTTATAACTTAGGATAATATATTGAAGCCTAAGGTCTGACTTGGCTAGTTTTCATATACGAATTATATATATATTATAGCCTTCGCCAGCTCTAAAGCCGAAGTTTTTATTGTATTCTTCCGAAAATTTGGCTTGCTGGTAGACTAGAAACTAGAGATGAACATAGGGCTCTTCCATGACTGTTTCAGTAAGTACCTAATAATAATTCGTATACGAGAACTAGCCAAGTCAGACCTTAGGCTTCAATATATTATCCTAAGTTATAAGAAGAAATTATATTTTAAGTTGTTATGAAACATTTTATGTAAGTACTAAATTTTCAGGACTGACCGTTAAACTTGGCACCCATTTAGATCTCACATCTTTTGTCGTTGAAGTCAACAACCAAGGCATATTTCCTAATATTGAAGTTGGCTCTCACTTCACATATTTTATGTTTTTGATGAGATAAATAATACACGAGCAGGTTATAAGAAGATGCTTTTGCCAGTACATTCTTATACTTTTAACAGGCAAAGTTTTTGTGATGACTATAAGTTGTATTACATTTTCCTTGTTCCATAAAATAATAGAAAAGAAATATCGGGATTCTTTTCCTTATTTATGTATGTTTGTTATGTAATCTTTATGATAAATACAATATAACTAGCCTTCCGCCCGCGGCTTCGCCTGCGTGGACACGATTTTTCCGGAATAAAAAGTAGCCTATGTCACTCTCCAGCTCCTAAACTATCCCCACAGCAAAAATCACGTCGATCCGTTGGTCCGTTTTTACGTGAATGACGGACAAACAAACATAATATAACTTACACAATTTCACATTTATAATATTAAGTAACTATATGGATTATACTAGTTTTTGAGCTAAATGAGCCAGAGTCAGTTGTTAAAAAGTATTATTTTATGTCTTCACAGGCTGTTGCATTATGGCAAGGCGGTTCCCTATTCGAGTTCCGTGAAATCTCGGACTTCTTAAGTTCGCATTTGACCAATAAGCACATGTTGTCGGTGATGGTGTCCGCTGATGATGCACTGGCTCTGGAGCCGGAGGTTGTGGTGGTGTGCAGCAAAAATTATGAACTGCCTGAGATGCCTTTGTCGAACATATCTATTTGCAGCTTTAAAGGTAAATAAATAAGGTATTTTAATGTCGAATGAAAATAATTAAACAGTTCATTCAGACACAAGCGTGTTATTGAATATTATATAAAAAAAATATTTTTTGATATGGAGAGTTTTTTTAAGAAACAATAATTTGTACTAACGATTTTAACTAATTGTCTAATATATAAACTGTAATCTTAAGTCTGAATATATGTGACGAACTACGTGATCGAGAAGTGTACGCACCTGAGGCTGAGGGGGCCTATTCTGAAATGAAAAAGCCGAAACTTTGGGTACGGGGGACGGGTATACACTCGTACAGAATCGAGTGAAAGAGGCGGGGCTACCGAAGTTTCGGATTTTGCGTTTCAGAGTACGGCTACTGTTTTCAAAGTGCCGTATCTCTGAGGTCCCGGTCAGTAAATATCGAAAACTAAGTATTCGTTATTTTCTTGTGTCTGGGTGTATGTCGTAATCGATTTCCATAACAGGACGTCATTAAGCTACTTAATTTAAGATTGGAAAAATTTATGTGATAGATGGTGTAGAATATTAAATATTCTACACCATCTATCACATAAATTTTAATAAATAAATAAATAAATAAATAAATTAATTAATTAAATATTTTAATAAATAAATTTTAATTTTAATTAATTTTATTTATATAAATACTAGCTAACCGCCCGCGGCTTCGCCCGCGTGGACTACACGACGTTATCGACGAATTTGATATGTTTCCTTGATAAAAAGTTACTCTCCAGGCTACAAAGTATCTATGCCCCAAATTTCAGCCAAATCCGTTCAGCCGTTTTAGCGTGATTGAGTAACAAACATCCAAACATTCAAACATCCAAACATCTAAACTTTCACATAATATTAGTAGGATAAGATGGTAATAACCATCTTGCCGATCTTTCGTACAGGATGACGTTTGGGCAGGCCCCCTACAAGGTGGACCGACGATCTAGTCTACCGATCGCTGTGGAGATCCTTTGGGCAGGCCTATGCCCAGCAGTGGGCATCGTTCGGCTGACATGATGATGATAATGATGATTACCATCTTATATATAAGGTCCTTCTTAAATAGAGCACATAATTTTAAGGGGTCAATGTTCTCATGCATACAAACAACTTTTACTAGGGTACCAACCAACATACATTTTGATATATTCGATTTAAAATTTTCTATGGAACAGCTGATTTCTTTTCGCGATTTCTATGTTGGTACCATAGTAAAAGTTGTTTGTATGCATGAGTACATTGACCCCTTAAAATTATGTGCAATATTTAAGAAGAACCTTATATAAGGTGTTGTACAAATACCTGACGGAATTTAAGTGGCAGGTCAGGCAAATCGTTTTAAACATAAAAGTAACAAAAAAATTTCCGCTTGTACAGCAGGCTCGGTACTAACAGCGCCGGACATGCGATCGTGCTTACTAATGTTGAGTGAAGAGTGTCGCCTGCAAGATCTTCAGTTAGACTCCTCACGGGTCAACACGGCGGTAGTGATGCGCTCCGGCACTCTGCATATGACCAACTGCACGCTGACAGATGACTCCGCTAGTGGACAGGTATATACAACTATGCAATGTGCATATGTTAGTGTAAAGATTGCAAGATCTTCAGTTAGACTCCTCACGGGTCAACACGGCGGTAGTGATGCGCTCCGGCACTCTGCATATGACCAACTGCACGCTGACAGATGACTCCGCTAGTGGACAGGTATATACAACTATGTAATATGCATATGTTAGTGTAAGGATTGCAAGATCTTCAGTTAGACTCCTCACGGGTCAACACGGCGGTAGTGATGCGCTCCGGCACTCTGCATATGACCAACTGCACGCTGACAGATGACTCCGCTAGTGGACAGGTATATACAACTATGCAATGTGCATATGTTAGTGTAAAGATTGCAAGATCTTCAGTTAGACTCCTCACGGGTCAACACGGCGGTAGTGATGCGCTCCGGCACTCTGCATATGACCAACTGCACGCTGACAGATGACTCCGCTAGTGGACAGGTATATACAACTATGTAATGTGCATATGTTAGTGTAAAGATTGCAAGATCTTCAGTTAGACTCCTCACGGGTCAACACGGCGGTAGTGGTGCGCTCCGGCACTCTGCATATGACCAACTGCACGCTGACAGATGACTCCGCTAGTGGACAGGTATATACAACTATGTAATGTGCATATGTTAGTGTAAAGATTGCAAGATCTTCAGTTAGACTCCTCACGGGTCAACACGGCGGTAGTGATGCGCTCCGGCACTCTGCATATGACCAACTGCACGCTGACAGATGACTCCGCTAGTGGACAGGTATATACAACTATGTAATGTGCATATGTTAGTGTAAAGATTGCAAGATCTTCAGTTAGACTCCTCACGGGTCAACACGGCGGTAGTGATGCGCTCCGGCACTCTGCATATGACCAACTGCACGCTGACAGATGACTCCGCTAGTGGACAGGTATATATATACAACTATGTAATGTGCATATGTTAGTGTAAAGATTGCAAGATCTTCAGTTAGACTCCTCACGGGTCAACACGGCGGTAGTGATGCGCTCCGGCACTCTGCATATGACCAACTGCACGCTGACAGATGACTCCGCTAGTGGACAGGTATATACAACTATGTAATGTGCATATGTTAGTGTAAAGATTGCAAGATCTTCAGTTAGACTCCTCACGGGTCAACACGGCGGTAGTGATGCGCTCCGGCACTCTGCATATGACCAACTGCACGCTGACAGATGACTCCGCTAGTGGACAGGTATATACAACTATGTAATGTGCATATGTTAGTGTAAAGATTGCAAGATCTTCAGTTAGACTCCTCACGTCACGGGTCAACACGGCGGTAGTGATGCGCTCCGGCACTCTGCATATGACCAACTGCACGCTGACAGATGACTCCGCTAGTGGACAGGTATATACAACTATGTAATGTGCATATGTTAGTGTAAAGATTGCAAGATCTTCAGTTAGACTCCTCACGGGTCAACACGGCGGTAGTGATGCGCTCCGGCACTCTGCATATGACCAACTGCACGCTGACAGATGACTCCGCTAGTGGACAGATATATACAACTATGTAATGTGCATATGTTAGTGTAAAGATTGCAAGATCTTCAGTTAGACTCCTCACGGGTCAACACGGCGGTAGTGATGCGCTCCGGCACTCTGCATATGACCAACTGCACGCTGACAGATGACTCCGCTAGTGGACAGGTATATACAACTATGTAATGTGCATATGTTAGTGTAAAGATTGCAAGATCTTCAGTTAGACTCCTCACGGGTGTCAACACGGCGGTAGTGATGCGCTCCGGCACTCTGCATATGACCAACTGCACGCTGACAGATGACTCCGCTAGTGGACAGGTATATACAACTATGTAATGTGCATATGTTAGTGTAAAGATTGCAAGATCTTCAGTTAGACTCCTCACGGGTCAACACGGCGGTAGTGATGCGCTCCGGCACTCTGCATATGACCAACTGCACGCTGACAGATGACTCCGCTAGTGGACAGGTAACTCACTAAAGCATCGTCCTAATAGGACGAGACTACGCGATTTTAGTAGTATAAAGTCGTATAAATCCGCTATCAAACATACTGATGTCTAATAGTTGTCCTCGCGTGATTCGCGCAAGCGAGTGCCCATTATGCCCATTATCTTTCATATTTTTTCCTATAATTACAGAATAACATTATGAATGCATAAAGATAATTTGAAATCTCAATATTTGACTAAACTGAATTTTTCCAAAAGCGCCATTATGGTATTTTTAATTTATTTTGGACAACAAACAATGGCTTGTTAGCAATTTTCGCTTTCTACTGTCGATATTAATTATTTGATTTTGATTTCAGAGCGACTTCGCGCAAGGAATCGTCGCCATGTCAGGAGCCAAAATCCTTCTAGAAAAGTGCAAATTCAATAATTTCTACTCAGGAATTGTAGTCCATAAGGGTGCAGAAGTAAGTACTTCAGCATTGACTGCTAATATCTTCAGGCCTACTCTAATTCATCGAAACTTCGTTAGCCCCACCGCTTTCACTCGATTCTGTCATGCCCGGAGAGTGAGAGGGACGGGTATAACGAAGTAGGGCTTCTTGTTTTCAGCCCTGTCTTCTTCCTTCTCTTCAGATTCATACCTGACTCAACTTGGTAATTTTACTGCAGTATTCTTTTTAATCTCTACAACTCGGGCGAGATAACTTGACACCTTCAAATTATACCCGTCTCTTTCACTCGATTCTGTCATGCCCGGAGAGTGACAGAGATGGGTGTAACTTGCAGGTGTCAAGTTAGCTCGCCCGAGTTGTATTTAGCCATTTTATAGGTTTCTTTAATCCGCTCTTTGAGTATGTAGACTGCAACGCAATCAACCTGCCGGCCTGGCTTTATCGCGCGATATGATATGATACAGCAAGTTGTCTTGCTTACCCCACTAAAGTGTAGTGCTAGGCCGGCTGATACAGTAAATAGTAGATTGTACAACAAGTGCATAAAACGTACACGAGTTATACACTCTGCTTTTCACTTCGAACGTGAGGAAAATAAATAGCAATATTCCAATAAAAATAAAGACTTCGCCATATTGGCGGGAAGACTTTCTTTTTCTTTTTTTTATACGTGGCAGTGCAGCACAGTGACTTTAAATAGATCGTAGTCCATAATGCTTTTGAAATACTTATTTCTTAAAAAACTCATTAATTTTGCCTAGTTTTATTAATTTAGAAATTTAATATGGATTAGGTATATGTACAAAATAGAAGAATAATATCGAAATAACAAGTTTATTTAACGAAGTTTAATTGCGTGTGTGACTGTTTACCTGACGACCTTTGTCTTAGAGTCTGACTTAGATGAAGATTTTACTTTATGCACTAGAGCATAAAAAGCGATTTTATGCAGGCTATACCCAACATAAACACGAACTTTACGAGCATGAGAAGTGAAATGTATATTTTGTCAATAGGTAGAATTCCGGAACTGCGAGATAGAAAAGTGCGGCGTGGGTATACAGATGTATTCAGGCGCGCGGGTATCGCTTGCCGCCACCACTGTGAGCGGTTGCAGCGAGCAGAGCGTGCGGTGCGAGCTATACGGCGATAAAGGCGATACCACGCAGTAAGTACTTATTGCTATGAAGCAGAGCATGCAGATTAGCTTCGTTCATTATGGCCGCCACGCACGCACACACACACACACAAACACACGCACACACGCACACACGCACGCACACACACACACACACACACACACACACACACACACACACACACACACACACACACACACACACACACCAAATGCACTTTTTTACTAATTTCCTAAGTTTTAAGTTATTTCTTGTACCAAAACATGTCCCTGCAACGAAAATTTGAAATCTCTGAAACCATCAGTTTGCTATAAAATTTGTTACTAATCCAGATCCTTCATTTTTACAGATCCCTAGAATACAGTACTTTTTATTCCGTCAGTTCAATTTTACTTCAATGATAAATATTAAGTATATCGTTTTATCGGTAACTTAGGGGACATTACGGTTCCATACCAAACGTAAGTTCATTTTTATTTATTTATTCACAACGGGGTAAGTTAAAGTTACCAATAAAACGATATAATTTTGCTAAAAAATTAGTAAAATTTAATTGACGGAATAAAAGTACGGTATTCTAGGGATCTGTAAAAAATAAAGGATCTGGATTAGTAATAATGTTTTGGCAAACTGATGGTTTCGGAGATTTCAATTTTTTTTTTGCAGGGACATGTTTCGGTACAAGAAATAGTTGATTGACCCTTATAACCATGTTGCTTGTCCATAAGGAGGTGAGGTGGGCGCTAATAACTGTGACACAGTCTTTGACTTCTACAGTTATTAACGTATTATATGTTTCTGTACCTATATCATGATTATAAATAAAGATTTTAATTATTGTTTTTATTATTGGCGTTCAAGTAATTTAAAAAATAAAAATACGAAAATTAATATTTAAGTATCTTCAAATCTGTTTACTCATTCGATCAAATGTTACTATTACTACAGACAGTCATGCGAATTTTATCAAACTGATTTATTAAAAATACTTGAACGCCTATGGCGTATGGCGGCTATTATTTTCATCACTGTAGAACACTACACAGAAATATCGCAAATAGATTATTCAAAGTGTTAGCGATAGCGAGTCTAGCTTGCCTGCTTGCGACTTCCGAACACTTTACTATTTATATTGATGATTTTGACGACCGATTTGGCGCAGGGGTAGGATACCTGGCTTCTGCGCCAGAGGTCTCGGGTTCGATTCCCGAACAAGACAAATATTTGTGTGCATGTACATGTCTATGGTCTTGGTCTGGGTGTTTTCTATGTATATTAAGTATGCATTTACAAACAAAAAGTATTCATGTATATATTTATCCGTTATCAAGCTTTCCATGACACTGTTTCTAAACGAAATTTACATGGGCTTAGATAATTGGTGTGATTGTAAGAAATTATTTATTTATTATTATTATTATTACTTTCACCAAGGGCACACTGCGCTTCTCTTCTCCTTGCAACGAATATTGCCCTAGCGGGCATACACTCGCCTTCTCGCTCGCTAGCGCTGGCATTGTCGCTTCTTTGTCTCGCTCCAAAAACCCTACAGACTCGCGGCAACAAGAGGGTTATGTAGAGTCCGTTTCACGAAGGAAGTCCCTTGAGAGAGCCGCTGCAGTCTATGGCCTGACCCGTTCAACATTCGAATAATATAAGCTCTATTACTATGGGGATAATTTTAGTTCCTTTTTACCTCGGGACTTCTTTCGACAAACGGACTCAATAACACGGCTACCCTACACTCTCTGCCCAATTCTGTCGCGATTCGACGAGTGTGTGTGTCCGCGGTTTTTCATAATGTGATTTTATCCGATCTAAATGTCTAACGATTGATTTTCTTTCCAGAATGGAAGGCCTCCAAATATCACCAGACTGCAAAATAGGCACGGGCAAGAAAAACGACATTTTGATAGTCCAACAAGATGCCGACTTGATGTAGTATTTATCTCTATTTTGTTATTGTAATTGTTCCAAAAACATTCCTTTAAAAGCCGAAATACATAACCGCGTTGCCACCAAAATTGACGGCGTGTATACGTTGTCGGTGCCGCACCGCACGCTTTGTATGAAATAATACGATCGTCCGTGCGCGGGACGCCTACTGCACCGCTCTGACATCGCTGCAGGACGACGGCTCTTTCTAGTAAGTATTAGCCTTCATCATCATCATCATCATGTCAGCCGAACGACGCCCACTGCTGGGCATAGGCCTCCCCCAAGGATTTCCACAACGATCGGTCCTGCGCATAACAGTCGGTATTAGCCTTACACGCCGGATATTATTGTGATGCGGCGTCAGAACGCGCTTATGTGTTTCAGGTTTTAGATGCCCATTAAACGATCAATCTGGCGTCAGTTCAGTCCGTGATGTTAGTTAGATTGATGTCAGATTGATCGTGTAAGGTGTGGATTGATGTCAGATTGAAATGGGTCCAGAAAATTTGATTTTTTGTTATCAATCTGACACACAGGTTGAACTGAGACGCCAGATTGATCGTCTAATGGTCACCTTATATCTATGAAAGTAATTCCACAGGTAATACAAGCTAAATTAAATGCGCAAAATGATAATTTTCTCTCGTCTTTCGACAGTGCGTGTCTGTCTCGGTGGCAAAATATGGAACAAAAATACTTTTCATTCAGCTGTCAGCCTATGCTGACGGCTGTTTATGTAATTTTATATTGCTACTGGCACCTGCACCTGTGATGAACTGCCCCCTGATTTACAAACCGTCGGAAACGGAATCGGATTCGAATTCTGTGCATTGTCTTTGTCTTTCTATAGTGAGTGAAAGAGATGGCGGTTTCCGTCAGTTTGTGAATCAGGGGGCAGGTCGTGGGCACTATTCTGAGTGCAGTTTAAATGTGGACAAACAAAAAATTTACAAGTTTTTAACATTATCTATACTAATATTATAAAGAGGAAAGATTTGATTGTTTGCTTGTTCGTTTGTTTGCATCGAATAGGCTCCGAAACTACTGGACCGATTTTAAAAATTCTTTCACCAGTAGAAAGCTACATTCTTCCCGAGTGACATAGGCTTCGATCATATAAACCCTAGATACAGCGTAAACGCACAGAAAGTGAAGCCGCCAACGAATTCATCCATTCGAAAGGGAGCATTAGATCGCTCTCAGTAGTCATTTGACCGCCCGGCGAAACGCTGCCTAAATGTGCTGAGAAGATGTGCAAAAACAATTCGAGAAAAGGGGGAAAAAATGTAATATCATATTTTCAGTCAGTATTGAACGTAAGTATAATTGCACAATTAATTTAAAGTCAAACATGTACTGAAACTATCATCATTTCATTATTTATACTAAAATATTGTAATATTCCTTGCCGCGCAACCGTTTCTTCTATTTGCGTTAGTAAGACAGAGATGCAGACATGACGAAATACGATTCGCTGTTCTAGCGTCGGCCGACTATCTGAGCTTTCCATGTAATAAGATCGTAAGTACTACCATGCCCACCGAATTTAAATCCAATTACTGTTGCTTAGGGTCGAATTGTGGTGACGGCAGTATTCGGAATCGAAATATCTACAAGTATAACTACTAATGACAGCGCTGTTGGAATCACTTTTTCAAGCGCATTTAGTTTGGAATTGTGTATCTAGGGTTTATATGATCGAAGGACATAGGCTATATTTTATCCCGATATTCCCACGGGAACGGGTACTACGCGGGTGAAACCGCGAGGATCCCCTCGTACATTATACTTTGTAAAATTGGCATGTGTTCTATGACAGACAGTGAACGCGCGCGTTCACTGATGACAGCTCATTTGTGCAAAGCAGAAAGTTCTTTATACTATTGGAATAAAACTCACGAAAAACATTTTAAAATGTAGCTCATGCTAGAAAATTAGACCCTATCTCTTGGAAAGAAGCAACATTTTGCTTTGCTTGAAAGAAGCAACATTAAAGCTCATTTTAATTGGACCCGTGCTACATTTTACAAAGTATAGTGCTATCAATAAGTTTTATACTGTATGTTATTTTAAGACGGCCGATTTAGCGTAGAGGTACGGATACCTGCCTTCAGCGCCAGAGGTCCCGGGTTCGATTCCCGGACAAGACAAATATTTGTGTGCATGAACAATATGAACATGTCTATTTGTCTTGCTCTGGATGTTTTCTATGTATATTAAGTATGTATTTACAAACAAAAAGTATTTACGTATACGTTATCAAGTTTTCCATGACATTAAATGGGATGATTGTAAGAAATTATTTATTATTATTTATATATGTATGTGCATTTATAACTTTATATACCTCATTATCGGTGTTTTTTAGTAAATAATGGTACGTGATTATTTGAAATGCATTATTTTACTGTGAACAGGAGAACAATATTATAAGAGTTAATGGATTTTTGTGAAACTGCCTTTGGTTTGGCGGTCATAAAATAATATCTATGAAATGAAAAGGGATGTTCTAAGCAACAACATTCACTATGTTGACTATAGGTTTTAGTTGTGTTTGTGTATTTAAAAGTTGTGGATAAAAAAAAACTCATTTTATTAAAATATCACCATCACAAATATTTATTTAACAACAATGCAATGTAAGTATATCAAAGTGCCATTAGCAGCTAAAATTGTGCCTTATTAAATTAAGTAATAATAATACTCGTAATGAATATTCTAAGATTGTACATTATACGATTCTCGATTATTATGTTATTGCTCCTATATGGGTATGCCGTGAGCGGAATCTTCAATAATTTTTTTTACAGTTAATTGTTCCTTCTTTGCTTAGTAATCATGGCCTTAAGTTTATTTTTAACAGATATTCAGGTTGAAATTCAAACTATTTGACATTGACACTGAATTTTATAGTTTTTAGCTAAGTGGGCCATGATTCAATTGGTTCGACTGTACTTCCGACCATTGCGAAAGTTGCGCGGTAACCTTACTTCATAGGATCAATAATGTTATTAAAATATATTAATTGTCTTTGAGTGCAGCAGTTAGTTTAATAAATATGAAAGTGTTATATTTGCATATTAGTTATATTTTGTATAAATGCATGTTAATTTTATCTAATAGTGTAAATTGATGTTATGTTTTTACAAGCAGGTAACCATTTATGTTTAACTCATAATAAATTGTTCCAATTCTATAAAAGTTTTTCATTGCGTCTATCCATTGAACTGTAAAAAAACTAGTTATTCAGATGTCCGTCCGGGCCTTGTTTAAGGCTCATTTTCATTGGTCGATAGGACCCGTATGCGGGGTGAGGGAGATTTCTGTAAAGCGCCCCACAGATTGATCAGTTCGCCTGTCGGCAATTACGGCCGTCAGTAGGTACCCCTATTATGAGTTCATTTTAACTGTCAACGTTTACGAAAACTTGGATGAACTGCTCATGAGCAGTCAAAGGACATGAAAGAGATAGAGCGATAGTTTTCGATTACAAAAACAGTTTGCCAAACTCATGCCACTCACTCAGTTTGCCAATATGCCTCGCCGCGCCGATGAAAACAGTTAATTTTACGTTTCCTTCCTACCTACTCGCAGGTTGCTTTGGGTGAAGCACAGTTGTAGTGTTTTCTATTTATACATACAGGGTAAATTTTTAATCAGTGCACAAATTTTTATGATCGACTCAGAAGCGGTAATTGAACAACTTTCTCCTAGAAACATAGGTCGAAATATGACAAAAATTTTTTGACTCTTCATACAAATCGGACTGATCACGTGATCGATTTAGTACGGGAAGTCCAAAAATTTTTGTCGTATTTCAACCCATGTTTCTAGGAGAAAGTTGTTCACTTACCGATTCTGAGTTGATCCTAAAAATTTGTGCACTGGTCAAACATTTATCCTGTATAAGATGGTACGGAACCCTCGGTGCGCGAGTCCGACTTGCTCTGACCGGTTTTTTTTTCAATGACCGCAAAAATTGCCGCGAGGATTTTTCCGTTCTGTCTGCGACCCTGGGCCTAGCGCGGTAATTTCGAGCGATTTGCGCATTCATTGCGCGTCATTATGTTTTCATAATAAGGCAAAATTTAATAAATAAAATACTATGTACGCTCGATGTGGTAATTCCCCGCAGGAGTTTACGATTGCGACACATTATTAAGGGCCTAAACTGCGTCACGAGGACGCCCGCGCGGTTTCATACAAAAGTGCTCCGTCGCGGGGAGGCGGGTCCCGCGCCCGCGCCTTGTGGCCCGTTTCCCCGCGACGGTCGCCCGCGCGGGTGCCCGCGACGGGGCCCGCCAGCGGGCCAGCGGTAGAACGCACGGGCTTGTTCAGTCAATAGTGCTATGTGATGCGGTTCCACGGAGCCCGCGCGCGTGTCCACGGACGAAGACCCGCGATGTGTGCCCGTCGCGGACGCCCGCTTTACTCAGTTTTTTTTTTTTTTTTTTTTCATTTATTGATCACCAACATAATGAACATCAACTAATACAATTATGGTTTTAGTACAGTTTAGAAAAGCTTAATGTTATTATAATTATAGGCGAAGACCGCATTCGTTAAAAAAGCAAAATGATACATAATTGAATAATACAATACGATAATTACAATTTGAATAATAATAGAATTAATTACATTTTGAATAAAAATAGAATTAATTACAATTTGAATAAGAATAGAATTAATTACAATTTGAATAAAATAGAATTAATTACAATTTGAATAAAAATAGAAAATAACAATTAACAATTCAATCGTACAAAGAAAATGAGATAAATAATATTTAAAGAAGTGACTTTCTAAACTTGCGAATGCCATCCCTAAAGAGATCCAAATCTTTGGACTTGGCCAAACTGTTAAACTCTCTGATGAGACGGTTTACCGGTGCGTGATGTCCAAGATTGGATTTGCTTGAGCAGTTCACAAGGAGGTTGTACCTCGAAGCGCGAGGGAGTTTGAAAGGAGTTGAAAAGGTAAGAGCTTCTAGTAGTTCGGGAGCCTCAAGGATGCCATTCGCCAGCTTGTACAGAAACAATAAGTCGTGCAGCCGTCTTCGATCCGAGAGTGACAAGATATTAAAGTGATTTAGTCTTTCAACATATTTTTCAAGTGTCTTGCCCAAATTACAAGAGTAGGTAAGATGCCATAAAAATCTCTTTTGTATGCTTTCAAGTCTCTTATTGTAAATATCATAGAACGGATTCCAGACGACACTACAGTATTCCAACCCACTACGCACCAATGAGTTAAATAAAAGAATTTTTGTTTTTGGGGACTTGAAATTTTTGCAGTTTCGTAGGACGAACCCTAGATTTCTAAAGCCTTTGGTACAGATTTTATCGATGTGTATGTTCATTCTTAATTTGCTATCGAGCCACACTCCAAGATCCTTAACAGTGTCAACATCGATCAAAGTATCGCCGTTAATGCTGTAATGGTGACTGGTATTATTTATTTTCCTAGAAAAGTGCATACAGGAGCATTTAGAAGCGTTAAGGTTCATTCTATTTTTTTCGCACCATTCAATGAGTCTATCTAAATCGGCTTGTAAAAGACTGGCATCGAAAGCCGATTCCACAACTCTAAAAAACTTTAAATCATCTGCAAACAACACATAGTCTGAATTTACGAAACATTTACCTATGTCATTAATAAATATATTGAACAGTAAAGGTGCCAAATGCGAGCCCTGAGGGACACCAGAACTAACCGGGAAAGCTTTTGAAGAGTATCCGTTGACCACCACTTTAGACGATCTGCCCAGCAAATAGGACCGAAACCAACCCAATATAGGTTCGTCGATACCAAGGATATTGAGTTTGTGAAGTAAAATATCGTGATTTACACGGTCAAAGGCCTTGCTAAAATCTGTGTAGATTGCGTCTACTGATGAACGTTTATCAATAATGCGGGAAATGTTGTCAGTAAACGAAGTAAGGTTAGTAGCTGAAGACCTGCCGTTCATAAATCCGTGTTGGTGAGAGTCAATCAACTGTTTAAAATGCCAGGACAGAATAGGATTGAGTAATTGTTCGAAAACTTTGGCAAAGACTGAAAGAATTGATATTGGCCTATAGTTTTCTATAAGTTCCTTAGGGCCAGTCTTAAATAAAGGGACAATCAAAGAGATTTTCCACTCAGATGGGAATGATCCTGTAGAAAGCGATTTGTTGAAGATCATCGTTAAGGGTTTAGCTAAAGCGGTAGCACATTTAGCCGCAAAGATCGACGGTATACCATCTGAGCCAGCGCCCTTATGAATGTCAAGTCTTTTTAACACTTTGAGAACTTGATCGTCTTTGAATTTGATAGTAGTTATGAAGTTATTAGTCGGTAAGGGTACATGTTCGCAAGGCACGGTAGTAGGTTGTGTTCGACCACTGTTATTGAAAGCAGATGAGAAACTATCAGCAAATAAATTGCAAATGTCGAAGCCGCTTGTGGCGGTCTTATTGTTTAGGGTCATTTGAGCAGGGTAATGGCTAACATTGCCCCTTTTGTGTTTGACAAAAGACCAGAAAAGCTTCGGATTGTCGCGTAAACTTTGTTCAAGATTCGTGATGTAATTGTTGTAACAAGTTGATAAAAGATGTTCCGACCGTTTTTTTAGCAATTCGAAAGATAATTGATCAAGAGGATTTTTATTAAATTTGCGGAGTTTATTGCGATACTTAAGCTTTTCTTTGAGGAGGTTTATTAAGTTACGCGAGAACCAGACTGGGTATTTTCGGGACTTAGGTTTTGACTTAGGAACGTGTTTTTGGATTATATTGCGTAAATAACTGTAGAACACAGAGACCATTTCGTCCACATTGGAACAACTGACAAATTCATTGTCCCAGGGAACTGCATTTAGGTCCGAGACAATGTTATCATAATCTGCTTTATGGAAACAGTAGTGGTACGTTTCGTTTTGAGACAAGGAATTAACAGTATTGAGAGTCAATTCAAACGATAGCGGTGGATGTGAAGGATCAACCGGGACAAGCGAGTCACTACTAGCGTTTAGCTTAGTAACTAAACTGTTGCTAAGGACTAAGTCCAAGATTTTTCCTTTGTTATTTAACTGATCGTTGTACTGTCCAAGGTCGTGGAGTGCGGTAAAATCTATGAGCATTGTTGACAACAAACTGTTTTTTGTGACACACGATGAATCAAGGTTACTGACGGAGTTCCATTTGATATTGCCTAAATTGAAGTCGCCCACAAACATGACCTTTTTGGCATTCTGCTGTTCCAATAATCGATCTGAACTACTAATGAATTCACTGAGAATGTGTTGTTTAACAGGAGGTGGTAAATAGACTGCACATATGAGCAGTTGCTCTGTTTTGCCAGTAACATCATCGCGATAATCAAGTTTAATCCATAAATCTTCACATTTTGATTCGAGAGTTTGTAGGCGTGTGGAGGGGATACGTTGGGAGACGGCGACAAGAACGCCACCTCCCTCTTTTCTTGGATGGAAACCGCTAGATTCTCTATCCCGCCTATACACTACATATCTTTTGTCAAAAAGCTCCGAGTCGAAGACGCCGCTGTTTAACCATGTTTCACTTAAAATAATTACATCGTAGTTATTACATATCACGTTGTTGAAAAATTCGGTGCATTTAGTTCTGAGACCTCTCACATTTTGATAGTAAAATTGAAGCATACAGAATATAAAAACTAAAAAGAAATTACAAAAAAGTTCTCGAAATCAACCTTGCAAGTTACAATTAAGACGGTGAGTATGGGTAAAGTCACGTTAACTTTTCTAAGATTTGGGAGTCCTTGATATAAATGTAGTTGGAATTCTCACTTTTGCGAACAAATATTTTGCCGTCACGAACCCCACACAAACTTAAAGTTAAGTTGTTTTAGCCTTTAGTCTAGCAGCAGCATGCAGCGATTTTGTTTCCGGTGTGAGGTGTTCCGATACAAATACGGCACTCTTCTTTGTACCACCGTAACCGAGATGTGCGGTATTTAGCTTGTCAGAGGGGTTGTTCCGATTAAACTTTATGACACTAGCTAAGAAGGTATCCCTTAAACGGCGACTGCTGAACTTAACCAGGATCGAGCGCGGGCGGGTATTATTGGTGTTGTACTTAGCAATGCGGCTACAATAATGAACATCAGAGTCAGATATAGGGCACTTAATGATCTTGCCAAGTTGTTGAAGTGTATTGTAGAGGTTCTCGTCCTTGTGTTCAGGAACACACTGTAATTCAAGGTTGTTTGCCCTTGAAAGGAGCTCCAGTTGGTGCAGGTGATGAGACAGATCTAGTGTGTTGCTGAGCAGACGTTCGTTTTCGCTCTCTAACTTTGCTATACGTGTCTTGTGCTCTTGGATTTCAAGCTTAACTTTTTCTTGCTCAGAATTATGAAAGGTAAGGCATTCGTCTATAGATGATAGCTTTGATTGCATTTCAGTAATAACTGTGTTGAGTTTTCTGTCCAGCTCCTCTCTTATTATATCACGGAGAAGCTCGGGAGAAATACAGCCGCAGGTTTTGCCGGTTGTTGTTGCCGCCCCAACGGCGTTAGGTGTAGTTCGCACCTTTGAACGGAGTGTCACGTTTTCGTGTGACGAACTAATATTCTCCGTATTTTTGTTGGTTGATACAGAGGCTGGACAGCGTATCGGCGTGTTAGAATTATCTCCACGTTTAGGCTCCTTGCATCGGCAAGACGGGCACACCCAGGTATCTTTTAAATCCTTTGTAAGATTTGTAAAATCGTCTTTAGTGAAGTTCACACAACTATAGTGATAATTATCGGGGCAACGGCAGCAGTTTAAAAAATTAACTCCTTTTAGAACGTTTGGGCATCCAGAACATTTTTGGTTCATTGCGAAAAAAAATATTTTTTTTGTCGAAAATAAATTAATTAATTTTTACGTGCAGCACAGGCCATGCAGCGGTGAAGCGCTGTAGCGCCTAGTTGTGAATCAGTAGTAGCTGGAGTGAACGTAGCAGCGGGCAGCCCGCGGGTTGTCGTAGGTCAGGTATACTCGCCGTTAGTAAATTATTTTTAAAATGTTTTTGTTCATTACTCACGAACTAACTAGGTTGAGTCCAGAAATGATGTAAGCACTATAAGAAAGGTAATTTCAAGACCTTTCAAACTATGTATAGCACAGCACTAAACAAACACTTTTGCTGCTGAATTTGATTAAAATAACGGAGTACGATAAAATACGGTGTTGCTTTGACAGCGTTCGGACGACGTATCGTTTAGGCCCTTAGTGCCTGTACCTACGCTGTATTATCGACCAGTGAAAATGAGTCTTTGAATGACGAATTTGTCCCCGACTGTAAAGAAATTTCTTATGATAAGTACACAATAATATCAAAAATTCAGTTATTGTAGATTCGTAGGATCAGGAAATTATTATCAAATAGTGGATTGTTGGTAAAAAAAAAACTACTTTTTATGCGCATCATAAGGGCTTTACAGGTCAATATGCAACGGTAAAGTTAGCGGTAGGAAGGGTCCTACTCCTACCTAATGGAGACGTATCGCTTTCCATCTGTCTGTCTGTCACCAGGCTGTAGCTGTATCTCATGAACCGTGATAGCTAGGCAGCTGAAATTTTCACAGATGATGTATTTCTGTTGCCGCTATAACAACAAATACTAAAAACAGAATAAAATGAACCGTGATAGCTAGGCAGCTGAAATTTTCACAGATGATGTATTTCTGTTGCCGCTATAACAACAAATACTAAAAACAGAATAAAATAAATATTCGTGTTTTTTTTGCTCGATAATAATAATACTTAATGGCAACCGGTAGACGCTTGAAATATTCACAGAATATTTAGTAGTACCTAAGTAAGTATTGAAGAATGTCATGGAATGCGTACCGGACGACGTTCCGTGGGCAGGGCAGGCCCCCTACAAGATGGACCGACGATCTGGTCAAGGTCGCGGGAAGCCGCTGGATGCGGGCAGCGCAGGACCGATCGTTGTGGAGATCCTTGGAGGAGGCCTATGCCCAGCAGTGGGCGTCGTTCGGCTGACATGATGATGATGATGAAGTAAGTATATTCACTTTAAAAATAAATAATTTAATTAAAATAAAATAAATATTTAAGGGGGGCTCCCATACAACAAAGTGATTTTTTTGCCGTTTTTTGCTCGATATTAATATCTAAAACAGATATACTTACGTTGTAGCAATGTACGCTGTAGCAGGCGATAACGAAACGATACGAGTAAATACAGTAGGGCAGAATCCCGGTTTTGGCCACTTTTTGCTATAAAAGTTTTCTAAAACACTTTTCGTTATTTTGCCATGGCAAATAATGAGAAGGCATTTTAAGGTAATAATAGCCATTTAATTTTAGCACTAAGTACCTACTGAAATAATAAAAAAATACTAAGACTGGTCACAAAGGGGTCTTCTGCCCTAGGCTACTCACTCGATACTTTTTCTTTCGATAAAAAGTACTTTTGGTATTGTAACACCTACCTATGCTTTCTAATCGCTTAGCCTAAATAATAATAGATGACCTAAATATACTAACAAACCATTCTAGTATTTACTCTAAGCTAATACTGAACCTCTGTCAAGAATTCTATTAGTTACTAAAATACCTAGCTAGCTTGAACGCTGTAATACCTAACTGTTGTCCGATTAATATATAGATAACTACTATGGATGCTCTGAATCAAATCTGAAGTGGCCTGTGATGTCGTAATGGAGAACCCTGGTTGTAAAGCGTAGACCCATGATCTTTTAAATGAAGCGACAGAGACTAACCTTACTACTAACTAACTCATACTTTGAACTGCCTATATGCCTACATCAACTTAACAGCTGTTCATATTACATGGCCGTTGCTTCTAATTTTCTAACCTCATTTATAGCGACAAAGACACTCAAAATAAGTTAATACTCTTGTATAAATCTAACATTAGTTTACCCCTACATTGCTTGGACATTTAACAGTTAGGTCCTAACCGATTCCTAGGTCTAATATACTTTGAAAACCTGGTGAGTTATTTTGCTGAGTCCACCATGCTAATTTTCTGGTTACTGACCCAAGGTTAACTGTCTATTAAAACTGGTGGAATTTAATAATTTAGGTTACAATGGAACTGAAACTAGTAACAGCATCCGGATTTGCTTGCAAGGTCTAAGGTGAAATTAGCATGTGTGGTTTGAAATGTAATTTGATATTCCTATATGAAGATGGAGACACAATTACTATAATAATACCTATTAGCTTAAGCATATGGTTTTGCTTGCAAATTAGAAATGAAAATTTGTTATATCTATTGGAAGACTGAGTCACTATATCAGATCTATAACCGTACCTACTAGCTTAGGCATATGGCCTTGCTTGCAAAGTTAGAGATGAAAATTTGTTATATCTATTAGAAGATGGAAACACTACATCTATAATAGTACCTATTAGCTTCAGCATATGGTTTTGCTTGCAAAGTCAGAGATGGAAATTGGTATAATCATTAGGGTGAAGAGAGTCTATTGATCTTAATCACCATCTTGGCCTAATACAAATGCTCCAGCAATATTATTTAACCGGTAAAGTCATGGGCACCGCCCCGCCCATAACGATGGAACTCGTCGCCTGACTGGGACATTCCTCTCCCGGCGCTGCTTTATTTAATTTTTATATAAGAAACAAACTTCAACATATAAAGTCAAGCTGTCATGTTCGTCAATTCTTTCTGTATATATAAATAAAAGAGGACCAAGCTAAATGCTTCAAAGCGACTTGTTAGTCTACATGAAGAGATCTTTCTCCTTCATGGCAGCAGCAGTTAAAGTTAACGTTAATTGATATATCCTTTTCCTTTTGTTGAATAATCCTTATTGGGATAAATCCAACAGGTTGAGTGCTTAAATTAAGAGAACTAGCAAGTCTGACTCCTGAGGGGAAAGAACTCAATTCTAATTCATAGTAAGTACATATAAATATAGACTCTCCTAACCTTTTCTATGACCAAGTTTCCCCGTAGAACTAAATTCCCTAGTTATGTCTATGTGTCTGACTCGGATCTTATTGAACTTTTGCAACTTGTTGGTTAAAATTTGTCTCTAAAGAATCTCGCTCATGGTAATATATCCTTAATCTCACCATTGGACTGGTCTTGGAAATAACTTAAGAATCCAACCAAATTGAACAGAAGCTTTCGCCTCACCCCGATAGCTTTACATAATTTATGGCTAAAATAGAACCATGTTCCAACTCAATAGGTTAGTATCTGGAAAACCTTGAATCCACATCAGCTTCCATAAGACACTGGCCAACATTACACCGAGTTCCTTCGAGTTTAAACATCTTCTCCCGCCACTGAACAAAATCCTTTTCATACATTAATATAGCAGTAGTCTGATCCAGAGAACTCTTCCGCAACCAGCTCAATTTATAGATTATTATAGGTGCCTTTTGCATCATAGGAATATATTACCTGTTGTCAAGCCAAATATATAGGTAAATTTAGATTCTCCACTTATGTTTGATAGATTATTTCAACCTTCATATCTTTGCAATGCGTGAACCTATAAAGATTACTCTAATCAAGCTCTTTGGACTGTTCCACTAGCACTGTTACTTCACAAATCATTTCCCAAATACTGAAAGCACTAGGTATCCATTTGTCACCTTTTCCTTTTCAAATCTATTAATTTCTTACATACCTCACTGAATATCATATAACTTGTAGACTACATTGCTACAACGCACTAACCATTTACCTAATCGCTCTTCTTAAGATATAACATTATTTTGTTAGATAAAAGACAGCCATTTTGCTGGAAACTGTCAATCGGACTTTTCCCCACTATCTATAATCATTCTGTCAAATTGCCCGGGTTTGTTCGTCTGTCACAAGAATCTATGGCTAGGGATGTCAACAAAATTCGGATTTGATCGTAGATATATTGGTGATAACACATAATGCTACTTATAGACCTACAGCGAACCTACTCTTTCTACCTACTCTGTATACCAGACTCCCCTCGTAGCCTTGCCCCAGCAGACCTCCCCCTTTCTGCCAGAACAAAGGTCCTCGAGTTACCTAGCTCGTGATTCTAAGTAGGTACCTACCTGCTTAATTTCAGACTAAATGCGACTTTCCTAACAAACACAAACCTGGCGCCTGTATCGCCAGTTCTGACGCCCCAATTCTGTCAAGTTTGGGTGAGAGGGCCCCCTAGAATCCTATCGCTCATGCCGTGGTCCATCTGCTTGGGAAGGGAACAGATAGACACCCTACAGGTAGGTATGGTTCAATCAGGCCGCAACTGCCTCCAAATCTGGGGCATACGCCCCGCGCCATCAGACGTGTTAACTGAAAAACTGTCAATGAAAACAGCCCGCCTGATCAAACCATGTGGAAATTACTAAGCGTTATCCAATGAACACTCATCTGACACTCCACAATGCCAGACTTTCTTTACCTAGCGACCTCCCGTGAGCCTTGCCTGGAGCCCGGAGACATAAAAATGTACTCCTGAAGAAACAAACTCTATGCTTCCAACCCTCTCTGACTCAAATTAAGCCCATTTTCTAGGATTTTACTTGGGAATAATTTACTTTAATTGAAATGCTTTCTGTAAACAAACTAGACCTTTTAATTTCGGATCCAATTTACCAGTCAGAATTCCAAAATTAAAACGTTTAAAAGATCGCGAACCCAATAAACGCCCTATGTTGCAAGGACTCACTGTACACTTGCTTGAAGACTACTTCTCGCTTGATTTAAAATGAAAACTTCTTCAAAAGGTGCTTCGTCTTCCATACGTGTTGCCTCGAAGTCTATCCCGGAGAAATAAGCGCGGGCGTCGCGTCGTTTTTTCTTATATAGATCTACTCAAACCGCCAAAAGTTAGCGTCCCTTTTTCTTTTTTTTTTTCTTTTACATCCTAGAAATTCTCCCCACTCTCAGGGAAATTTTACCCCTATGTTTAATGGAAACTTTTCAGTATATTTCTAATCCGTCTCTTAAATGTCTCATGTCTAATTATTTAACTTTGAAATACTAATTTGACTAAGGTTTATTAGTTTTAATGTCTTAATTGTACATTCTAGAATAATTATTATTCATTTTTTCCAAATTTTATTTCCTATAAATATTTCTTTTTCCCCTTTACAACAATTAAAGTATTTTACTTTTAATCTTGTGTGAATACCATACATCAATAATTACCCCCTCTCCCTGTTTTATAAATAAGGTATTTATTTCTCACAACATGGCAACCCAACTATTCCTGCCTACCCAATAGGAGACATTCCATTGAAAATCCCTATTCACCCCCCCACAAAACTGATAGGCCATCTAGCGTCTAACGCCAAACCATTTCAAACATCCTGAACGCCCAGCTTGGCTTTCGTTCAGAAACCTTTGATAGTTAAGTTATAGAATTTACTAAACTATTCAAAATATTACCTTCTCACATAATATAAACACATTATTTTGTATGATCCCTTTTTTTTTTATTATTTACGAATGAAAACTATTATCAAAATGGTAATTGTTCGAACATAATTTCCGAACGTATCACCTCTAGCCAATATTCTGTACTTTTGATTATTTAACCCATATTTTTATTTAAGTTATACATAATGTTAATTTAACATTCTGTGAGTAAAACTTCTCGCTATATTTATGTGATGTCATTTGACTTGTCTTAGTTCTCAACTCTGCCGCTAGGAGCATCTTTGTTTACTTGTCATAACCTATTTCAGTATTTTGCTAACATTGTATAAAATAAATATTTAGCTCCAAACATTATAATTAGACTGATGTGATGTAATTAAACCAGAGTTCACATGTGTAACCAATAAATATGCCGAACACATATTGTGCCACTAACACGTAGACTGTATTGAATACATGCCTACAAACTCTGTTTTAGAACCTGTCAGTTTACAAATATGTCCAAATTAACATGCTCCAAGATTCATAACTTCACCAACTATCAACAGCTCGTGTCGATTATTTCGTGAAACAATATCGAAATACAAGTATTGTCCACACTCCCGTGAAGCAAATTCGATTGACAAAACCCTCAACAAAGTGCATCTTCCTATATGAAATAATTTGTCACAGACCAACTGTTGTGAAACATCGTTGTTTCAATCCCTGAATCTCAGGTATTTATTAACTATATTTTCTCGCTAATTCAAACAAATTTACTGTATCTAACTTCCTCAGATTAATCATAAAACTTCCAAATTAAATGCAAATGACCACAACTGCTCCGCTACCATTAACCCGTTTCTTTTTCAGTGTTTACCTCAAGCAATCTGAAACCACTAAACAAGCCCCAAGCCTTATAGACAGAATCTCCCTCCCATATACACTGTGTTGACAAAGTATGAAGCAAATTCCCAGCGCAACAACATGGTAAATGGCTAATTTTGTTCAATACAACCCAGTTGACACAACCCAATTTGACTTTGTGATTTATTCCCACACCAGGATCTATTTATACTATTAAAAGTTATTGAGGTAAGTAACATTAATACATTTCGACTTTTAACTCTTTAAGAAATATTCGAGATAGTTCAGGTGCGATTCTGAACCGTTACAGTATCTATACTTTAGAACTGAGTACCAAAGTATCGATAGAAAAGTACTTGCATCAGTACTCAGTCAGTCACACACACACCAACGGACACTGTTGATGAGTGATTACTTGTCAAATATCTCATGTTCGAGAGATTGTTTTCGTTATCTGGCGCAAAAATGACTACTTAATGAAATCGCTTTATCGGAAAACATCTAGAAATGAAGAAATTTCCCTGCAACATTATTAAGGCCGAGTACTCGGTACTCGGCCCTTAATACTTGGTGCTCGACCGAACCCTAAAAAAAGGCCGAGCCCGCCGAGTACCGAATCCAAACCGAGTAACAGTACTCGGCCTATGTCTACTAGATAGTGTATCTCAATTTTATTGTAAATATACCATGATCAGCAGTTTAGAAGTTAAATGTATGAAAAAAACACTAAAACAGATGAAAATACAAACATACATCCAATGTCATTAATATATCTACCTATTTGATTTTGTCGGTGTTGATATTTCTGTAAATGGGTGTAATGTAATTTGCCTGATTACATGATATTCTATTCTATATTCTATACATATAATGTCCCCACAGCTGGGGCACTGGCCATATCCTTATAGATGGATGAAGAGAATGCGCTATGCATGACCCACACCACGCGGGCCTAGTGCGGATTGGTGGGTATTAAGGACTGCAAATGCAGCCGGCACCAACGGCACGGCACTCTCTTCCATATTGGGTAGGTATACCTACATCGATACAATACAACAACCATAGTAATAATAATTACTCATAATGATAAGTTATTAGATAAAAAATCGACCAAGTGCGAGTTGGACTTGCCCATGAAGGGTTCCGTACCCATTTAACGTACCGATTGCCTATACCTAGCCAAAATTACTATCATTTTTCGTCAGCAAAATAAAACTTTGTTTTTGATAGAGTTTGTATGAATGACAAAGTTACATTTGCGGTTTTTGAAAATGTGTAAGTAAGTGCTTACTAAGTACCTATATCTCGTTCAAACCAATTTTCGTTGATAGTTTTTATTAAGATCTTCTGGATATATTTTTTCTAAATGTTTTACCTACTCTTTTATTTCGCACAATTTAAGTAAGTACCACTTTGGCAGGCTTTATCTTTCAAAGATTGAATTCGAGAAAAAATGGTTTGAGAAACCTTTACTTATGGCATTTTTAAAGATTTATCTATAGACACCCACCCCACACGAATATATTTGAGCAAAAAATATTTTTCTGTTTCAGTTCCAGGTATCTATGGAGAGACCCCATTTTTTTTATTAAAGTCCTAAAGCGGTTTACAGAATAGATACATCTACTTACCAAGTTTCAACCGTCTAGTTTTTGTAGTTTTGGAATAAAGTTGCTGTGACATACGGACGGACGGACAGACAGACAGACAGAGAGACAGACAGTTACTACAGTCTTTGTCTAGTTTGAAGTGAGTGAGTAACGGTGCATGTATACCTACATTCTGCTGTCAGGAACATTTCCGACGGTTTGTGAATAAGCGCTCAGTGGCTCAAGTGCTTTGTTTACCTAAGTAGGTACATAAAAAATGAGCCACTTATGGTCGTCCAGGAGTTAATTAATCGAGATAGCGTTCTATTTCGTTACCGCCATAATATTGCGTTTATCATTTAGTTAGTAGGTAGGTACATCAACGTCATTGGACTTTAGACTTTGAATTGGACTTAGTTCGGTGTATGACATCGTGATAAAGTACCTACCTTTGGACGCTCTGTATTTTGTATGAGATTATTTTACTGATGGATGTATGATGATAAGGTTTTAATTAATTTTGATTTTAAGTAAGTATACTTAGTAAAAACATTGGACTTTGTATAAAACTCTACATACTTAGGTAGGTAAGTGCTTACTTATTTTTATACAGTGGGTAACGTAAAATGCTGAAATAAAATTAAAACCTTTATCTAGAACTTATAATATACTTAAATGGTACTGAATAACGGTCCTTAAATTTAATTTCGGCTTTCTGTTATAAGAACAATACTTTTATAGGTTACAGCGCGCATAGCGCATATTAAGGCATAGTCGACCGCATCCAACTATCAACTTTACAAAACTAACCTGCAGGGTGCCAACACTGCCAACAATATGGCAGTTTAGGTACCTACATATTGTAATAAATAATATGATTATTTGGATTCTAAAGACGCTATGTCATCTCATCATAGTACCTATAAATAAAACTACAAGCAAGTGTTAGGTAAAGAGTGATAAAGATGTACCTAGCTAGGTAACCTAGGAATAAATAAACCTAGTACATCGCTCACTTCGAAGAGCCATGACATGAGTGACATGACAGAAACAAATCAGGTACCTAATAAAAACAGCAATGTAGGTAATCAAAACTGTTTAAATTCGCACAGAAGGAGACAACTTCTTAATTCAAGGTCATTTTGTACAAAATATCGCTTATATAATGGGCCTAATCAATTAATCATCGTTGCGTCTATTGAGATAACTTCTTCATCCTGTTATGTATTATGTAGGTATAGCTACTGCCGAAATAATATGGACCGCTGCGCTGTGTGTGGCAGTATTTCTTTACATAAGGAAGGGTTACCTACATACCTAATCAAACTTTTTTGTTGAAAATATTGTGATAAGTATCGAACGTTATTCATTTTTAATTAATTTCCAAGAGCTTTTCGCAATTAACTATACCTACCCTGTATTTGTCTAAGGGGCTGGTATACAGGCTGTATACCAGCCCCCTTAGACAAGTAGCTTTCGATTATCGATATCGCCAGTAGAATAGAAAGAAAATGTATCGGATTGACATTAGTGGTCACGTGACATTTCAATCGCTAATGTCAATCCCATAAATTTTCTTTCTATTCTACTGGCAATTTCGACAATAGAAAGCCACTTGTCTAGACCCCCTAGGCCCGATTACCTATCTTACTATGGTATACTGTAGCATAGTGTACCTACCATCCATTACTATTCTAACACACTTGTATTCCAAGACTTGTACCTACCTTTCAAGAAACGGGGCCCGGTATAACTATCAAATTCTAATCTTGCTCCTGAAAAGTATTTTAGTTAGTAGGGTTGACGATTGACGATTCAAATTTTGAGCTTATTATTAGGTCAACTTGAATTAAGTTTTTTTCACACAACAGACTGTAGGAAACATTATGAAAATCCTGAAGACATCTAGCAATTTATCCAAAAGTCTGATACGCCACTACGATAGTCACAAAGCAAACTATCTACCTAGGTACTAATTAAAGACGCTATGAACGAGCGAATCGCTTATAGATATAGATACGCGACTCAGTCAGTGAACCACAGTCCATAAACACAGTCGACAACATATTACGAAACCGTCTCTGTTTATCTCGCTAAAGTAGAACTACAAATAGAATGGCCTCTCAGCTTATGAATTTTGCTGTGAAAAATGATCTACATTTGGGACATGTTCTTTTATCAACATTCAAAAGTGAACCGGAAAGCATTTGCCAAGTAAGTACTCACAGTGCATTCGACTCACAATTTGCTTTTTTGTTTCAATAAAAATCGTGAGCTAAACAATATTTTATAGAAGTGGTACCGACAAACTTGGTACATTCAAATTCAAACTAAGTTTATAGGTACTTCTGGATCCTTAGACTCGTTATGTATTGTAATTTTCTTTAAAAAACAACAAAAAAATTAACGATAAACAAAAAATATTAAAAAATATCTATCAAATATCAAAAATAAGTATAAAAATTTAATGCCTACTGATCTTCAACGAAGAGAAGCTCTAGACCATTTCGCTATATCCTTCCATATTAGGTCAAAAGAAACGTTGATTAATTAAAGTTTTGGTACACTTAACCCCTGGGTGGCTTAAATAATGAACCGAGTGAAAAGCAATTTGTCTGAAATTCTCAGGTAAAATAAAGTGTAATTTTGCTTGATGTGATCTCACAATAAACATATTTATCACAGTCTGGTAACATTACTTTTTACAAGCTTTTATTTAACTTGCCATGTTAGTTTAGTTTGTTAGTTAGTGGGGGACAAATCTTGCAAGTTTTATTAGACCCACTTCCCAGTGTCCGATTGATTGAGCTGTAACTTCGCATACAGGTTTGGTCTGGATGACAATACAATATTAAAGTACAATCAACAAAAAAGCTTATCATAAAAACGAAGTTTTTACAAAAAACTTATTTAAACTGTAGTTTGTTATCCGGCACTTGTAAAACTTGTTGTAAGTAGTTCGTAACGAGCTTGTTGTTCTGCTATTTCATTAAAATTCAGTGAAGTGGGACAACAGCTGATGGTTTCGATCCGCGATAAAGTATCCGTGACCACGTTTTGACCACCGCTGGTATGGCGAATATTGATCGTCAACTCGCTAATATATGATAAATAACTGTTTAATTTCTTTAGGACTTTCTACTATTTAATTTGGAAAAAGCATAAACAAGAGATTCATGGTGGGTACAAATAGTTAATTCTCGACTTTCAATTAAATTTTTAAAGAATTTTACCGCCATAAAAACTGCTAATAATAATTCTCTACCATACGTTGAATATTTCATCTCTGTTTGATAAAGTTTTTTCGAAAAATATCCTAATGGTTGCCAAACATTATCAACTCTTTGTTGTAAAACCGCACCCACACTGGTATCTGAAGCGTCTGTCATCAGCCCTACAGTGCCACAAACTTTTCTGTTCCGGTGGCCAAAATGTGAAACTAGCGTGTTTTTTTAAATGTCAAGTTGATGTCCAACCATAGCGCTGCTGGCGGCTGAAGGTCTTAGAAGTCAGGGCCGGTTAAATTGCTACAAAAAAAGAAAATCGTTTATAGCGCCGCTGTCACCGGAACAGAAAAGATTGTGCCACTGTAATGTAGCATTGGGTATCGTATACGTAAGCGTAGCGGCGCTTTGTAAGCTCTCCTTACACTTCGTAAATGCTTCGATGGCCTAATCAGTCCAATTAATTAAAATTTTATTGCACTTTTTGGTGTCATGCAAATACTTATTCAATTCTGATTGATAATCAACAGCTATTGGAATGTGTGCACGATAGAAATTTAACATTCCGAGAAAACGGCGTAGTTGCTCGACGGTCTCGGGTTTCGAAAAATTTACAATAGCTTGTACCTTATCTTCAATAGGTCGCGCACCCTCCTTAGATACTTTAAATCCTAAGAACTCCACTTTTAATTGATCAAAAACACATTTAGAGACATTGATAGTTCTGTTATTACATACTTATTAAATCTTTCATAAACTGCCTTTAAGTGCTCTTTGTGCTGCTTTTCGCTCTCATTGGCAATAATTACGTCATCAATATACGTAAATAACAAATCTAACTCCTTTAAAACCAAGGTATCCATGAATCGTTTGAAAGTTTGAACGGCGTTTCGTAACCCAAAGGTCATACGAGGAACTCAAAAAGTCCAAAGGGCGTTATGATGGCAGTTTTCTATAATATCCACCGGGGCTAACGGAATAAAATGGTACGCATGATTTAAATCCAACCGCGTAAAAATGTTTTATTCCGAGCTTATCAATATTTAGAATCGTGCAACCGCGGAATCGGATAGCGATGTGATCCGGTTTCGTTATGCGTTCAACTTCCTGTAATCACCGCAAGCCTTTTTTTGTTTAAATTTAGCTAGATAAATTTCCTATTGATTTTTATACCATTCTCGCATAATGACGTTTCACATACCTACTAGAAACAATTTGAATCAATTCAATATTTTATTGCATTTCATTTGTATGACCGAAATTGAAAAATATTTCCTGTAAAAAAATGTAGGTATGGTATGATGGTATGCGTTATGGACGCGCATCGAAACCATGGCGGACCATTATTTTAAAAATATGTACAGATCATAAGGTTTCTAAATTGGTATAACACTTATGGTTAACTACTAAAGTTGCAAACATAATGCGACGATTTTGGGGAAGGAGCGAAAATTAAAAAAATAACATTTTAAAAATGGTATGATTGCAATGTACTCCATACTCCACTCCATTTTCACCGCGTCACCCTTCCTCAAGCTAGTTCATGGCTAAATTAACTCACATGGAGGGAAAGTACCTTAAATACTGAAGATATAAAATTTTACTGAAAGGAGACTTCATTTTTATTTTAAAAAGAAAACGAACTGCATTCACCGAATTTTGAATAATCACTTGTCTGGACTGGGAATCGAACCCGCTGAATGTAAAAAAAATATTTCTCTAATTTAATTGTACCGATCGAAAGACTCGATTATACCTAAGCATTTCTTCTAAATAACATAGCATCTTAAATAAAAGGAAGACTACGAAATTTAACATTTAATGTTGAATAACAAGTTTGTGCAGCGTTATGAATAGCCTTTCTGTGACTGTCGTGCTCAATACAGACTTTAACATTTCAATGTCTAATGACTAATGAGTGAAGATTGGAGCAATTATACCTAATTCCCGATCACAAGTGTTTGATAATGTGATAAGTAACACCACCTCGATTGGTTTTAAAAAGTTTGAATAATTTCGTGCGGGTTCGATTCTCGGTTTGGACATGCGATTATTAAAAAAAAAATTGAATGCAGTTCTATTGTTATTTAAATAAAAATAAAGTCCTATTTCAATAAAACTTTCTATCTACAGTATTTGGTGTGGTCTATGCCACCATGTGACATAGTCTTTGGAAGCCCAGCCGGCCTAGCATGAGCGGCTTATAACGCGCGATATGATATGGTACGGCATGCCGTCTTGCTTAAACCTTAGTGGGGTAAGCAAGACAACTTGCCGTACCATATCATATCGCGCGTTATAAGCCGCTCATGCTAGGCCGGCTGGGGGCGTCCCACGACTATGCCATATGTTGGAATAGACCGCACCAAAGTAACTATTCAAACATTTTTAAACCAATCGAGCTGGTGTTACTTAACACATTATAACTTTATCAAACACTTTATGATAATTGCTCCAATCTTCACTCATTAGTAATACATTGAAATGTTAAAGTTTTGAGCACGACAGTCACAGGAAAGGCTATCCATAACGCTGCACAAACTTGTTATTCAACATTAAATGTTAAATTTCGTAGTCTTCCTTTTATTTAAGATGCTATGTTATTAAGAAAAAATGATAAGGTATGATCGAGCCTTTCGATCGGTACAATTAAATTAGAGAAATATTTTTTTTTACATTCGGCGGGTTCGATTCCCAGTTCAGACAGTTGATTACTTAAAATTCTTTGAATGCAGTTCGTTTTCTTTTTAAAATAAAAATGAAGTCTCCTTTCAGTAAAATTTTATATCTTCAGTATTTAAGGTACTTTCCCTCCATGTGAGTTAATTTTGGGACGCCCTGTATATCTGTGTTTGTGTTTCAAAAGCGCGTATAAATAAGGAGGTTGGTCCACTACCATGACACACTTGGTACGCACTATGGATTTAACTTTTAGGTATGTCTTCTGAAGCATGGAAAAGCACAATCACAAGATAATTACATTCTGGTCAACCTTAACTAAACACAGCGAAAGATGTTATCGCAAATAAAACTTCACTTAAATAGATAGTTACTGAAACAGGGCATAACATAAAAACGGGGAACCCTGAGGCTACAGAGCCTTTGCTACAGTGGTTCGCGCGCTCGGTCTGCTATTTTTGTAGTTAAGCAACTTTCGCAATGGATGGCCACGAGATGGATATCCAAAAATGCATAATCTCGAGCTTCTCCGTGTTTCGCAAGGCACGTAAAGCCGTTGGTCTCGGCTATATTTGCAGTCTTTGATACCATCAATCCGTATTGTGCCTGCATGGTGAGTCGTGGCATATTTTCCTTATCCATCCATAAGAAAGGTCTGCGCCCCACTAGAGGGGACAATAAAAGGCTGATGATGATAAAAAAAACTTTCAGCTAGATGCAGCTACAGGAGAGAAAGAAACAAATGGATCTGTGTTGTCCCGCTCCATACGTCTGGCCAGATCTCTTAGGAAACTTGGACTTCAACAAGGAGACGTGTTGGTCATAAGCGGGGGAAACCATCTGGATATACATATTCCGTACTACGCTGCTATTTATAATGGCTTACCTATATGCGGAGTGGACTGCACATTTAAATATGGTAGGATACTTTCTTGGTCTCTTTTTTATTCTGCTGGAAGAGTTTCATTCAAATACGATGATGGCGATACTTCCGTCAAAGAAGTGTTCTTGTGTAAGAATTGTATAGAACTTAAAAGATTCTGAAATCCTTGTAAAAACATACGAGTATTAATTAATAATAGAACCTACCGTCGTATCCAGCTGCTGTTCATATTGAATACTTAGGTATTATTCTTGTTTAAGTTGTTCTCTAACTAATCTAAAATATTCATATTTCATTCCAGATGAAGTGAAAAATGTCTTAAATATTGTGCAGCCCAAAGTTGCCTTTTGCGACAGTGCTAAATACGAAATTTTCAAACAAGTTGTTAAAGACTTAAACCTTGATACGACAGTCATTAAGTTTGGGAAAGGAGAAAATAGCATGAAAGAGTTTGTGGATGAATATGACGACAATACGCCCACCGAGGAGTTTAAGTAAGTGTGGAACTGGGGCCCTACCGCCCAAGTGTCATCGCCATCGCATTGCTATCGGCTTCGTTTGACAGATAGATGTGGGACATTGCTACTTTTTTTTTGCACCAATAAAAAGTTATCACAGAAAAGTAGCAATGTATCACATCCACAATTCCACATCCATCTGTCAAATGAAGTCGAAAGCGATGCTGACAACACACTTGGTCGGTATCGGTAGCCCCACAGATTGTTGTTAATATTTAGTGAGTGAGTTTATTTTAGCCAACTATATGATAGAAGGAGACGAGATTTTATATTAGTAACAATTTAAAAATAATTTGTCTGACGGGTATTACCACATACAGCCAGACCCGAAGAAATATTTAAAAGTTCGTTTTCAATATTTACCCGACCGCGAATCGAACCCGGGTGCTTAAGAGATAGCACCTTGAAAACCGGTGCGTACACCACTCAAATGGTGGTCATCAACTATCTATTTATTTATAGAAAGAAAGAAATATTTGTTTTAATTAATTAAAAGATTTTTTAATCTAATTATGTAGTCCGGCTCGAAGGACCATTAACTTGTTTCCCAAAATAGCACCTAATATTGTGATTGCCGAGGTTACTTGTTTAAAAAGTAGGTAAATCTTGAAAACGATAAAATAGGACACGAAAATATACGTAGGTACAGAGAACAAGAAAAAAATAGGTATTATTTATATTGCTCCCTCCTAATTTTGTTCGTGATACCTACCTACCTCTATTATTTTAAAGATTTCAATGTAATGTAATTGTAATATGTATCATCATCATCATCATCATGTCAGCCAAACGATATGTACTTCGACTTTGACGACCTCCGTGGCCGAGTGGTGTACGCATCGGTTTTCAAGGTGCCGCTATCTTTCGGGTCCCCGGTCGGGTAAATATTGGAAACGAACTTTTCAATATTTTCTCGGGTCTGGGTGTATGTGGTAATACCCGTCGTTGTTTCCAATATCCATAATATTAGTGCTTAAGCTACCTACTATACTTGGTATTGGAACAATGTATGTGATGGTGTCCAATATTTATTATTATACTTATATCTAATTAGGCAATTTTGTTTGGACTTGTACTGACAAACAGGACTGCTGGTAGAAATACGTATAGGTAGTAAACCCATATCCCTATAATAATAAAGAAATAGGAATGTGACTGTTTTTTAACATTCATGAAATATAAACAAAGGCTTTCTTAACTTGAATTTATCCAGGATATCACCTTTGCTTCCAGAGTAGCAGAGGTGGACGTGGACTCAGTGTACCTCTGGTTGCCGGCAACCAGCGGCACCACGGGTTCCGTGAAGGTGGCAGCACTGAAGCAGGCGGCCATCGTTAAGAAGTTCAAGATCTACATGCAGGGCATTGCTATCATCACTCGGGAGAAACCTTCGTGAGTAAAATGCATTTGTAAAAACGGATGGCAAATCTTCTGTGTTGTCGTGTGTTGTGTTGACGCGCGCCAGAAACGTAATAGGTTCATTAATTAGTGGTTCGGTTTGGTAACTTGGTTTATCTTCGTCAGCCATTGAATGCCCCTACAGCTGGGGCACTGGACTCACCACCACAGAATAAATAGTACACGGGTACCACCACGCCCGCCGACCCAATGCGGATTGGACTGCAAATGCAGCCGGGACCAACGGCTTAACGTGCCTTCCGAAGGGAGGAGCCGATATGAAAAGTTTTTGGTCACCTATCCCTTTCGTGACCGAACATTGCGAAAGTTGCTTACTATAGTTAGAAACACATAATGCAGTGTGTTATGTTTCTGCCCGATCTGTCGTGCCTTTCCTTACTAAATGAGTGAAACCTATACGTTTGTAGTGCGTCGCAACACACCGCGACACATACAAGTATGTAGCACCTCAAATCTAGCACGTTCAATGTAACGATTACGATTACAGGTTAAAAGACAAAATAAGACAATTTGACTCGACGATTTGATGTTAACTGTTTATTGGATATTTTTTACAGTGCCACAAACTTTGCTGTGCCGGTGGCCAAAATGGGAAACTAGCGTGTTTTTTTTAATGTCATTTTGCTGTCAAGTTGATGTCCAACCCAAAGATATTATAATATAACAAGATTGCGCACTCATGAGTTACAGCCGAGCCGAGCGAGATAGGCCTATTATGGTGTGCGTCCCTCTCTAATAAGAGAGACGTGAGTGACTACACGATTTGGTTTTTTCGAGGACAATTTATAGTTAACCAGACTTGGCTCACGTAGGATTCGAACATCACGCTTCCTAGGGAGCTCTTGTAGCTAAAAGAAACATACATTTAAACATCCGAACTCACTTTTTATTTATAATATTAGTTAAGATGAGGACTCTGCGAGGCAAAGCATTTGCACCACTTATGAGGCAATAATGTGACAATCGACACATACACATATGCTTTATAAGCATACTTACTTTTGAACCGACTTCAAAAAAGGAGGTTGTCAGTTTGACCTGTATGTACTTATATGAAATGTATGTCTGTATTTCTGATAGGCGTATTTTGCTAAAATGGATAGAAATAAAAAGTCCATGTACAGTAATAAAAATCTGTTTATTAGTTAGACTATACATTGCTAAACAAAATTTTCTTGCGGATCTTTGACGCATGGAGGCTTTGTGTCCAATTAATTTTAAAGATTCGTTTTTTGCGTACCTACTTTTTTTAACCTTAAATTAAGATACAGATGTTATAATACATTTAATAAGTTTTGTTTCATGCCTATTTTCTGATAAAATTCTTCTTCTTTTTCTTCTTCCGCTGAGTATTGTGTAATTTTTTCAGATATGAGGTTAAGCCAACCTTTTTTAATTTCTTCATCTTTAGAAAATCTGAAACAATGAAAATTAATGTATGGGTTAAGTAAGAAAGTAAATTCCAGTCTATAGACTAAAAACGAAATGGACACCCTACTCTACGAAAGAATAAAAGTTTGGCTAAATACTTACCTATGAAAAGATACACCGCTCCGTTTAAATGATTCGCTTTTGCATCCTTTCACACATCAAGTGAGAACCATTTTTATTGATTTAAACGTAATTTTAAAATGATAATTAAGATCCACACACTAACTTTACACACATAAATTAATTTGCCGTCGCCATATTGATGATGTTTTTATTTTTATTAAAATTGTCCAGACGCAAAGTGTTGCATATTTATTATAATTAAAACTCCTATAACACTCCCATACATTTAAAAAATAGTTTTTCAAGGTTTTAAATAACACAAATGATATGGACTTTATTATTATCAGCTGAACATTCCTTTTAATTAATTAATATTTTGAAAATTATCGAGAACAGGAAATATGAAATTGAATTAAGTTCTACTATAACCAAAAATATTTAATGGTGGCAGCCCAGTAGACAGGGATGCAATCCTATTTAGGAGCCTCTCGCTCGGCTCGTTTTTCCGTTTATCGAAATGTCATACGAAAATAAACCTTATTGTAACGGCATAGAATCGAATTGACATTGCTTTTATTTTCATAGTGCACAATCTTGTTATATTATAATATCTTTGGTCCAACCATAGCGCTGCTAGCGGCTGAAGTTCTTAGAAGTCAGGGCCGGTTAAATTGTTACAAAAAAAAGAAAACCGTACGTAGCACCCATGAAGCTCGACTTAATACTGAGGTAACTGGAGAGTGCAGTACGAACAATTTTGAGAATACCACAAATAACACAGTGGCTGTCTTCCGTCTCACCTACACTTTAAAAAAATACGTATGGTCATATGCATGAAGCTCGACTTAATACTGAGGTAACTGGAGAGTGCAGTACGAACAATTTTTTGAATACCACAAATAACACAGTGGCTGTCTTCCGTCTCACCTACACTTTAAAAAAATACGTATGGTCATATGAGACAGCTGACAGCCACTACATACATAAATGTCATATTTGCTGGCGACACTTTTTTATTCAGGGTGAGAGCTCCAGTTACCTCAGAGTATTAAGTCAAACTTCATGGTCATATGAGACAGCTGACAGCCACTACATACATAAACGTCAAATTTGCTGGCGACACTTTTTTATTCAGGGTGAGAGCTCCAGTTACCTCAGAGTATTAAGTCAAACTTCATGGTAGCACCGGAACAGAAAAGGTTGTGGCACTGTATGTTAGTTATTTAGTCACAGATAGTGTTACCTACTTTTTACCACACTTTTATTAGCTTCACTTGTAACTAAGTCACAATGTAAGAAAATCTTGGAATTCAATTTTAACCTACTTCTAATAGTCGTATTGATTTGAAACTTTGCAAGTCTACATGAATCCGATGACAATACAATAATTTGCTGCCATCGAGCTGATGTGATGATGGAGTCAAGAGGTGGGCAATAGAACTCTTCAATGGCTGCTAGGAAACCCCTCGAGTTTAGGCTCATTTGTTTGGTTTCGATGAGACCTATTCGCTACATTTGATGGTGAGGGTCTGATGATGGAGCAGGGAGGAAACCAGTGGCACTTCATAATGACCACTAGGAAACCCCTCGAGTTTGGGCTCCGTTGTTTCGTTCTGATGAGACCTATGCGCTGCACTTGGTGGTGAGGGTCTGATGATGGAGCAGGGAGGAAGTCAGTGGCACTCCTTAATGACCAATAGGAAACACCTCGAGTTCTGGCTCATTTGTTTCGTTCTGATGAGACCTATTCGCTAGACTAGATAGTGAGGGTCTGATGATGGAGCAGGGAGGAAGCCAGTGGCACTCCTTAAAGCCAATAGGAAACACCTCGAGTTCTGGCTCATTTGTTTCGTTCTGATGATACCTATTCGCTTCACTTGGTGGTGAGGGTCTGGTGATGGAGCAGGAAGGAAGCCAGTGACACTCCTTAATTACCAATAGGAAATCTCTCGAGTTTGTGGTCATTTGTTTTGTTTTGATAAGACCTATTCATTACACTTGGTGCTGAGGGTCTGATGATGGAGCTGGGAGGAAGCCAGTAAAACTCCTTAAAAACCACAAGAAAACCCCTTGAGTTTGGGCTCATTTGTTTCGTTCTGATGAGACCTAATCTCTGCACTTGATGGTGGGGGTCTGATGATGTAGCAGGGAGGAAGCCAGTGGCACTTCTTAATGACCACTAAGAAACCCCTCGAGTTTGGGCTCATTTGTTTTGTTCAGATGATACCTATTCGCTACACTTGGTGGTGAAAGTCTGATGACGGAGCAGGGAGGAAGCCAGTGGCATTTCTTAATAACCACTAAGAAACCGCTCGAGTTTGGGCTCATTTGTTTGGTTCTGATGAGACCTATGCGCTGCACTTGGTGGTGAGGGTCTGATGATGGAGCAGGGAGGAAACCAGTGGCACTTCTTAATGACCACTAGGAAGTAAGGGTTTGACTTACGCATCCGGTAAATAATAGAGTCCACTTGAATTTATATAACTACCTAAGTACATACAATCACGCCTTTGAGTTATAATGTTTACGGGGTGGACAGACACATGAATGGACTGTGAAATCCATTACCATTTGCCATTTATTAAACTAAAAAGTAAAAAATAAATATGTAGTTTAAAAAACTAAGAGAGTTTTTGGCGCCATCTTGGCGGGTTAGGTTAAGTGGATATTTTAATTAATCGCAATTTGTTTCATAGTGGACTTTGTGACTCAAGATAGGTGTAGTTTTGTGCCCCAAGTGTTTACGCAACTGGACGATGTGTGGAATGATTAAAATATGCGCTATCTCGGTAACGTGATGCCGAGTGTTTTATTGTAGTGGTGACTACCTCAGCAAGAATTACCGAGAAGACCGACTCGACATACTTGACGCCAAATACTCCAAGAAGCATTAGAATGTAACACACCTACATTCTAATGAAAACATAAGAAACTATAATAACATACATAATACTCAAGAATTGGCAGTATGGCTTGATGTCTTCGCCTGTCCAAAAAGGACGAACTTTTTTACAATACAATTAAAAAACTAAAATAACGCACTTTTATAGGAACAGGCTATAAAGTACAAAATAACCGTCTATTCAGTAACTGAAATTAAAAAGCGTGGTGCGGCCTTTGCAAAGCATGCAATTCAAGTAGGTACTATGCGATTATTATAAGAATAGGACGGGTTGTTGACAAACTTCACTCTGAAAAGGTACAGTTCGCAAGAAAGTGCAAAACAAAATGAAAATAGTTTTATTTTTATTTTGGCAGAAGGTGGTTTGGGACTTTGGGTATTGCCACTTTCAAAACAAAGTTTTTTATTTTTAAATTTACCTTCCCTTTTTTTGTACACAACTTTACTGCTCATGCCCTTCCTTATGCCGCCGGCGCCAGACATAGCACAAACATTTGAACAAATGTTTGGACACATGTGGTATTTGAGTATTTGTTCAAAGCTTTAATAAAATACTAGAACATATTTCTACAGTACTTTGCAATGTCAGAAGGAAAAGTCTTCAGTTAGAGGTGTAATAGCATTAGCAAGCATAATGTGTTGTGTTTTGATTTACAATTGGCGGATTCACGAAAGGCGCCTCCCCGAGTGGCTCGATTGAATAGTTCCCCGTGATACCAATACCCGGCGCACCCTGGTAACAGCTAGATTCTGCCGAATCTAACTTCAATCAACGTGCAGACTCTAGCTGGCCAATCCTTTTACCATGATAGACCAAAACAATTTTTCACGAGACCCCCAATTTACCAATTTTATTGTAAAGTTGATTATTAAATTATTTTCATAACTTAAATTCCTGTTTTATTTAAATTCTTAAACCAGTAAATAATCAAAATTCAATTTATTCTGTGTTATTGAAGCATCAGAACAATGTATGAAAAAATGGTTTCAGTTAAATATCACAAAATTTTAATTTAAGTAATTGAGATTCAAATTACCTGATCATTTTCGTAAAAGCATACTTTCCGAAAAAATCAAGTTAATGATTTGTATAATTATTATCTGCAAATTATTCATATGTTTTGGTTTGCACGAACATCATTATTTATCGTACCTATCTAAGCTATGACATGATCAGCCCCCTGCCTGATTAACGATAAATTTATTTTTTTGCACACCATTCTGAAGTGAAGTGAAGTTAGTTTGACAGCACTTTGACAGCTTGACGTCACAACATGGCGGATTCCCTATCCTATTCTTATATTAATCGCATAGTAAGTACTTAATATTGACAACGCGCACCACGCTTTTTAATTTCAGTTACTGAATAGACGGTTATTTTGTACTTTATAGCCTGTTCCTATAAAAGTGCGTTATTTTAGTTTTTTAAACTACATATTTATTTATATTGATTATATGTAAAGTTTTCACAAATCATACCTATATCATCTGATGTCCATCACCTGACCTGCCCCCTGATTCACAAATCGTCGGAAACGGAATCGGATTCGAATTCTGTGTTTTGTCTTTGTCTATTCTATAGTTAGTGATCGAGTCATTGAATATATTCCGCTGTCGGGAGCGTTTCCGACGGTTTGTTAATCAGGGAGCTGACCTGCCCTGATCCACCCTACTTTCCAAATAATTTAGCAAATATCTTCATACAATCTCTAAACGTTGGAACTTTATGCATTTAGAAACCCCATTTTTTATTGCCATTCCTTACCGATTCTTTGTTCACAGAGCACAGGGCGGTAACACGCTTAACGTGGCCCCTATCCACTGGTTGACTGGCGTATTCAACGCCTTGGGCCTCCCACTGCTGCGCCACTGTAAGGTGCAGACATCAGCGCCTGTCACTGCCGACCACATTATTGATATCATCAACGAATATAAGGTATTATTCTATACTAATTTCACCACTGGCCTACAGGCGTATTCAACGCCTTGTGCTTCCAGTGCTGCGCCACTGTAAGGTGCGGACATCAGCGCCTGTCACTGCCGACCACATCATTGATATCATCAATGAATATAAGGTATTATTCTATACTAATTTCACCACTGGCCTACAGGCGTATTCAACGCCTTGTGCCTCCCACTGCTGCGCCACTGTAAGGTGCAGACATCAGCGCATGTCACTGCCGACCACATCATTGATATAATCAACGAGTATAAGGTATTATGCTATTCTAATTTCTCCACCGGCCTACAGGCGTATTCAACGACTTGGCCCTCCCACTGCTGCAACTGTCACTGCTGACCACATCATTGATATAATCAACGATAGTATAAGGTATTATGCTATACTAATTTCTCCACTGGCCTACAGGCGTATTCAACGCCTTGGGCCTCCCACTGCTGCGCCACTGTAAGGTGCAGACATCAGCGCCTGTCACTGCCGACCACATCATTGATATAATCAACGAATATAAGGTAATATGCTATACTAATTTCGCCACTGGCGTACAGGCGTATTCAACGCCTTGTGCCTCACACTGCTGCGCCACTGTAAGGTGCAGACATCAGCGCCTGTCACTGCCGACCACATCATTGATATAATCAACGACTATAAGGTATTATGCTATTCTAATTTCTCCACCGGCCTACAGGCATATTCAACGACTTGGCCCTCCTACTGCTGCAACTGTCACTGCTGACCACATCATTGATATCATCAACGAATATAAGGTACTAGCGGATCCTCGCGGTTTTACTCGCGTGGTACCCGTTCCCGTGGGAATATCGGGATAAAAATATACTCACTACGCCTTAACTACGCCTTTGTTACTCAGGACGAATTTAACTTTTTACTGGTGAAATATTTTGTAAGTTTATCCATTTTTACAAGCTTTTAATTAACTTGCAATTGCAGTGTGTATGTCTGTTCGTCAAATCTTGGAAGCTAAACTTGACCCACTTCCCAGTGTCCGATTGAGCTGAAACTTTGCAAACAGGTTTGGTTTGAATGACAATACAATATTAAAGTACAGTCAACAAAAAAGCTTGTCATAAAAACGATATTTTTACAAAAAAATAAAAGGTATTATTAGATTGGAATAAAATATAGAGTGATTTATATTTTTTAATTTAAGGATTATGGCATGGCATATCACCATCATTTTGACTATGTTCTCAGCCTCTCACTCTGCTGACGAGCCCGGCGTTCCTGACGTCACTCTTGACCAGCCAGAAGCATTGCGACTTCAGCTGCTTCAAGACCATCACTCTCACCGGCTCTAAACTACGCCGGGAGGTGTACGACGAAGTCACTGTAAGTCAGAAAAATTGTTTCTGCACAAGTAATAGGGTCTAGTTTTCTAGCATAAGCTGCACTTAAAATGTTTAATGCTACTTTTCTTGAGTTTTATTCCAATAGCATAAGGAACTTTTACTTTGCACGAATGAGCTGTCATAGGCACCATGCTACACCGCACAAACTATAGGTAAAACAAGAATGATACTTATAAAAACTCCTAAAGTTAAATTAAACCGAAATGCGAAATAATTATTATCTTATAAGGGCTTCGATCAACAATAACACCTAGTTCTAGATACATAGGTAGGTAGTTGGTGTGACAGATATGGCGAGCGTTATACGCCCACTTGAGAGTATAATTATAAGTAGATTATTTTGACAGTGTCAATAATACTAAGGTAAGTATTTTAAACTTGGAACGCTTCCTGTCATTAATTATAATGTAAGATCGTAATATTCGTAACCTTGTTTCTCCGTTTAAAAAAACGTCAGTCTGTCATAAAGTTTTCATTTAGTTCGTGAGCCTTCATCTAGTACTATTGTTGATCGAAGTGTCGAAGCTTAAGGGCCTGTTTCACAATGTATAAGTAAGTTCTGATTACTTAGCTGTTTGTTACTGTGTTATTGTAGATCGATGCTGTTACTCGACAAATAGGAGCAGATAGGCCATACAAATACAATACGCTGTCAAGTAAACTGGAAAGTATCTCATAATCGGGCATTGTAAAACAGGCACTTAATAAAATTGTTGAGATTGTTAATAAAAGAGTCATGATAAATATTGCAGAAGATTGGGATATTGCGATGTTGATTTCAATAAAATAGAACAATAAAATTTCTCTTTGACAATGTTTGTAACACTTGCTTGGTTGCTCTTTGGCGCTTGTCCAGAAAGGGCGAATTTGCCGCGATTGCAACAGTGATTTTTATTACATCACTGTCAATGTGGCAAATAAGACGCGGACCGCCAATACAGCGCCACAACCTTTTCTGTTCCGGTGACAGCGGCGCTACGTACGGTTTTCTTTTTTTTGTAACAATTTAACCGGCGCTGACTTCTAAGAACTTCAGCCGCTAGCAGCGCTATGGTTGGACATCAACTTGACAGCAAAATGACATTTAAAAAAACACGCTAGTTTCACATTTTGGCCACCGGCACAGCAAAGTTTGTGCCACTGTACCTAGTAGGTACACGATGTATCTCATGGACAAAATGAGGCTAACTCGCGCGTAGTTCTGGACATGGTCTAAAGGCAATAATTACCTGGGAACTGTAATGGATCAATCAGGAGCAATTAAGTGGAGCAATGTTGCTCTATATTTCGGGGTACCTATTGTGTGGCCGTATCTCAGCCTCAGATTGTAACATGTCAAAATGGCAAAATGTCAAAATGTAACATTTTGACATTTTGCCATCGATGTGGTCGTGACGTCATATTTGTCGGGGATTGACAGAAATTGCTCAACTGTAGTTGCCACATGTAAGCGCGCTTTTAGGGCACTTTTACATCGTGACTTTTTACATCAATACAAACGCGCGTCTGACAGCCGCGCGATTGCATCGCGATTGTATCGCTACTTTAAGTAGGTACCTACCTATGGCGGGTGACGTTTTTAAGGCGGGCATTCCCCAAAATAGGGTATTTTAAATTATGGGTTACTCGCAAATCACAAGTAGGTACTTAACTTACTACTTACTTAACTTGAAAAAAATATGTTATTTTACAGTTATTTATCTAGTGCTTCCGGCCGTTTTTTTTCGATTGGTGATATTTAACTGTCTCAAATAAAATCCCAAACATCCGCCTAATCGTAATCCAAATATCGTATTACTTGCAGTATAAGTACTTGGTTTTAGTTAACGAAAAATATACGAAAATAATTGTCTTTGATTAGCCGAGGGATTCCGGCCGTCATAAGTGTAAAATTTTTATTATTTAATTTTTAATTGAATTTTAAGTGATTTTCGATTCGCGGGGCGCTCGCGAGTTCACAGTTCACTGCCGGCTGCCGCTGCGTCCGCGTGAAGTGTATCGCACGCCGCCGAGCAAGCGTTAGCGTAGCGTACCTATTTCGGTCGGGATTCATCGATGAATCATTCATTAAACTCTGTCAATGCTGCATCGCGTTGCAACGATGCTATATCGCTGCAAAAAGTCGCAATATAAAAGGACCCCGTGAGTCTATATAACAGTGTGTACCCAATAAAATATCTGTTTGTAATATATCCTTCATATGCCTTGTTACAGTCAAGACTATCGGAAGGATCCTACCTAATAGACATGTACGGTTCGACGGAGAGCCTCGGCCCTATCATGTGCTCCGACCCGTTTGGGCCGCGGGACGCATTCGTCTTGCCCACGCCCGCTTACGACCTGAAGGTTAGTTTTTTTACTTCATTTGATACCTCTTTCTATTTCAAGCTTTGTATCTCACCGTGCTGTTACGTAAGCTTTGCAAAACTGGGACAAGCCTTGAGAACACATACGTGCGTTGCGTACGACGTTAAACTTTATTGTGCTAGCCATGGGCGTACCCAGCATTTACTTCAGGGTGGGGCAAATTTACTTCATTTATTTCAGGGTGTGGCAAAGTATGGAATCTCGATTTTTTGAGCACACTTTATATAAGCTACCTATTTAGCTTGAAGTCGGGTCGGAGGGTGGGGCAAGCTGGGGACCCTGCCCCTTCCTGGGTACGCCCATGGTGCTAACTCAACATCTATCGCGCGCAATCTCTTTCAGTTTTTTATCCATCACTTGTTGTTCAAGGGTTGGAAAGAAAATGTATTACCTACTGCAGCAATGGCTGTACAAAATATTTATACGCGATAAATATACGAGTTAGACAATCAAGAGTAAGTTTTTTGGATACCGATAAAAATATACCATACTACGGGATGGGTAGTTAATTTCAAATAACCACTAGAGGTCAGTGCAAATAACGCCACTTTGACAATTTATGTAGGTACCTACCTCTCAATAGAAGTGCCATTTCTGTCGTTTTTTGAGCAACGCGGGCCTTCCGTTTCCGGGACGGAAGAGCCGCGTTGCTCGAAGGCAATAGTCTTATTGTATCACGATAAAATTTTATGAAAGATTTTTTACTAAAATGTGTTTTTTATTCAGCTAGTAGACCCACGATCAAATTTTAGGATTTTTTTTTACTAAAATGTGTTTTTTATTCAGCTAGTAGACCCAGACACTGAAAAGGAGATAACGGAACCATTAGTGCGTGGAGAGCTGTTTTGGAGGGGACCAGGATTTTTGGTCAGTAAATAATCTATATATATAAAATTCAAAGTCCTGACTGACTGACTGACTGACTGACTGACTGACTGACTGACTGACTGAGATATCAACGCACAGCCCAAACTGCTGAACCTAGAGACTTGAAATTTTGCACATATATACCTTATGCAGTGTAGGCATCCACTAAGAAAGGATTTTTGGAAATTCCACCCCTAAGGGGGTGAAATAAGGGATGAATGTTTGTATGAAAGTCCGTCAGTTTTGAGGTTAGGATCTTCAAATTTTGTATTTAGGCTGGCAATTGAAAATTAATATTTACCTGTGTCAGCGTTTTTGATAATTCCGCCCACGAAGGGATGAAAGGGGGGATGAAATGTTGTAACTGGAAAGTCTTTCATTAAATTTATTATTTAGGCTTATGGTCGGAAAGTAAAACAAATAAGCAAACACACATTTCGTATTTTTTTGAAAATCAACCCCTTAAATGGGATAAATAAAACTAAAAATCGATATGGATGTCGTTATTGAGGTTTTATGGGATGACGATTGCAAAAACGGCATTTATTTTGATGTTTAACACGCTGAACATGATACAACCGCTAAAAGGTTGAAATAGGGGTGACATTTTCAATGAAAAATCAGGGGTACAATAGACATTTCAACTTGAAACTTTGTAGGCATACTTCTTAAAACAAATAGGCAACTCATTTCGTAATTTTCCCAAAATCAAACCCAGGGGGTAAAATAGGGGATGAATATTATGTGTATGAGTCCGCCAGTTTTGAAGTTAGGATCTTAAAATTTTGTATTTAGGCTGGCAATTGAAAATGAATATTTTCCTGTGTCAGCGTTTTTGACAATTACACCCCCGAAGGGGTGAAAAGGGGGATGAAATGTTGTATCTGGAAAGTCCTTCATTAAATTTATTATTTAGTTTTTTGGTCGGAAAGTAAAACAAATAAGCAAACACATATTTCGTATTTTTTCGAAAATCATCCCTTAGAGGTTAAATGGGATAAATAAAACTAAAAATCGATATGGAAGTCATTATTGAGGTTTTATGGGATGACGATTGCAAAAATGGCATTTATTTTGATGTTTAACACGCTAAACATGATTCAACCCCTAAAAGGTTGAAATAGGGGTAAAATTTTGAATGAAAAATCAGGGGGTAAAATAGACATTTCAACTTGAAACTTTGTAGGCTTACTTCCAACCCATTTCGTAGTTTTCCGAAAATCAAACCCAGGGGGTAAATAGGGTATAGAAACCTAAATAATCTTAGGTACCCTAAAAGTTCTTGGTACCTAATAAGTTCTTGGTACCTAAGCTACTCAAAACTCAAAACCTCGTGCGAGGCCCGCCGCACGTGGCAAATTTTCTGCCTCGCCCGAGGCTGCTCGCTTGGTGAGGGAGGACTCGCCTAATCACGTAAAAACGGCTGATCGAATTTTTATGAAATTAAAACATAAAATACTTTTTATCCTGGTTATTGGTCCCCTAAGTATTTTCTCGAATGTCCACGCGGACGAAGTCGCGGGGGGAAGCTAGTACTTTCATAAAATAATATGATGTAGGTAAACTGCCTTAGTGTCTTGGCACCCGTCCTATAGCACCCAGAGTTAAAAAACTAGGAAAAAGTAGGTTGCTCGATTTTGGTATGCATTTGAATGTGAAAAAGTATTATTCTTTGTAAAATTTAGTTTTGCCATTTGAGTTAAACTCCAAGGGTGCCAATAACAGGATGGGTGCCAAGGCCAACAATAGAGCAGTTTACCCTATATTTTATCATAGAATAAAGCCAATAAGCTTGGACGGCTAGACTCGAATCCATGACACAATGGTTACAAGTCGAAATTTGCATATGAGGTTGTGGATTCGAGTCCTCTTGCGGAGCAATTTGGAAACAAAGTAGTTTCGACGTTTCCTTGCGCACCTTTTCAGGGACCAGTGGTAGTAGTATCGTCTACGAATGCCACAAAGTTTTGGATCGTTTAGCATCCAACAACGGAGTAATCCTACAATGGATTAAAGGGCATAGTGGATCACACGGGAATGATGCCGCCGATGAGCTGGCTAGAATGGGATCCTCCACAATAGTGACAGGACCTACACCCATTCTGCCACTCCCATTCAGCCAACTGCGCTCATGGGTAAGGCAACGAACTCGTGCTGCACATAATACTCGTTGGGTAGCTCTAACAAGCTGTAGACAGTCTAAGATGCCGATGACTGCAGTCTCGCCGCGTTTGACCTGCAGGCTGCTCAGCCTCAATCGTCCAGACCTCCGGATAGTTGTTGGTACACTTACAGGTCACCTTACCTTAAACCGACAACTATTTATTATGAATGCGACAGACAGTCCTCTATGTAGAGGTTGCCTGAACGCTGAGGAAACAGCCGCCCACGTGATCCTGGAGTGCGTAGGTTTGGCCGCACAACGAACAGAAATCCTCACAGAGGTGAGGTCGCTCCTAGAAGCCTGTGAACGCCCCAGGAGGCTTCTGCGCTTCTGGAAGGAGCTAGGATGGCTCGACTAGCCATGCTCACGCACAACGGACCAAATATGAGTCTAAATGCGGAAAAATGTCAATACCAAATACCAAATACCAAATACCAGGGACCAGTGGTCGCGAGTAGTTAGTGAGTAAGCCTTTAAATTATAAAAAAATTGTTTTAAGTAAGTCTACTGGGAACAAAATTCCCTTTTGGCTTTATAGTAACTCTATTGGGAAGAAAAATCCCATTAGTAGGTACTACTGGTAAAACTACTCGGTAAGACTACCTAGGTACTAGAAATAGGAAAAAAAACACTGTAAACAAATAAGTTATTTAATGACAAATTTCTTTTCTCAGTGCTACTACAGAAATCCTGAAGAGACCAAGAAAGCGATGACGGAAGACGGTTGGGTCAAGACTGGTGACTTATTCTACAAGGACGAGGCTGGAAGGTTCTACTACGTGGAAAGGCTCAAGACTTTGATTAAGTACAGAAGTTACCACGTAAGTAGGCTTGACCGTTTATAGCCGGTACACTGCCGATTTGGTCTGCTGAACGTGTGTAGCGTTATCGATTCAGTTTATTAAGATCATTTACAAATTATTATTTTTTAATTTATTCCAAGTTTTAAGCTAAAATCTGCAAACTCAAATGTACAATTAAATCGTCTAACTGAATGATTTATAAAATGTTTTCTTTTTAATGTGCGCCTAAAAAAAAAATCTCTATGTTAATTTTGTAAAACTAGTACTAGCTTATCGTCTGCAGCTTTGCCCGCGCGTGAACTACACGATGTTTTTCCGATAATGAGACATTTTCCCGGGCTGAAAGGAAGTCTATAATGCTATTCCAGACCATAATCTATCTGTCTGCCTCATGCAGCTCAGTCCTCTAATTCATAAACCCTCGCAAACGCTACCGACAGCGGAATGTATGCACTGTCTCTGTCACTCACTATAGAATAGACAAAGAAAAAGTACCTACAGAATTCAAATCCGATTCCGTTTCCGACGGTTTGTGAATCAGTGGGCTGTTCAACAGTTTTGCCGTGATTGAGCAACAAATTCTATCATCCAAACATCCAAACTTCCACAACTTTAACATAGTAAGATGCTAATTCATGACCACAGGTAGTTCCGGCGGAGCTAGAAGAGTTGATTCGTCAGCTCCCGGGGGTCCGTGATGTAGTGGTGACTGCCGTCCCCCACGACACAGACAGCGAGCACCCTGTAGCGTGTGTTGTTAAACAAGATGGCGCCAAAGTCAACGCCCGACAGATCATCGACTTGATCGCAGGTAAACAGCATTTTCTAGCGAGCACTATGTAGCGGCGTCGTTAGGCAAGATGCACTGACCTCTATTTATGGCAAGATGCCACCGACTTTAAGCCAGATTTACATTGATCCAGTTGCTCGATCCAGTGTCACTGGAGTGCCAATCTAGCGGCGTTAGATTGGCACTGGATCAATGTAAACATGTTTTACTGGACGCTGTACTGGATTGAAACATGTTTACATTGATCCAGTGCCAATCCAGCGCCGACACTGGATCGAGCTACTGGATCAATGTAAATCTGGCTTTAATGCACGACAGATCATCGACTTGATCACAGGTTTGCAGTAAGTATAGCAGATTCGAATTCTGTGCTTTGTATTTGTCTATTCTGAAGTGAGTTTATATGATCGAAGGATTAGAATGACAGTGACTATGCATAGGTACTTTGTAATGCATAATTTGTAATGCATAGGTATTCGGGAAAGTTCCTGATTAAGGCGGTACCCTGACCGAAAGTGACGCCCTCAGAGGTTTTTATTTAATAAGTTGCTAAAAGAAAATGATTTTTATAAAAGTTTACGGGGAATTTTAAGTGCCAGTCTAGTATTTTTAGAAGGCATCGCTACATTCCCTCATAATTAGATAGTAATTGTTCCAAAGGTTTTTAGGGTTTTTCAAGTTTAGCAGTTGTGCTATCTACTTCTAGCAGTGACTACGAGCGAATGTAATGATACCGTCTAAAAATACTAGACTATGGGTTCTAAAAATTCTCCGTAAAGTTTCATTAAAATGGTGTATTAGAATTACAAAATTAAATAAAATTCAACGCGGCGGCGCGGCGCCACTTTCGGTCAGGGTAGATCCTCTCAATTCGGAAGTGACTTCGATGTTCTTTTTTATTTGACTTTCACTCGTTTGTTATTTACATGTTATTTATGAATTTGTCATAAAAATAGGTGTTCAAACGCAAAGTGACAGTGAATTAAGTGTGCGCCAATCTTTTCTGTTCCGGTGATTATCTTAGAAACTAAAACAGTTTTCATACGACAGTCCATTTTGACAGCTAATTTCGTATTGCAAGTGGCTCCTCTGTCACGACTGTCACCGGAACAGAAAAGCTTGTGGCACCGTACAGAATTTCGATTCTGCTGCTGCACAGTGCACGCCCAAACTAATCCAATATTTATTTGCTCCACAGACAAGCTATCGGACAGCAAGAAGCTTCGAGGAGGCGTCATTTTCCTCGACGAAATACCGACCACCTCCACCGGCAAGGTTGCACTTCGGAAACTGAAACAAATCGTACTCGAGTCAAACAGAGAACTATAGTTCGATTCAAGCGTGAGCATCGTGCGAGACGCTGCGAAGTGTACAATTGGGTATTTTGAATGTTGTTGTAATGTAGATATTTAAAGATTAAGTTAAAAAATATAACATTTAAGAATACCAAATGCGAAAAAATTATTTGAATCTGTTTTATATAAAGCGAATTATAAGCTGTTTAATTTTGACTATAGCTGTCTCTTTCTAAAACGTAATCTTCTGTGGCGCTATTTCGAGGGGGGGGGGGGGGGGGGGGGTCGGGTACTCTACTGCGCATAGCGGCTAACTTCACAAAGGCCAAAAAGATTGTCTGTAAGGCGGTTATCACACTGCCACCGGATTCCGCACTACACCCAATTGACTACACCGGACAGTGATGCGGTGCGAGTTTGTTATCACTGCGGGTTTGGTATGCAAATCAATATTCTACAGCCAAAGTTAAGAAGCGTACTACTGCAAACCGGAGCGGTGTGCGGTGCAGTGTGAGAATCGCCGAACTCGTTATTATTGTTCGTGTAAAATCAAACATGTTTTTATTTTTGTTTAAATTAAAGACATAATTTGTTTACTCCAGTTAAAGAAAAATAAGTATTAGGTATGCAAATGTAAATATAGCGCATGTATTAAAGTACTTATGTAAGAATCCTTTTTATTTTAAAACATTATTGTTACCCAACGTTTAATTTAATAGTACGAGATGCGGCAGAAGTAAATATTTACTCTCATCTATTATTTAATTCAAATCCATACTAATATAAAAATTGCATAAAAGTTTGTTTGTTTGTTTGTCCTCCTTTTACGTAATGGAGCAACGAATCGACGACGTGATTTTGCAATTCTCTAAGCAACAAATCGATCGACGCTGCACGGCACGCATGGCTGAAATCATGGATTTTGGCAATGCCCCTTTATTGGCAATACTTATACAGGGTAAATTTTTTATCAGTGCACAAATTTTTAAGATCGACTCAGAATCTGTAAGTAAACAACTTTCTCCTAGAAACATAGGTCGAAATATGACAAAAAAAATCGACTCTTCATACAAATCGGACTGATCACGTGATCGATTTAGTATGGGAAGTCCAAAAATTTTTGTCGTATTTCGACCCATGTTTCTAGGAGAAAGTTGTTCACTTACCGATTCTGAGTCGATCTTAAAAATTTGTGCACTGATTAAAAAAAAATCCTGTATAAATAGCGTTATCAAATATGGTGATTTACACAATCGTAATACTAGAAATAGAAACAAGCTTGTAATGCCTCGGTACCGTTTAGAAAAGGTGCACGGATCTTTCGTTGGTCAAGGTATACACATATATAACAAAATCCCAAGTGATATCTTGGATTTACCATAACTAGAGTTTAAGAATCATATAAAGAGTGGCCTCCTCAAAAAAGGCTATTACACTGTAAATGAGTATTTGAACGACAAAACACCTTGGTCGTAACACTCGTAACAAATGTTCCCAGTATGATATTGTGAGTCGTGTCCTATATTTTATATTATTAGCGTTTATATTAGTTAAGCTTTTAATTCGATCATTTAAGATAGGCAGTTTGAATATGTCATGCTCACTAAAACATTTCGGCGGGTCGTTACGTTCCCTAAAATATGGTTGAGCGAAGCGATGGCTGGTTCATGCGTCATGCTCGTGAAAGGGTGCTGCCAGTGGAATGGGTCTGCTCTTATCTGCTTGCCTTAAAATGTGTTTTCTTTTGTTTTTATTCATTTTATTAAGAACTAGCGGCCGCCCGCGGTTTCACCCGCGTGGTTCCCGTTCCCGTGGGAATATCGGGATAAAAAGTACCCTATGTGTTATTCCAGGCTATAATCTATATCTGTTGCAAACTTCACCAAGATCCTTTCAGTAGTTTTTGCGTGAAAGAGTAACAAACAGCCATACATCCATACCCACAAACTTTCGCGTTTATAATAAACTACACGACGCTATCCCGAGGGAATGTGATATTTTTCCGGGATAAAAAGTAGCCTAAGTTCTCAGAACATATATACTCCCTTCGTGAGCCTAAGTTACTCCTTATTACATTAGCTACCTGCCAGTGAAAATCCTGTCAAAATCGGTCCAGCCGTTTCAGACATTAGCCGGAACAAACAGACAGACAGACAGTCAAAAATTGTAAAAAATGACATTTTGGTATGTGTACCGTATATATAAACGAATATTTTAATGTTACAAACAGACACTCCAATTTTATTAATTTGTATCGAAGATGTATAGATGTATAGATTACATTTGAAACATGTAGGTATGGCGCAACTTTCAGTATATATTAGAAAGAATTGTCTTTTGTTTTTAACTAATATTAAAGCTTTAAGTAGAGTTCCTAAGTAACTGAAAATTGTTCACCGCTATGATCATTAGTTCGCCTATACTTAACTGTATTTATCATAACCCATTGTGTAATTGTGATACAGCCATCACCCTATGCGACGACGTGCGGGGGGTTAACGCGTAGGTTACCATCAAATGACCATTAGTTACCAGTCACAGTTGGATGAAATATACTACATAAACATAATTGCAACTAATTTGTGTGAGAAGGTAAATAAGGGTACAAATTGTATCCCACACAAAACAAAAGTGTCTTCGTTTGCGCAAGGCCTAGGTTGGTGGAAGTTTACAAGAGTCGCACGAAAACCTTCTTGCAGGCAATTGTGTCTAATTTAGTTAATTACTAATTATTTGTACCTAGCTTAGCTGCAAAGGAAAACCTTGATGCATGAACCTGCACTCACGTAGTTTTGTTTACCTTGTGCACGAGCGACGCAACATTCCGTGATCGTGCGTGAAAATTGGACTACCTACTTAAGGAAATGACTATCGTCTTGGTCGAGTAACAGCATGCATTCATCTAAAGGACTGTACTCACCGGGAGCATTCGTTTCATGAACGAACGTTTGTAGCATTCTCGAGCATATCCTTCGCGAACCAAACATTTTGGTGAGTACGTTAAAACGAACATCGAAAGTTGTGCTCGTGAAGATAATGCAGGACGGTACTCACTGGGAGAATTCGTTTTGCGAGCAGTTACTAAAATTCGTCAGGTAAATTTTCATTCATTATTATTATTGAAAATGTCGGTCGAGGCGGTGCTCTGCGCTGCTTCCGCATTTAATTCATGCAATATATCTATATATGTACAAGAGGCCCATATTCACACAACAAGTGTTTGCAACTTGAATGATATTGTGTAATTGCGGTGCGAATATACGCCGGACGATTTCTAGGAGTTGTGCTCGCGAAGAGAATGAATAAATTTCCTTTTCATGCATCAAACGCTCGTGCAACGAATGCTCGATAACCAAATTTGTTAAACGTAAGCTCCCGGTGAATACAGTCCTTTATATCAATGTCATAATTGTCAGATTGTACGAGCCGCCTAAAGTAATGTTGGAAAAAATTATGTAGTTTGTAAACAACAACAATATATGGAGGTTAATGTGCACTTGTAACATTTCCACGAAGTCGGCATTATTGTTTTAGTAGCCTTCCGCCCGCGGCTTCGCCCGTGTGGACTACACGACATTATCCCGCGGGAATGTGATATTTTTCTGTTATAAAAAGTAGCCTATGACACTCTCCAGCTCCCAAACTTAGTTATCCCCATACCAAAAATCACGTTGATCCGTTGCTCGCTCCCTTTTAACGTGAAAGACGAACAAACAAGCACATTTTCCCATTTATAATATTAGTACTTATGGATGTTTGGTGTTCTCCTTTAATATCAGGCTGTAGGCATTTTTTATTATTTTTAAGTACCAGTACCTACCTACAATTATTTTCATGACCCTGTTTTAAAGATTTTACTGTACTTAGGTACATACCTACTAATATTAAAAATGTGAATGTAACTCTGTGAATTTTTTTATCCACAACCGGTTAGCACTAAAGGGCTTATTACACTTATCCTAGTTAGGATCCTAATTAAGCATACATTGCCTTCGTTGAGCTTATTTTTAGCAAGTGATGCAATCAAAACAATCAATTTATGCTTAATTAGGATCCTAACTAGGATAAGTGTAATAAGCCCTTTATCCTTCATCGCACTTGCCCCCGGATTCACGAAGCGTCGAAAACGGAATCGGATTCGAATTCTTTGCTTTGTCTTTGACTATTCTATAGTAAGTGAGAGAGACAGAGCATACATTCCGCTGTCGGGAGCGTTTCCGACGGTTCGTAAATCAGGAGGCTGATGTCCACACAGCCATTGGTTTCCAAGATGCAGTTCTTCGAAAATAGGCAATTTCTTCTCAATGGTTTGGGCGCTGAAGAGACAAACGTCTACCTTCAGAAGACCACGAAGGGCGAAGCTGGTTGCTGTCACTACTCTACGACCTCCTACAACCACCAGGGGGGCAATCGCGCTAACACAAACTCGACTTAATCGCGATTGGACCATAACCAAACCGTAACTTTTGACATGTTTCGTATCGCGGTAATGTTTTGACAGCTAGCTCAGACGAAACTTTACCATTATTGGACCGTTACCGTTCGATATCAAAAAGTTTAGGCGAGGCTACTTTTTTAGGATCGTTTCATGATCGTTCGTCAAACAAGTGGTGTTTAATAACGCAATTTAGTATTTTAATGTGTTTTATAGGCCAAAATGTTTGAAGTGCTAAGATTGTTAAAATACGACTGTCGAAGGATTTAATTCGGAAAATTACAAAGTGAATTATCTCCACATAAGCCACCAACTCTTCATTCTGATGCATTGAAGAGACAAAGGTAGGTAAAACTTTAATAACCACAACGAATAAAACATATGTTTATTCTTAAAATACAAAGATATCAGTGTCTCAACATTGGTGTTTGTTTATTTACAGATTTTAGTTGCATATTCATTCCTATGTTACTGGGTCCTAACTCCTAAGAAACTATTATTGGGGACGCCGCCGTGACCATTGTGTCTCCTAAGCCTGTATCTCAAAAGCAATAACTACACTAAGTGACAAAAGCTTTGCATAAGCGATGCATTTCAAACAAATATTTTGTCCCACCATTTCAACAACAACACTCCGACCTGATTATGTGAAAAGGCAGTAAGTTCTAGAGATATATTATTATAAATGTGTTGTATATACAAATGATGAGTACTAAAATTTGTTTATTTTATTTTACAGATACCTACTTTACAATGCCTGGAGCGGTGGGCTGTATTGATAGGTGGGACCCTTTGGCAATTGTACACCCACAGCAGAACATAAGGAGAGGTTTTATTATAGGAAAGACTTATTATTGTTAATTTATTGTTCCAATTACTTAGTTATAAAATTAATTTAAGTAGAAAGTGTTATGCAATAAGTGTTTCTTGCATAACACTTCATAGTTTTTTCATAGAGAAAGTAACCTATGTCAACGGGTAAAAATTAATATTTTATCAATAACATTATTTGTCCCAATGTTAAAAAATTAATTTAAGTAAAAGAAAGTGTTATGCAATAAAAGTGTTTTATTTTCTTAATTTAAGAGAAAGTAAATAAGTAAAAGGGTAAAAAATAAACTCGAGTACAGTTCTTATCATAGTGTATTTCTATTTCTATATCCTAATAAACTAACAAAATATTCTATATAAACTACCATACATTTTAAAACAATTATTGCTATCAAACTAATAATTTTATTTTCCTTAAGATTTAAAATAATTTTCATACATTTACAATGCTATTCTGTAAGTAAAGGGAAGGCCGGATTCCCCGAGTTCAGGCGGGATCGAATCCTGCCTGAAAGGTACTAGCAGGACTGCTGGACTTTTACTATCACAGTTTTTCCTTTAATAATTCTCCTAACAAATCTCATTGCTGGTGATACTGAAACAAAACATAAGTTACCTAGTTAATTACCTACCGTAAGTAGTAAAAAATTGGTCAGCTTTTATAGTAATATTATAACATGAATATACCTGTTGACTAAAATGATCTATGCTTTCTGGTATTCATTTAAATGCTTCTGCAAATATCTAAGGCCTTGGGCATTCTTTAAGATTGTTTAGGTTTTTTTATTTGTAAAACCATCACCCTCGGCACCCTTGCCTTGTCTAAGGCTGAAGCTGAGGTCATCCGAGATGCTGAAAAAAATGCGTTTTTTTTTATATAGTTGTTATTGGTGTAAGTAAGTATTTAAAGCATGAATCACTTTCATATTTTAAACTAGGAATTGGAAAAGTAATTTAATAATAAACTAACCTTAATTTATTGTTCTTGTTTAACATTTTGTAATGGACCAACATCATTTCCTCAGATGTTGTTTGTATTGTATCTCTTGTTATACGGTGGCATTCTTTAATTTCTGTAATAGGTATTATATGTTTTATTACACAACAAACATTTGGTAGATGATTATTATGAATTTATGGCTAATGCAGTGCACTTCTAGTATAATAAAATGTGGTACCTACTCATCTAATATAATTCTTGTTTCTTCTTTTAAAGTATTCATCCACTTGAAAACATTCTCACGAACAAACTTAATACCACCTTAATACTTTCAGTCATTTTTCAGTAAACAAAATATCAACTAAGAGTAGTATTCCACTATTTCCACTTATTAAATACTTGGTAAAAGAAATTGGACGAGGACGAATTCATGAATAGTTTCATTGATAAATTCTTTGATCAAATGCATATTGGTCAAAGATCTTTGATAAGTGGAATACGCCCTTAGAACTGTCACTTTTGCGAGGTCAAATAACAAGTAGTGTTGTGGTAAAATTGATAAGTCGACCGTCGATTGTACAAAAAAGCATATACGAATGAAAATGTACGAATGGCATCTCTAACGTTTTTGATCCGCTATTGGTGTGGAAATGGTTAAAGTTTGGTTGACGTTTAAACTTTATGGCAATACCGATTTGAACCTTAATTGGATCTTTATCAGAACTGAAACACTATCGAAACGAAACCAAACTTTTATCTTTTGAAATAACGCGATCGCCCCCCAGGGTGCCTACCATCAACTTTAAGACAGCGATTCAAATATAGCGCGATGCAGAATAGGTTCCTAAAATGAATTGCTTTCTTTCGTACTCTGACCTTCTAAAAACTGGATCGCAAATGAATTGCTAAATGTAAATGACCGAACGATTTGTGTCCTTCTACCCATCTCTTTCACTCGATTCTGTCATGCCCGGAGAGTGAAAGGGACGGGTATAGCCCGCAGGTGACATGTTAGCTTGGCCGAGTTATAAGTCAAATAAGAGTTGATGACAGCTCAGCGGCTGTGAAATGTCATTGAATGATCACTGAATCGCTGTCATTGATATTAAGCTGTCGTGGTACGAATAAGCGAAGCAGATCAGTTTAGGTTCTAAACAAAACCGCAATAAGAGTTGATGGTAGGCACCCTGGACTCCCAGCGATCTCCAGGGACGGAAATATTTACCTACGCGTTTACCGTGTGCGATACCACCTCAGCACTGTTTGGCCAAGCAAAGACCAAATCACCACACTCCTGAGCTAGAGTGAACCAGTTAGCGAGTTAGATTTAAACTTTTTATTTCTTTAATGGATTCGCTTGAAACTTTGTACATAGGTTCTTCAATGACGTAACGTAAGTGAGTACTAATAGAGGGTAGTACGTCAGACTAAAGGCTTGAGCACACCAAACGCGGGTCAGAAGCAGAGCAGGTCAGTAGCAGCGCGGGACCGCGCGGTAGTCGGCACACTGAACGCAGCAGCAGTTTCAAAGCAGTTGCAACGCGGGCCCGCGTTCAAACCGCGTTCTCCCACAATCGCAGCTTGTATGTTACATTCCTATAATATTTGTCCTTTAAATCATATAAACATTTATATTTACGAACTAATTATATTAGTTTTTCACCGGAATCCATCACGAATATCAAAAAATACAACTCTCGTCAACTGCTTTCGACGCGCTGCGCTGCACTGCAAACGCCCTGCCTCGGTGTGTCATGCTAACATGGCCGCCATAGTTATACAACAGCGCGGGCCCGCGCTCAAACTGCTCTGCGCCGCGCCTGCGCTGCTTCTGCCCCGCTCCCGCGCCGCCGCCGCCGGTTTGTAGTCCGGCAGTTGCAGTGCGGCGCGGTGCGGCGCAGAGCAGTTTGAGCGCGGGCCCGCGTTCAAATTTAGTGTGACGTAGTTTATAGAGTTTCTTATTTTACAACATGCGCGGGCCCGCATTCAAACAGCGCTGCTCCTGACCTGCGTTTGGTGTGCCTTTGTGATAGTGGTAGCTTGCCAAGCGGACTAAGTACAGGTCCTACTACCAAACAAACCGAATACAAAATGTACCCTCACTGGGAATCAAATCCGGGATCTGTAACCACTAGACCACAGAGGCGGTTACTTGGACCTAGAACAGTAAATGTCGGATTTCTTTAATTTATTGTACTTATTAGACGCAAGTATAAATAATAATTGCCTACAAGCAGCCGTCTCGGTCGTTTGCCGGTTGCAATTGCAATTATAAAATTATATTACCTTGTTGGAAATATGCAGCGTGCAGCCGGTGTGTGACGTTAGTATTTAGGTACGTTATACGTAGGTATCTGTATAATTTATGTTACGCTAAACCAAAAATAGTAAATAATATGAAACATAGACGACTGTTTTGGTGCAGAGTTTGGAATACCTGCCTTTTGCGCCAGAGCGGCCCCGTTCGATTCTTGGACAAGACAAATATTTGTGTGTATAAACGAACTAGGTGTTATTGTTGATCGAAGGTATAAACATGTCTATTTGTCTTGGTCTGGGTATTTTCTATGTAGGTACCTGCTTATAGTAAGTATGCATTTACAAACAAAAAGTATACAGGGTGTTAGGGGCACCGTTGCAAAATCTTTAACCATGGCTTCAGACCATCATGCTGAACAACGCACAACAAGAATTCTTTGACGGTAATGAAAAAAATATTTCGACTCTCCATACAAAATGTCCCGATAAGTTGCTAAATTTGTATGAAATTGTATGCTGCTGTAATTGTATTCTTGTTAAAGTTTTTGCAAAGGTACCCCTAACACCCTGTATTTATACGTTATATCACTATCACGTTTCCATGATATTCATAATTATATTTACACTAGCTTTCCGCCCGCGGCTTCGCACCGCGTGTACTACACGACATTATCCTGAGGGAATGTTATGGTTTTCCGGGATAAACAGTAGCCTATGTATCCGATCCTCCAGCTCCCAATCTACCCTACGTACAAAAAATCACATTGACCCGTTGCTCCGTTTTGATGTGAAAGACGGACAAATAAATAATACCTACTGATTTTCCCATGGGAATATGATACATTCCTGTGGTAAAAAGTAAAAGTATCCTATTATAATCCTTCCCAGGGTCTCAAACTATTTACTTGAATACCAATTTCTGTACGCAAATTTGCCCACGCTTAAAGTTATTTTCCCATGGGAATGAGCCTTATTCCCGCGGTACAAAGTAGTATATGGCCTTCCTAGGGTCTTAAACTATCTCCATTACAAATTTCATTTAAATCGGTTCAGCTGTTTGACGTGAAAACGGGACATACAGACAAACAAGCAAACATACACATTTTCGCATATAATATTAGTAGGGATGAGTTTACAAAATTTGTGTGATTGTAAGAAATTATTTATTTATTATTAGCAGGTTATAAATGTTGCCGGCTATTTTGTAAAGAAAATAAATCTATTGTCCATTAGTTCGCGTTAGTGTATAATTATATTTTTTGCCATTAGTAGTGTAGTGTACGTAAGCCTACTTTGTGGCCACTTTGAGGATTTTCCAACCTAGGACCCAAATACCAAACAAACGCATGCCGGACCTCTAGAGATAGCAGCATCTTGAAAACCAGTTCGTACACCACTCGGCCAAGGAGGTCGTCAATGATCAATGATAAATTATAATAAAAATTTAAAAAAAATTAAAAAATTACGTTGGATGCTGGTAGCATTGCCTTTTAAACGCGATTACATAATACCTCAGATCATATAATACTAAAATAGTATTATATGATCTGAGCATAATACCTACCTATATGCAAGTATCATAAATACTTCTAATTTTTTAGTAAAAATTTAATTTTTATGACAAGCTTTTTTGCTGACTGTACTTTAATATTGTATTGTCATCTGAACCAAACCTGTATACAAAATTTCAGCTCCATCGGACACTGGGAAGTGGGTCAAATTAAGCTTGCAAGATATATCCCCCACTAACTAACAATGGCAAGTTAATAATAAGTTTTTAGTAAAAATTTCATTTTTATAACAAGCTTTTTTGCTTACTGTCCTCTAATATTGTGTTGTCATCAAACCTGTATACTTACAAAATTTCAGCTCCATCGGACACAGGAAAGTGGGTCAAATTAAGCTTGCAAGATTTGTCCCCCACTAACTAACTAACATAATAACTAATTAACTAACATGGCAAGTTAATATAAAGCTTGTAAAAAGAGTCCAGCGCATATACATTTACGCATACCCAGCCACTATAGAAAGAGGTTACAAGAAGTATGTCACGCATTTAAATTTATAGATGTAGGTACGTTACCTCGAAAATATGAAGAAATCATTATCGTAAAAAGGGAAAATGTATGGTTACGAAGATTGTTTTTGTTAAATAAAAGTCACACACAGTATTATTCTACCTTACCTTTTACTTAAATTGCCTAATAAAGTTATCACTTTTTGCTTTTACTTACAATTTCTTAGTTGGATAGGTTTTATTTAAATTATTTAAAAAAAAAACAGCATCAGCATCAACTGATATTAATTAAAAAATCTGCATCAGCATCAGCATCCGCTGATCTTTAAAAAACCTGCATCAGCAACAACCCTGCTTTGGAGTACGTGCTGTTGCCCACCCAGCTTTCAGGAGAAGGTTTTGATTATTTGGGCCAATTGCTACTCTTCGAACTCTCACTCGTCAGAATTTTCTAGTTTTTTATGTTTTGACATTTATTTATGCAGATACTAGCGACCGCCCGCGGTATCACCCGCTTGGTTCCCGTTCTCGTGGGAATATCGAGATAAAAAGTATCCTTTGTGTTATTCCAGCCTATATTCATCTAACTCTTATTCTGTGACTCTGTTGCAAATTTTATCCAGATCCGTTCAGTAGTTTTTGCGTGAAAGAGTAACAAACATAGGTTCATCCATACTCACATTTATAATATTTGTAGGATATTTATTACCATGGATCAAAAGTAAAAAGCTAATCAATTTTTTGAATTATGATTTTGTTTTCAATTAAATGACAATCGAGTGCTAAGATTTATGATGTTTTAATTGAAATTGCATTTGAATTTTAACTTAATTGTTATTAGTAATGTAAGTGAATTCTATGTCTAAATTTAAATTTGCATATTGATTTTTTTATTATGACATGTACTTCTGTGCATTCTGCCCACTAGCGCCGCCATTGAAAAAAAAACATAGTGCTTAAATAAAGACGAATTGTAAATTATATCTCTGCAGTGTACTCCGAAGAAGCTTTGTGGTACTTTCTTTTGCTTTTTCTATATTTTATAGCTTCTCGTTTAATTTAATTAAGTTTTATTGCTAAAAGTGGCCACTTTTCGCAAAAAACTGAATTAAACTAGACGACAGATAAAAAGTACCACAAAGCTTCTTCGGAGTGAACTGCAGAAAGTTATTTTACAATTTCGTCTTTATTTAGGCACTATGATTTTTTTCTATGGCAGCGCTAGTGTGCATACTGCACAGCCTTATAAAAACCTACCTAGGTATATATTTTTAAATATTTTAATTGTTATTAGGTGATTATAATTTTTTATTTTAATATGATATTCAAACATAATATACTTAACACATTGTTATTGAATAATAAACATTGAAACATTGAAAAGAGAGTCATGGATAGCAAAGTAATGGTGATGCGAAAAAAACATGAAAAACAGAGATACTGATTTAACAATTTTATACTGTGGCTTAATAATACATTATTAAGTTAACATAGCGAGTTGCAACTTGCAACCGTTGTAGTAAGGTTTGTTATGTGAGTTAATAAGGTTGTAAATCTACATTTTACATAAACGTAGCAATAAAGTAAGACGTAACTTCCATACGATACGTTCCTCAAGTTATGCTTATCTGTTTTAAAAAGAAATAGTGAAATTCAGCGGTTTCAATGTAGTAGTGTTGTGATACTGTATTAGTGTTTGAAAATTACTATTGTTCTCAAAGTAAGTTATACTTTCACTCTCAAAGTAAGTTATTTTATTATAATTGGATATTTGAGTTCTTAAAGTTTAACGTTTCTTTAATTAATGTAAGTAATTTGTTTTATCAATACGATTTTTTTTCCACAACGGGGTTGCACTTAGTCTTCAGCACACCTGATGTTAAGTGGTGATAAGGCTGAAGGTGGAAGCGCACTACCTACTCCCGGAATCCTCAATCACTGAGGAGCTGACTATCTTATCTCTAACTGCCGGAACACAATAATGCTGAAAACATCATTGTTATGGCGCCAGACTTAGATAAGATGGTGGTAGCTAGCCAGGTGGTCTAAGAATTAGTCCTACCACCAACCAAACCGAATACAATATGTACCCCCACTGGGAATCGAACCCGGGACCTCTTGGTCTGAAATCGGTGGTGTGAACCACTAGACCACAAAGGCGGTTGAATATCTAATTTTACAGTATACAGGGCGTCCCAAAACTATGCCACATGGAGGGAAAGTACCTTAAATACTGAAGATATCAAATTTTACCGAAAGGAGACTTCATTTTTATTTCAAAAAGAAAACGAACTGCATTCAAAGAATTTCAAATAGTCGCCTGTCTGAACTGGGAATCGAACCCATTGAATGCGTAAAAAATATTTATTTTTATTGTACTGATTGAAAGGTTCGATTATACCTAAGCATTTCTTCTAAGTAACAGAGCATCTTAAATAAAAAGAAGACTACGAAATTTAACATTTAATGTTGAATAACAAGTTTGTGCAGCGTTATGGATAGCGTTTTCTATGACTGTCGTGCTCAGGTATTACTAATGAGTGAAGGTTGGAGCAATTATACCTAATTTCCCTATCATAAGTGTTTGATAAAGTTATGATGTGATAAGTAACACCACCTCAGTTGGTTTAAAAAGGTTTGCATAATTCAGGGCGTCCAATGACTATGTCACATGGTGGCATAGACCGCACCAATTACTGTAGATAGCAAACTATATTTTTATTTAAATAACAATACGAACTGCATTCAAAGATTTTTAAATAAAAGCATGTCCAACCGAGAGTCGAACCCGTACCAAATTATTTGAACTTATTTAAACCAATCGAGGTAGTGTTTGTTATCACATTGAAACTTTAACTTAAGATTGGATCGACAGTCATAGAAAACGCTATCCATAACGCTGCACAAACTTGTTATTCAACATTAAATATTAAATTTCGTAATCTTCCTTTTATTTAAGATGCTATGTTACTTAGAAGAAATACTTAGGTAAAATCGAGCCTTTCGATCGGTACAATAAAAATTAAATGAATATTTTTTTTACTTTCAGTGGGTTCGATTCCCAGTTCAGACCGGCGATTATTTAAAATTCTTTGAATGCAGTTCGTATTCTTTTTAAAATAAAAATGAAGTCTCCTTTCAGTAAAATTTTATATCTTCAGTATTTAAGGTACTTTCCCTCCATGTGGCATAGTTTTGGGACGCCCTGTATACACGTTTTACTTTTACACTTGTTCTCTTTATTTATTTTTAAAAATATGAATAAGTATGTACGTACTTTCTTCTTACTTTATATTCACCGAAAATTAAATGATGTGATAATTGAACACCTAAGTAGGTACCTATAGTTATAAGTAATTCACACTTTTTGCAATTTGATCAATAAATGTTCATCGGCAACTATTATTTTTAAGAGATTTTATGCTTCAATTTTATCGTGAGGGATAAACACGGAAGAGCTATTTTTATGAATGGATGACGATTTTCCTCCATTTGAATAAAATTTATTGAACGATTTGTTAGATAGATAGATAGATAAACACTTTATTGCTTACACAGAGATACAGGTACATAAACAACAGAAACAAGTAAATTTAGTTACAATACAATACATACAACGCTTTTTATTATTAACTTGCCATGTTAGTTAGTGGGGGATAAATCTTGCAAGCATAATTTGACCCACTTCCCAGTGTCCGATGGACCTGAAATTTTGTATACAGGTTTGGTTTAGATGACAATACAATATTTAAGTACAGTCAGCAAAAAAGCTTGTCATGAAAATCAAACTTTTACTAAAAACTTATTAAATTTCTTTTACTTCTAAAGTGCTCTTTGAACCATGTAGGTAATCAATCACAAAAATCGTGTATTTGTGTGCCTATATTTTGCGTCTATTACCTATGTATTTCCTCCATATATATGAAACAAAAGAAAAGTCGAAAGCCAGAAGCAAAGAAATCGCAAAGATTTCATCTCGCTTGATCGCCGCCCGTTACTATTATACCGGAATGCGAATCGATGGATGGATGGATTTGGTAGAAAAATATATTTCGGTATTTTTCGGCAAAAATGCTGAAATTACTTTTATGGCTGAAATATATTTATCATCGAAACAATTAATGTTCTTTTCACAATTTTCTCTAGTAGCATATTCTCCAAGTCTCGCATTATTTTCTGGTAGCAAATTTTTAGCTCGCGTTTATTCCTAGACGCAATTTTGGATATACCCATGTCTAAGTTTATGCAGAAAATTTGTAGTGCGCCTTTATTCCCATACCTACGCTATTTCCATATTAGCCCAGTCAACGAAGAGATATAGAGGGAAAGCCTTGGAACAGAATTTTTGACTTTGTAACTTTGTTTGGACTACCTTAGGAGGTAAACATATCAAAAGTAGCCCGCCTGTAGCCCTTAAGCCGGGGGGAGGGGGCGGTTTGAGTTTGAAGGTCTCATTTTTGGTTTTTGAATTATATCTTAGAAACTATGCGTACCAGCGACATGTTTACAAAATGTCGCTGGGACGCAAAATTAAAGCTAATCAAATTTGCTACAAGTTCTATTTAGTCAAAATTTTCATTCTTTATTGAATTTATTCTAGACTAGCGGATCCTCGCGGTTTTACCCGCGTGGTACCCGTTCCCGTGGGAATATCGGTATAAAATATAACCTATGTCACTCGGGAAGACTGTAACTTTCTAACGGTGAAAGAATTTTCGAAATCGGTCCAGTACTTTTTGAGTTTATTCGTTACATACAAAAATACAAATCTTTCCTCTTTATAATATTAAGTACTAGCGCCCGCTCGCGGTTTCACCCGCGTGGTTCCCGTTCCCGTGGGAATATCGGGATAAAAAGTACATATAAACCTTCCTCTTGAATTACTCTATCTATTAAAAAAAAACGCATCAAAATCCGTTGCGTAGTTTCAAAGATTTAAGCATATACAAAGGGACATAGGGACAGAGAAAGCGACTTTGTTTTATACTATGTAGTGATAGATCAACGGAAAGTACCCTATGAATTTTGATTGCCTTGAGAGTGACGAAATATGCGTGTTTTTCGGCACAAACGGCCGTACCTTTTTTTAGTTAACTGAGAAGTTTGATATTTTCACAGCTTCAAGGGACTGTAAACTTGAGTCGATACCTTCAAGCGCTTCCGAGATAAAGGGTCTTGACAGACAGACTGGCAGACAGACAGACAGTTAATGATTTTATAACAAATGTATAGTTTTCAGATTTTTCTCTGTACTTCTAGTTTAAGACGATATTACTTGCCAAATTTCAGAGTTCTAGGTCAACGGGAAGTACCCTATGAATTTTGATTCCCTTGAGAGTGTCGAAATATGCGTTTTTTTGCGGCACAAACGGCCATATCTTTTTTTTACGTTAACTTAGAAGTTTGATTTTTTCACAGCATCGAGGGACCGTAGACCTTAGTATATGGTTTTAATTTCAACTCGATAACTACCTCCACGCGTTTCCGAGATAAAGGGTCTTGACAGACAGACGGACGGACAGACAGACAGACGGATAACAAAGTGATTATATAAGGGTTCCGTTTTTTCCTTTTAAGGTACGGAACCCTAAAAATATGTGAATGTGTCCTTAGAAATTTACAGCATTCTTTATTGGTACCAACAGAGCGCTTTGCTGTTGGTTTCGCACCTTTGTACCTACAAAACCTGCAAGTTACCTTATTTAATTTCAACTAAATACCTAAATGCGAGTACTTCTATAAGATGTTTGACAAATAGTATACAATATTAGCCTCATTTCTGGGGCCAGCCAGAGCCTCATTTCTGGGGAAAAGCATAGCCTTTTTTAATAAAGTTCCACAGCATATAATTGAACTACCATTGCATAAATTTAAATGTTACATTAAAGAGTCGCTGATGAGCAAAGGATACTATAAAGTAGACGATTATTTGAATGACCGCAATGCATGGTCATGATGTAACACATAACATAATCACTGTTTAATATGATGTATTTTTATACTAAGCAATTGTTGTATTAGTAACGATATGTTTTTTTTTGTAAATGTCGTTACCTAACTAAGAAACGCTGGCAAGTTTCTTGCGCCCATTCTTCTTGTCAGTTAAAAAAGTCTTGAATGGGTGGTAGGAAAATATTGACGATTCATAAGTACATATTTATTATGTCTAAGTGAATAAAGAATATTTTTATCTTTTATCTTATCTTTTTTATGAATTTTTCGTAGGTCTTTCTCAGGGTTTATGGACAACATAACATAATTTACGAGAATTGTCAAAGGGCTTAATTGTGACTCATTGCAGAACATGATATAACCTCACAGCATACTCTTCCGGTCATTTGAGCTATGCTGTCCATGTTCATTGATACAGTCACTATACAGTCACATAACGATCCTCCACTACATACAATAGTGCTAAGAAGACTTATAATAAAATTGTTATTATTATTTATTATTCAGGCAGGAAGTTAAGACAACTGATAAATGCCTGTATCCAATGACAATTAAAGTAGAAAAATAATTTTGTTTGATATAGGTAAATATAAAATATCGAATTTAATTGACTTTGTTTTATTTTTATTTGATATTTATGATAACTTATGGTTTCTTATCCGCAACAGCATAGTTAGGCCCGAGTTCACCAACAGGCGGTAACGCTAACCGTTGGTTAACCCATACGAACACCAATCAGTTGCATTAGCCTTCATCACACCGATGTTAAGGTGGTTCGATAAGCTCAGAAGCGCCACCAATGGAAATAAATCATTTACGATTTATCAAGGGCTTAGAATAAAAGTTTCGGTTTTTTTGCACAACTAGAAGAGTAAAGTGCAATTTTTAAGTGTTTATTCATGGCCTCAAATATGAGCATTAAGTTATGGATCTCGATATTGCTAAATGTGGCCACTATTGGCACTATTGAGATTCACGACTTATTGCTTAAGTTTGAGTTCTCAAAAGTATATTTATAAAATGCATTTTACTCTTTTATTTGCGCAAAATAACCGAAACTTTTAATCTAAGCCTTTAATAAAATGTAATTGATTTATTTCCATTGGTGGCGGTACTGAGGTCATCGAACCACCTTAAGTGAAGATAACGTTGAAGGTGGCAGCGCACTGCTCCCGGAATCCTCAACTACTAAGGATCTTATCACTCTGCCGGAACACAACAATCGTGAACTCATCATTGTTACGCTTGAGATAAAATAAAGTCATTTACGTCTTTTGCAGACGATTCAGTCAGAGTCTCGGAGCACGAAATAAATAGGGAGGCAACTTGTTCGGTGGCGATAAACCAATGTGAATGCGGCAAATTATCCCGCAGCGCAGGGTGCCTACCATCAACTCTTATTGCGGTTTTGTTTAGGACCTAACTGATCTGCTTCGCTTATTCGTACCACGACAGCTAAATGTCAATGACAGCGATTCAGTGATCATTCAATGACATTTCACAGCCGCTAAGCTGTCATCAACTCTTATTTGACTTATAACTCGGCCAAGCTAACATGACACCTGCAGGTTATACCCGCCCCTCTCACTCTCCGGGCATGACAGTATCGAGTGAAAGAGACGGGTAGAAGAAATAAGGACACAATACGTTCGGTCAGTCCACAGCCATCTCTATCGTCTTCTACAAGCCATGCGCATAAAGTTGGCAACGTAGTAGTGAACCGATTTGACACCGTTTGCACCGTTTGACAGGTAAACAGCGAGTAAACCTCGAGTACTGAATCCTATGGAGATGGCATATCTTCTATACATCTATACAAATAAATAAAATTGGAGTGTCTGTTTGTAACATTAAATAACCGCTTTTTACTACGTACATATGATTAAATATACGGTACATATACCAAAATGACATGTTTTACAATTTTTGTCTGTCTGTCTGTTTGTTCCGGCTAATCTCTGAAACAGCTGGACCGATTTTGACGGACCGATTAATACGACAATTAGATAAAATTGAATTCCAAGATTTTCCCACATTGTGACTTAGTTACACCTCACTTTTTCGTAGGTATGCCACCTCCATAGGATTTAGTACTCAGAGGAGTAAACCGGTTCACAGCAATGTTGCCGTTCCGTATCATAGCATGGCTTGTAGAAGACGATAGAGACGGCTGTGGTCAGTCCAAAGCCGTCTCTATCGTCTTCTACCGATAGGGACGGCTGTGTGTAGCATAGCTGTGGTCAGTCACATTTAGCAATTCATTTGCGATCCAGTTTTTAGAAGGTCATAGCACAGATGTAGCACAGAGGAAAAAAAATACTACGTTCTGTGGTCGTAGTACGAAAGAAAGCAATTTATTTTAGGAACCTATTCTGCATCGCCCTATTTTTGAATCGCTGTCTTAAAGTTGATGGTAGGCACTCAGGCCTGGTAGCTGGCCTGGGTGGCGCAAAAGTAATGACACTATAAAAAATACGTATGTTTTTTTTTATATGACATGTAAAATTCACTAAAAATAAACATGGACCGATATACCCTCAAGAACGTGGAATAATCGTGTCATTGTTTTTACGTAAAAACACAAAGTTATAAAAACACAACGTGAATTTCATCGACGATTTAAGATGACCCGATTTGACCTGTCCATACTTCTTTCTTTGGGGTTATTTGAAATCTCTGGTGTATTTAAACTAGCCACAGACTCTCGCAGCCCTGAAAGACAAAATTTATCAAGAAAAGGATTATTATTATTTAGCATTATTGTGTTTCGGCAGTTAGAGATAAGATAGCCAGTTCCTCAGTGATTGAGGATTCCGGGAGTAGTGCGCTTCCACCTTCAGCCTTATCACCACTTAACATCAGGAGTGATGCAGGCTAAGTGCTACCCGTTGTGGATAAAAAAAAACATCAGTGATTTGGTGAGTAGGTACTTATGGTTTAAGTATAACTTTATTTACAACGGCTAAATAATGTATGTATGTAACCAACATGCAATAAACATTATGACTATGACTATGATCTTTCTAATTGCTGCCTTACCTAGTCATTGCCGTAAGTTGAAGGAAAATCTCAATATCGGAAAATCAACTTAACATCGGTGTGACGTAGAACTGAACAGGTGTTACCTGGGTCAGGCCGTAGATTTTGCCACAAATAGCGCAATGGTGACGCAAAATTTTCTACGAGTCGGTCGCACAAAGTGGTGCAAAATGGTAGCGCAAAATTATTAAGGAGCACGTACATTAATGTGATTTTATTTAACAAACATGTACTAACAAGAGGTATTGCATCAAACTAGAAAAAGAAACACGATGTTGGTATGTAAGTATGTTTAATTAATAATTAACAATAATGTACCTATGAGTAATTCTTTTTTATATATTGCGCACAATGAAAAGTTAAACAGGATGACAAAAACTAGTAAGTACCTATGTATGATTTGTTCAATTTACAAAAAAAATACATTTAATTTGTTAGATGGAGGTATTTGGTATCATTCGTTATTAATTATATAAATATAATACAACTTTAAAATTTATTTCAACTCTTTTCAATGTTTGAGAGTCCATTACTTTAACTCTAGCAACAACCTGCTTGAAGTATCACTTTTAAAAGGACCTGCCAACCATTAGGATGCCAAAAAAAAAAAAAAAAAAGTTACATGGGTAAGTTAGTATGAAAAACTAGTAAGTACCTATGTATGATTTGTTCAATTTACAAAAACAATACATTTAATTTGTTAGATGGAGGTATTTGGTATTATTCGTTATTAATTATATAAATATAATACAACTTTAAAATTTATTTCAACTCTTTTCAATGTTTGAGAGTCCATTACTTTAACTCTAGCAACAACCTGCTTGAAGTATCACTTTTAAAAGGACCTGCCAACCATTAGGATGCCAAAAAAAAAAAAAAAAAAGTTACATGGGTAAGTTAGTATGAAAGTGACGAAATTCCAAAACTTATAAAATACAAAATAAAAAAAAACTTTGGACCTAGGTAAAATCTTTGAGGCTGGTTAGGTAGCAGACCACCGCACCTACCCCTATTTTCGTATGTTTAACGTTCTGCCGAACACCCTGTACTTATAGAATATTAATAAAAGCTAACAAATCAATTAATAGTAATGCTAGTCATGTTTTTAGCGGAATTACAGCTAAAAGTAATTTCAAAATAATAAAAAACTTGAAAACCTTGTGTGCATGCACTATTATTCAATAGCGTAAAATAAGTGGCGCAATTTCTACGCAACCGGTATCGCAAAGTGACATAAAGACAGTTTTGCGGAACCGAGGCGCAAATGAAATCGATTATAACTCTTAAAATATACTATATTACAAGGCTAGTTTAACATATACAGATCACACACATCTAATTAAACCATGCGCAACAAAAATTATAAGTTTTAATCAAAAACTTACCTTGAAATCTCAAAAAATGCACTCTGCAAAGTAGGCGACACTTTTCACTTTGATCGGAGTTGACACCGAAATGTCAAAAAATATGGTCGTCAACGCTGCATTGACCATAGAATACGATACTTTGGTGATGCCAGCACTCAAACAAAATCTTAATAAATGTTTTAAAACCATAAAATGGGTGAAAATGGTTACGCAATATAAGTAGCGCAAAGAAATGGTTTTTCAAAAAAAAAATCTTATTGCCGAAAACTTATCTTTTTTCTTAGGAAAGACGCAAAGATATTAAAGGAATGGCAACCTTATTATTATTTTATAACGTCAAATCAAACAGCTCATCAATAAGTTAAAAAATGATAATTTTATCGATGTTTAAGCTGTACACCTACCAATGCGGATTCGCGGTTTTTATAAAAAATCCGTCACTTTTGGTAGGGAAATGTCAAATAGTTTTCCAAATATATAAACTTATCCAAATATCTATATCTGCTTTGGTTTGCTATTTCTTAGGAAACACGATGATAAGATTGAGACATCTCTAAGAGTACTATATTTAAAATTATATGAGGCGGAGACTTTTGTACCCTCAAATGTGGCAAAATCTACGGCCTGACCCACCTACGTCTTTATAGATTTAAAAAAATACAGAAGTACAATGATAGAAAGTCTATAACGGAAATGTAAAAATACTTTTTTTATTTTTATTTTTTATCCACAAGGGGGTAGCACTTAGCCTTCATCACACCTGATGATAAGTGGTGATAAGGCTGAAGGTGGAAGCGCACTACTCCCGGAATCCTCAATCACTGAGGAACGGGCTATCTTATCTCTAACTGCCGGAACACAATATGCTGAAAACATCATTGTTATGGCGTCAGAATTAGATAAGATGGTGGTAGCTAGCCAGGCGGACTAAGAACAAGTCCTACCACCAACCAAACCGAATACAATATGTACCCCCACTGGGAATCGAACCCGGGACCTCTGGGTCTACAATCGGTGGTATAAACCACTAGACCACAGAGGCGGTTAAAATATTTGCATCGCAGGGGTGACAAACCTACTTTAACATGTGTGTGACAATTTGATTGATTTTGATTTGTATTTTGTTTACTTTACGTGGGCTCCTATCTGCTTCGCGTACAGTGCTTCTTTTACATTATTTCGTAGATTTCTTGTTGTGTCTGTTATTGTTAAGTTTGAAGCGTTGTTACTTATTACTATTGTGTCTCTACTATTACTATCTAACCCAGTTTGCATTATCTTATGCGCTTTAACCCAACATATAGGTAAGTAGTTCTTATAAGTAGATTTTAACAAAATCTGTAAAACCAAAACCTCACAATAAATTTAAAAGAGACATGAAGAAAAAGGTTTACGATACCCTGTTCCCAGACTCTAATGTGAAAGTGACATTATTTTTTTGCACCGAATTATAAAACGTACTTTACACACCACTAAATTTTAATTACATTATATAATACTATAATTTTTAGTATGTGGCCAACCAAAAATCGCTAAACAAATAATCAGCTGTTCCATACATTTCAGTCGAGTCAATGTTTTGACGACCGATTTGGCGCAGGGGTAGGATACCTGCCTTGGTCTCGAGTTCGATTCCCGAACAAGACAAATGTTTGTGTGCATGAACATGTCTATTTGTCTTGGTCTAGGTGTTTTTCAATGTATATTAAGTATATATTTACAAACAAAAAAGTATTTAAGTATTTATCCGTTTACAAGATTTCCATGACACAGTTTCTTAATGAAATTAACATGGGCTAAGATAATTGGTGTGATTGTAAGGAGTTATTTATTTATTTAATGTTGTAAGTAGGTACTTTTGTATGGAACAGCAAATTTTTCCACCATTCCGTGGTTGGCCCCATACTAGAAATTGTTCGTCTTGTGAGGGACACTATCATCTCCTAAAACCTTTGTACTAATTAAAATTTAGTGGTGTTTTAACCGAAATAAAGTTTCCTATATTAGTTCGACCGCTTTTACGTTTCAGTAACCACCATCATGTATTCAGCCCTGGCTGTACTGGTGATCTTGCTGTACTGGGTATACTGGCGGAAGTCCAAGAAGAGGATGATAGAACTAGCATCTCAAATACCGGGACCACCTACGATCCCTTTTATAGGAAATGCCCTTCCTTTAATGGTCAACCCTAAAGGTACGGTATGCTACAGCTTCTTTTTAAAATGTTGGTAGAGAACCTCACAACTTCTATGGTTGCTGATAAATTTGTTTTATGCAACATCTCTCATCAACATCATCTCTCTCTACATAGATGGGCATTTCTACGGAGACGACCGATTGACCTACTGGAGCGAAAAAGTACCTTTAAAATTGAATTAAGTACTTGAAAAAAATCACACATATTTATAGGACTCTTGGCCTGATGGAGAGCAAACCTAGAAGACCGCCAGATTTTACATATCGCCTAAAAAAAATCTGAAAGTTCAAAAACGGGCAGAATTTGGCTTAAAATGGAGTGTCCGGTTTCCAGAATTTACTCGTTATTGTTTAATAACTTTCAAAATATTAACTTGCTCATTATGATTCTCACATTCACAGAACAAGGGATAGACAATAAAGCCATATACGTTATTATATTTATTGTACATCATTGGGTTTTAATACGGTAACGCATTTAAATTTTGTCCGAGGCGTGTGCCTCAATTCGGTGAAATTTACTTTTGCTTACCTAAATCACTAACTACGCGCAGTACGAATTCACACTACTGATTCTCGCCACCCGGGGGTTGCGCCCGAGCGGCCGAACAGTGTGGTCGGGGGACCTGTCATATTGAGGAGCATTTTTCGAAGGTTCGAAATCATTCGGTGTTTTTAGGGTCGGGTCATTTCTCAAATCGGTGTGCGGTGTGTGTTTGTTTATGAAATATTTAATGAGATTTGTGGTAAATTAATTGAGTGTTTAACTGATATCTGCTAGTATGTTTTATAGAAATTGTTGTAATTTATAATATTTTCGAGTAATTTGATGAATTGTAATATTTTCTCAATTCCGTGGATCTCAATTCCACGGAAAATGGGGCATTGAATTGAGAAAACTTACACCGAATTGAGATTTCGCATATGAATTCAGCTGTAAGGGCCATTCATAAATGATAATGGCAACCAATAGAGCATATCATAGTCGATTAGTGCGACTGCTTGAGCTGCCAGTAAAATGCCAATACACTCAGCTTGAAAGACAGTGTTATAGCAACTTAGTGGCAGCGCAATTTGTATGTTTAAGTCTTCTGAGAACACACTGTAGTGGCTCTAACCCTGATTTGTATATGTGATCGTCTAGTTATAATGTTTTTCTATGTATTTGGTGGTCTTGGTGAAAGTCGATGTTACTGGCATCTAAGTGATCTGCGAATCGTGTTTATGTTTGTACTATTTAGTAGCTGCGTGTGAATAGAACGGAAGCTCATCGAGATAAATCCATCATTCCGCAGGCCTATGGTTTTAAATAACATTGCGAAGCTTGTTAATATTAAAATGCAAATTGTTTTAATCTGATCGCGACCTTCGCCTCTCTTCTACTCTAATTCCTAAGCTATAACCAATAGATGTCTGCTCACGTAGTGGATTACACTCTGGTCGTTTAGTAGCGCCTACAAAACCTTCTAGGAAAAACCCTTCTGAGGTTTATTATTTGGGGAACGTCAGCCATCTTTGTTACGCTGCGAAGCGTATGTCAGACATCTCCAGGATGTGGACATTTATTTACTTTATTTTATAAGGTGTTCGCTAGACACCTTCCCCATAATACCATGGTATACTTTATTTATTCATATTTGTATTAATTGAGAAAGTTCGATTTGGCCAAATCGGGCGATGGCTGAACGCTATGGAAGTGCAAGTGTGACGACGACCCAGAAATGCTGCTACCCGTTCACTGAAACCCACACGCAGATAGCCTTTAGGCTCAATAAGGCTGAGCTCGCGAGTGCCGGCCAGAGCATCCCGTTCAGTAGTCTAAGAGAATAATCTCTTATAGTCAAGGGCCCTCATTCGATTAAAGTCAGTGGGTGGAATGACTAGCTCGCAGCCTCAAGCGGTCAAACACCCCAGGATTTAAACACCCTGTGCAAGTCCTATTTCATCACAGATCACCTAGTATACCTATCTCTATTTCCTATCCTAAATACAAGTCTATAAGTGCACCTAACAGCGTCTATGTCCTGTGTAGAGGCAAAATGAACTTACACATTATACCTATTCAACACTAATACATTATACTTCCTTCTGCTCTGCTCCTGTTGTCTCTCTCGTCCAAATTCAGCAGCTAGACCCCTTTACTAACACGTTTAAATAAACTACCTATACACAGGTAACCTCAACGGTTTGAATGTAGTCTCTCCCTTAAAGTCTTTAATCACTCCCTACTATCCCATGTTTATTTATTTAGGTATATGTATAGAAATCTACCTAGACCTAGACTGAAATCTAACGAATTTAGCTCATAGAAATCGTGATTCAACTGAAAGGTGTACATGTGAGAACGCAAGGTGTTAAGCGAAGTCAAACAAACTAGCTCAATGGTTCTCCTAAGTATTTCTTAGTATTTAACACGGATTTGACTATGCCTCACACTGTGCTTCCTCTTAGGAATCTTATATCTAAGCAGTAAAACATATAATTATGGAAAAAAAATATTATTTATTTAACTTAAATGTGTTTTGTTTATCTTCGAAATAGCAAAAAGAAACTGGTTTGATTATTTAAGCTGTCACCTATAGGTTGCTATATAATGACAGCTAGATTTTCAGCTCCTATCTTAAGACCATACTACATAGAGAGAAAGCGAAAATCCAAAGAAAAAACTCTCTAAGGTCATCTAGATTCACACTTAAATTTAATTAAACACACACTAAAGTTTCAATAGTTATTTTACAACTTAAGTCTAAAGTGAGATACGAACACATTTATAGAACAAACCTGTTCCATTGATTGAAAAATGGAAAGGAAAACTATTTCACATATTAGTCTAATTTAGACTTGATTATTAACATTCATGGTAGATATTAGTGTTTCGTATTCCACCAGGCTACATAAAGTTACAGTCTCTAGAGCTTTAATTAATACTTTCACGTTAACCATCCCTATCTCTGAGATTAACTATGCATCGAGAAAAGACGCAATCCAATTCAGCCTCGATTGAGGTCTAACCCGGCTCTTTGCATTTCTATCTCATTCGGTAGACCATCTTGCAAATACCTCCGTCTATTTAATATTCGACGATTGCAATAACTGAATATCTTATATCCACAACACCCTAACACAACTATTGCGCATATTAAAGCCAACACAAAATTGAGATATTCTATCGGGTTCCATTCGGTTATTAAAGCGAAACCCCCAGAATGGTGTTGTTCTTCGTATTGATACATTTCTACGTTGTATGTGATATACCGCTCGTTATTCTAGAGATTGTACCTTTATTGACACACGGAATAAGCCACAATGTACACAATTACATACCCCTCTCGACGTTGTTTAAATTCACTTTGTAAAATAGTTACACTTGTTTTAATATTCAAATCTACAATTTACTTAACAAAGTTAGTATTTAATTAATAGTTAACTCTTTAATCTTTATTTCTCACACAGTTAGTTACAACGGAGTCACGAAACTCCCAATCTATCACTCTCCTAAAATATCAAAAAGCCTCTCCCCAATGCCAGTTGCATCCCCGTTTTCTATCTTCCATCTCTACTGAAGTTATCTCCTCCCGCTCTACGCCCATCTCGATCCCTCATTGGTCAGCTTGATGCTTGCAATCTCCATGGTGACATGGTGACTCCATAGCAACTTCTCACGATCCGCCCTAACAATTCAGAGAACTCAAGTTTTTTCCTTCCTTCGTCTACTTCACCCATCTGCAACACATTTAATATCTACCAAACTCTTAGAAATCTGTGCATTTAAACTAAAATTGTCCATCATTCACCAGTTTGAATAGTTTGTCTGACAGTTGAGCGTAATTTACGGCCTACCCAAGACTTCATTTGTCTTAGTCCCCGCCGTGCGCTAATAAAACTTGTCGCTCTTAATCTATTAGAAGAAATATTCGAAACATTTTTTTGATTTTTTTTTTTTTATTCCTAGTTTTGTTTTACGAGCCCGGCCCGCACATCTGCTAATAATACGAATGCCATCACAACACCTGTCCCTGCTGCATTAGAGGTCTTGGAGGCATCGGTGTTTATCATAAGCGTTCTGTGTTGTGCCTGTCTTGCCTGAGAGCTTTCTAAGTCATCCAGTTGTATTTTGTATATCTTATCAAAGATGAAGGATGGTTTGACCTTATCACACACCGCCTCCATAAGGAGTGTTGTTTTGAAACGCTTCCTCTATCTTACCGACTGGTTGATTGAGTGCCGATTCTGTGGATTTGCTAGCACTGTAGGCGTGCTAGTGCTTATGTAAAGGATGTACAGATTGTATTGTATCTCGTAAAAACCATTCACATACCCTTTCTATGGTCTTCAGCAGGAAGGAGGAAAGGCTAATAGGTCGGAAATCTTTAGGGTTCGTGTAGTCGGACTTACCAGGTTTTGGTATGAATACTACCCTGAATTCCCTCCAGGGGTGTGGGATGTAGCCATGCGCCAGGCAGACTTGAAAAAAGATGGGTAATGACCGCAACGAGTTGCTGATCCCCATTGTAGAAGGGCAGGAAAGATGTTGTCCGTCCCTAGTGACTTAAAAGGCGAGAAACTGTTTATTGCGCATCTTACCTTTTCTTGTGTTATCACCCTTTTAGCCAAAGACCAGCGGTCATCTGTTGGATGATTTGTTACGTTCTGCCACTCGATATGCTGTAGAGGATGGCAGTTTGGAAAGTGTGTTTGTAGGAGAACGGCATTCATCTCCTCCTGGTCCAAAGTCATAGAGCTATCAGGTTTACGCAGGTTGCCCAGTAGGCCAGGACCCTGATACGATATAGCCTTCCTTACCCGGTTTGCTTGTTTTGTGTAGTTTTCTGGCTGGTGGCTTGCCATTAGAACGTAGATCCTTTTACTATTTGGTTATGTGTTAATAGGGTAGAACAATGCATAAACAATTATGGATAGAGACTGCAATTGAATGGTAAGAGGCCAGCCACACGAAAAGAAGTAAGAGGTGGTTCACCGAATTTATCCCTGATGCTACATGACAAGCCATGGAAAGAAAGAAAAAGATCTGAAAGATATTCTTGTAGGAAAGAAATTAAATAATTTGGTATTGGAGTGGATAGGATTGCGATTCAGATTCTTCATAACTTATTAAAATTCTTTTTTAATAAAAATTAAGACTAATTCTTAGTTCTCTATTGAAAAATTAAATATGTTGATTTGAATTTTTGTTTTTATTATTTATATTTCAATTAAAGATTAAAGCTAGGCGCACTTCATCCTAAAATTAACCATCTAATAAACTAATAGACCAGCAGTCAGCTAACAAAACGTTTATGGTATTTATTATTTTGATCATTTAAATACATTGTTTCTATATTAGGTACATCAATTCTACATTCGATGGACGGTTTTGAAATTCGGTGATTCATTTTCTCAATTCGGTGTGTTCTCAATTAGGTGCTTAACTTTTCTCATAAACCACTTCACAATTGTTATTTTTAGATTCAGGATGGAATAAACTTAATTTTTTATAATTTAAACTACTTAAAAAACCAAATATTAAATCAACCACTGAATTGAGAAAAAAAGAACCCTTTGTAGAAATGCTCAGATACCCTATTTTCATTTTTTTTTAGTTTAGGTACTCGCCAGTGATGTGGATGCTGTATCCTTTCCGTTTCCGTAAAATAATATGCTGTAGTTGGATAGGATAAGCGGAGAGACTGCAGCACTGCGCAAGCGTAGCATAACAAACCCGAAAACAGTTTTATCTACCTCGAAAGTCTATAATTGACAGCTGAACAATAGGTTTGTCTACGATGAAATGTCGTTTTTGACGTTTCGATATAGACAAAACCTTTCTCAAGTTCATCATGCTACCCGTGCTGGTCTCGCTCGAATCAAAGGCTTTCTCTCCTTCAAAGCCCCGGAAAATGAGACAATAGATTTTCCATGTCTCTGAACTAGGTATTATTGCTGATCGAAGTGTTCTCTGAGGGCCTAGACAAGTGGCTTTTCTATTATCGATATCGTAAATCTATAGTAAATTATAAAGAAAATTTATGGGATTGACATTAGCGGTCACGTGACATTTCGATCGCTAATGTCAATCCCATACGTTTGTCTTTCTATTCTACTGGCGATATCAATAATAGAAAGCCACTTGTCTACAGGGGCTGGCCCCATTCGGCCGGGCGAATGTGTTATTCCACCTACGTAATCATCTGCACTGCAAGCGATACGATTTATTATGACTCTCGAAAACAACCTGTAGATATGCTTTTTTTCTTCTTTTAATTCTTCAGATGAAGAAAATGATAAAAACATTTAATGTTCTTACTAGTCAAGTTTTAGTACTACATAAATATTTATGATTGCGTCATTTCTGTAAAAAATACTGTTGATTTTTTAGGTTTGATTTGATTTCATTTTGTCATATCCAATTATTAAGCCTATTGACACTAGAAGCAATATAATCCAGCTAACTATTATTAATTGCTGTATAACAATGTATGATTTTTTCATTATATATGGGAAATAATTGATCTCTGATTATATTTTTAAAACGATCATAATATTACAACTCATCATAATAAAACAGTAAATGGGTGCTTCTTCGAGTGGTGATTAATGGCAATTTTCAAATCCACTTTTTTTTTATTTGATATCAGACTCTTAAAATATACGTAAACGTTATATTTTTTATTGAAGAGGCGCCTCAGAGAGCGATATATACTTACAGAGATAACCGAGGTTAAAAAAAAGGAAGCAACGCAAATCACAAATAACCCCTACGTAAATGAAACTTGCAATTTAAGTTTCTCAAATGAGTTGTCTATACAAATAAATAAAATTGGAGTGTCTGTTTGTAATATTAAAATAACCGCTTTTTACTACATGTATATGATATGATATGATATATGATATATACGGTACATATACCAAAATAACATTTTTTACAATTTTTGTCTGTCTGTCTGTATGTCTGTCTGTCTGTTTGTTCCGGCTAATCTCTGAAGCGGCTGGACCGATTTTGACGGGATTTTCACTGGCAGGTAGCAGATGTAATAAGGAATAACTTAGGCTACTTTTTATCCCGATTTTCCCGCGGGAACGAGAACCACGCGGGTGAAACCGCGGGCGGCCGCTAGTTACTAACTATAACTTCATACTGAAAAAAAAATAGGTAGATTACTAAGGCAGAAATCGTTGTTTATCAGAATCAGTTCAAAAAACCTACCTTTTGAATGTGACCTGGTGATTATACCTAAACCTATTGAATGTAAAAGTTTGATTTAAACAAATTTGTATTTATTAGTTAAATGCAAAATCGTTTAAATAAATAATATCCATAAACTAGTACAAAACTCAAAGTTATTTCATTTGCATGGTTAAAAATTTATTTGCGTGGGTCAAAACTGCCACGCAAATCACGACCACGTAAATCAAAATAAATCCTTTATGCTAAAATATACAAAAACCTTAAAGCAAATAAACTGTGTTTTGAATATAAGTTACGTTACCTTATATTTGTTCACTACAATATTTTATTTAATAAATAAATACACAGAGACTAGAGAAAATTGTACCACGCAAATCAAAGTTTTGAGAAACCAAACCCACGCAACGAGGTTCTTACCTCTATTTCGCGAAAACTCGACGCACCGTCACACAAGCACTCTTGCCCGGCCGCCGCCGGAGCGCGACTAGTTATAACTTAATTTAGGATGACGCAACATTGGGCCGCGAGTTTAGAGGTTTGCTAGTAAATTTATAATGATCCACGCAAATCACCAACTACCATGGGACTATACATTTTTTTTTAAATTATAGTCAATATTTTTCATAGCATTGTAAACTTCTTAGAATCTCATTTCGAGAAAAGCATTTCACACATATATCGCATTTAAAAGGCTTTTCTTTGGTGTGGACTCTTAAGTGTCTAGTTAAATGAAAATTACTAATAAGCTAGAGTTTTTCCGGAAAAAATATCACGTTCCCGCGGAATAACGTCGTGTAGTCCACGCGGACGAAGTCGCCGACGAAAAGCCAGTAATTAATATGCTACGATACTTGTTCACAGATCAAATTAAACTGATCGCTTCGTGGTTCGAGGCTTATGGAGAATACGTGAGAGTGTGGTTGGGCCCAGAACTCATGATCGTTGTGAAGAATCCTGCAGACATAAGAGTGAGTAATGTGGTGCAAACTATCTACTTGGTAATCTGTCTATGTGAAGACCTATAGGAAAAGTCTAGAAACAAAATTAAAACATTAATAATAGGAAATTTATCAAAATTAAAAAAGTCATAAAATTCAACTCGATTATTCAATATATGTTTGTTTAACAACACTTATGAACGTCAATGAAGCTACGCCATTCAGTTCGCAAATCCTACGGCAGGAGAGAGACCTTGTAACGAGAAGAACCGGCAAGAAACTCGTCAAGGGCTATTTTTTCTCCCTGTTTTTATTTATACAGAGTCGTCAAATTTGAAAAATGACCTTCACATAATAGTAAGGTTACTTTCCATCACAATACAGAATACCGCTTAAATTACGTACAATTTTGCTTATAACCTAGAACAGTAAACAATTTTCAACTACACAAGGAACTACACAAGGAATCAAATAGTTTAATGTACACACTAATCTTTTATTCCATAAAGTTATATACCTATCGGAATAGAGAAAAAAACATGTCACTAGCAACAACGCTGTGAGATAAAAGGAGATGCGTGATGCGACGTATTTGGCTACTGTTTGACAGTTCGTCAGCACTTATCAGTACGCTGAGAATTTAGGTATTGTAATTTTTTCGGATTTTACGTGCAATCTTTGATATTTTTAGCCAAAAGTGGTATAGAAACATGGTGACTTGCTCAGTTATTGATTGTTGTACAACACAATGAAATAATCCAGCAAAATGTTCATTTCACAGGTAAATTATTCCAAACCGACACCTCCCTTTCTAAGGTTTATTTTGCCAATGCGCTTTGAATTTAAAGCACGAAATGTGATAATGCTCTACAATAAACACTTATTTATGTAACAAGCAAATATTAATTACACATAATGCAGAGTTTACGAACATTTTGTGTAAAGAAATAATTTTCGTTACACTAGGGCTGCATCAAGTTATCGATATTTCGTGTCCACTGTCTATCACGTGACGTGGTAAACGAATATGTATTACTAAAATAAAATATATACTGTTATTAAAGTACCTATATGACGTTTAGATATGAATTACCTGGGAATGTAGTCCCATTTAAGATACTTAACTGATCAATAGGTATCAGTTTTTGATTGTTAGAATAGGTACTTAAACTATCATTAGTAATTTAGGTATCTTTCAGATTTCATACTAGCTCGGATACCAGAAAAACATGGACTAGATTGATTATATGCAGTAAGCATTTTGATGAAAAATATTTCCAAACGCGAGGAGTGAAACGTACTATCACTGTGGAAGCACCTACAAATTGTGCGAAGCATGGCTGGGTCGCTACGCTTGTGTATAATAAATGATTTAAAATCTCTTCGGAGTTTTTCTTAAATATGCATACTTCACTGTAGATTCGTAGTTTTAGCCATGCAAAATCCCTTCCCATCCTATTTTAGTAATATTAATAATATTACTATATAAATAAAATAAATAAATAAATAACTTTTTACATTCACACCAATTATCTAAGCCCATGTTAATTTCATTAAGAAACTGTATCATGGAAAACTTGATAACGGATAAATATATACTTAAATACTTTTTTGTTTGTAAAAACATACTTAATATACATAGTAAACACCCAGACCAAGACAAATAGACATGTTCATGCACACAAATATTTGTCTTGTTCGGGAATTGTACCCGAGACCACTGGCGCAGAAGGTGGGTAGCCTACCCCTGCGCCAAATCGGTCGTCAACTATATATTAATATGTTATTATTAGACGACCTCCATGGCCGAGTAGTGTACGCACCGGTTTCAAGGTGCCGCTATCTCTAGAGGTTCGGACCCGGGACCTCTATAGATAGCGGCCCCCTGTCGGGTAAATGTTGAAAAGGAATTTTTCAATATTTCCTCGGGTCTGGGTGTATGTGGTAATACCCGTCGTTGTGTGAAATTTCCATAATACTAGTGCTTAAGCTACTTTACCTTGGTATTAGAACAATGAATGCGATGGTGTCCAATTTTTATATTTATTTATACTGTAACTATTTAATATTATCGATATCGATATTTATCTGAAAAGCGACATGACGTACATCACTGAAACGCATACATAAACAATTTTACATACACAAATGCCATCCTATTTCGGTTTCGTTTGACCGCTCGTGGTTGTTCCTCTATTCCGATAGGTATGTATATTAACTTTATGTCTTATGCAAATTATATTATAGGATAATTAAAAGAAAACTGCAAGTTGCGGCCTCACTATGACATCGATACTGCGAAGAATCTTTTCTGGCTAAAATGTACCTAAACGAAGATATATAAGTACGTAAATCTGAAGAATTTGCCAATTTTTTCAATATGGCGGTGGGGGTGGAGGGAGAAGAATTGTGCATTTTGCATTTTAAATACTCGGTAACCATCCTAGACGAAATATCAAAAATTCAGAACTACCCGACCATTTGTAAGATAACCCCCCTCTATTAGTCTCTATTTACTGGGTTAGTTAGAGCTAGCTAGTTAAAATTGATGTAAATTAGATTTTTTAAAATTATTAAGTACCTATTTGCAGTTGCTGTTGACTAGTAACATGGTGAACGACAAGGGGCCATCCTACAAATATCTGAAACCTTTTATTGGACCTGGAGTTTTGACTGGAGGTATGCTAATATCACTTTGGCTCAAATACACATATATTCCGAAAAAAATTTTCAATTAGTTTTATACCTACATTTTTATTATGCTTAAGAAGCGCTTACACGGGTAACTAAAATGCTCAATTCCTGTCAGCTATGACGTCACGACCACATCAAGCCATCTAGGGCGATGGCAGCATGTAGCAATGCTGCGATACGGTCACACAATATACCTTGCAATATGGAACAACTTACACTTAACTTGCAATTAATGCCCAACAAATTGCCCGTGCTAGCGCGCTTTTATACTAAATAATGCCAAATTTTGTTTTAGCCCGTGGGCTCCTGTCATTTGTCATGAACGCTTTAAGTCGACCTTTGACGTGTGTCACATCATTTATTTTTATTTGAATAATTTATGTGCGTTATACAGGATAAATTTTTCATCAGTGCACAAGTTTTTAAGACCGACTCAGAATCGGTACTTGAACAACTTTTTCCTAGAAACAGTCAAAATACGACAAAATTTTTTGGACTTAGGTACCATACTAAAAAGATCACGTGATCAGTCTGATTTGTATGAAGAGTCCAAAAATGTTTGCCATTTTTCGACCTATGTTTCTAGGAGAAAGTTTTCCACTTACTGATTCTGAGTCGATCTTAAAATTTTGTGCACTGATTAAAAATTTATCCTTTATAGTAATTCCTTTAAAAAAATATTTTTTTTCACATCGTAGGACCAACATGGCGACTGCACCGCAAGATCGCCACCCCCTCGTACAGCAAGAAGTCCGTGGCGGCGTTCATGCCCGTCTTCAACGCCGAGGCGGAGGAGCTCACCGACACCCTGGCCAGCAAGGGGCCGATGACATTTGATGTGTACTACGATGTCGTGCAACGCACCACTAGCGCTGTTTGCCGTGAGTACTGTGACAACGATAGGCTCCAATCATCGTATATTTAAATTAAATCACTACATAGTATAAAACATAGTCGCTTTCTCTGTCCCTATGTCCCTTTGTATGCTTAAATCTTTGAAACTACGCAACGGATTTTGATGCGTTTTTTTTAATAGATAGAGTGATTCAAGAGGAAGGTTTATATGTACTTTTTATCCCGATATTCCCACGGGAACGGGTACCACGCGGGTGAAACCGCGGGCGGCCGCTAGTAAACTATAAAACAGGAGTAAAAAAACCTAAAAAGAAAAGAAAGTTGTTGTTAGTGTTAGTTTAAACAAGGGACATACTTCAGGGGCTGAAACTACCCACCATTACAAACAACTTTTATTATGGGACCAAGTGCGATATCGCAAAAAAAATCGGCTGTTTCATACAAAAGTGCAATACCGAATGGGCCAAAATATATGGAACAGCAGTTTTTTTTTCGCGATATTGCACTTTGTCCCATAGTAAAAGTTGTTTGTAATGGTGGGTAGTTTCAGCCCCTGGAGTATGTCCCCTGTTTAAACTAACACCCTATATAACAACCGTCCGTACCAAAATGTTTACAATGCATTGAAATTTATCTTACAGGTTTTCTTGAATATTTAGTATATAGGTAAACAGAAAACTGCACTATTCACATTTGCAATATAATTTTGATTCAATGTTATTTACATAAAGATTTTTGGTAGACTGACTGTGTCAAACCGAACAAAATATTCCATGACAAGGACGTGACATTCAAATTATTGATTTTCAGAACAAAATGTAGGTTTCGTATTTCATAAAGAAAGCAATAACGTAAAGGAGGTTGTAACTACAACGTTCATTACCTACTTAAAAGGCTGTTTAAAATCTTTGCAGAAACTTTAATGGGTTTACCGAAGGAAGAAATACAATATTTGACGCGTTTACAAGAGATCATAAGAAAGACTCCACGGTAAGTTTGTTAAGGCGCTACTCGGAAAAAATATGGACTTTTTGATATAAAACTATGATAGGACGGTTAGAGTTGTTACAAATCTGGTATTACCTTAGATATATATTTCTACATACCTTTATCTAGAATCGTATAGTTTCAGAAACTCGATTAAGTATATGATTTTGCCTCGACACTTTTTGTTTTCGAAAAGACCTCTAAAGCCCTCTTAAAGCATTCTCTATCGTCTTCTACGATAGAGAAGGCTGTGTTATGAGTTATGACGCAAACGTGGTCAAGACGCGCTGCATAAGATTACGGCAATCGCAATCGGCCCACTGTCCATGCGGTGTATATGTCACCGGAAAATAACAAGAACCGCAATTAATAAAACGGAAGTCCTGTAGAACACGTGATAGGTTAGAAATTTAAGGCGATTGCCTTAAATTTCGTGGTTATTTTTTTTATGGAAATTTATAAATTTGCGCTTTTTATTATTTTCCGGTGACATATATATATTCTGCCGAATTTTCAAAATTAGCTGAAAATATACAAAAAATAACAATACATATAATATTAAAAATGAATTCAAAGCCCTGTATCTTTTTTTAAGTGGATTTCAGCATAATCGTGTGTTGAGTTGATTAAATGTTCCACTAAAATCACTAAATGATAACATTCCAATGATAACATTTCGGACAATTTGCCCATTCTCTAAATGCAGCAATGTCTAATAAGTTAATTTTACTTTTAGTAACTTACTATTGTAGGTACATCATAAAACTTTTTAGTTAATTCTGTCTAAAACTTGATTGTGCTTTTGTAGGTCTGCATGACATTGTGGAACTGGAAACTGTTTTGGCCATTGCATGACCATTTTAATCCATTTCAATATATTGTAATGTATGTTTCCTTAATAACAATAAAAGTAAACAATTAAAAAAAATACCTACGATCACGATAACGATAGTTTTTCATGCTAGGGGTTTAATTTTTTTTTAAAGTAAACAGTCGATAATATATTCCTACTATTCGGTTCTGTTTTTTTAATTTCAAACTTAAAACTTCACCCGTAACATGAATTAAACAGAAGTGTGTGAAATTGTCAGTACCTACAATTCAAAAAAAAAATTAAAATTTTCTACTATGTACAGAAACTTGTTATTTTTTATTGAACAGAAACTTGTAAAATTGTCACCTGTCGCCTGTCACCTGTAATTATAAATTGTAATTAAATTGCATTACACATTTAAATATTTTCCTTTCAGGATGTACGACTTCATCTTCAGACAAATCACATATTGGTGGCTCCAAATACCGATAATATTCTGGCTATCCGGCAACAAAGCGGTTGAGAACGAGTACGCGAAACTAATTGATGATTTCATCGGTGACGTCGTGGAAAGGAGGAAGAAGGCTTTGGAGAAGGATGTTGGACCCGAGGAAACCCTGGGCATCGTGGACCGTTACATACTTAGCAGGGAAATGAGCTTACAGGAGATCAAGTTAGAAAGCTTCACGCTGTTCACTACTGTAAGTTATTAATGACTAGCTTTCCGCTCGCGGCTTCGCCCTCTTGGACTACACGACGTTATACCGCGACAATTTGATATTTTTCCGGGATAAAAAGTAGCCGATTCCTCGCCAGGCTACAAAGTATCTGTGTCCCGAATTTCAGCCAAATCCGTTCAGCCGTTTTGGCGTGACTGAGTAACAGTCATCCAAACATCTAAACTTTCATATTTATCCTACTTTATTATCCTACTTCCTACTTAATCCTACTATAATATTATAAATGTGAAAGTTTAGATGTTTGTATGTTTGTTACTCAATCACGCCAAAACGGCTGAACGGATTTGGCTGAAATTTGGAACATAGATACTTTGTAGCCTGGAGAGGAACATAGGCTACTTTTTATCCCGGAAAAGTAGCACATTCCCGCGGGATAACGTCGTGAAGTCCACGCGGGCGAAGCCGCGGGCGGAAAGCTAGTCCTACTAATATTATAAATGTGAAAGTTTAGATGTTTGGATGTTTGGATGTTTGTTACTCAATCACGCCAAAACGGCTGAACAGATTTGGCTGAAATTTGGAACACAGATACTTTGTAGCCTGGAGAGGAACATAGGCTACTTTTTATCCCGAAAAAATACCACATTCCTGCGGGATAACATAGTGAAGTCCACGTGGGCGAAGCCGCGTAACTTGTACTTTTTATTTAACAAAAAGTCTTCTTAAATTCTCACCTGACGCCTGTCACTTTCACTTGTAAATTGTAAATTGTAACTTATTGAATAGGGTAAAGTTTTATCTAAATCCGTTCTATAGTTTTTGCACGTTTTTGCGTGGAAGAGTAGGTAACAAACGTACACACAGCCTCACAAAGTTTCGCATTTATATAGTTAGGAGGATATAAAATTATTTTTACTTTTTTGCATTCACAATGCGACATTTTTTTTCATTAGTGGGATATATTCATAGTATTATTAACATGTGTACAGAGTCAAGAGGCCGCAGCGAAGATAGCATCTGGTGTGCTTATGATTCTTGGGCAGTATCCGGATTGGCAGGTGAGCCAGAATGACCTTGAAGAGAAACACAGAAATATTTTATATAATAAATATCGGAATAAAAGTACCTAATTTTACAATCGGTCCAGTATGAAGTTTTTGTAACAACAAAACAAATATTTTCTCTTTGTACTAATGTATCAAGGGGTGCGTATTTAGATGTCTTAAATTAAAAAACCCAACGTTAAAACACCTACGTTCAAAATACCTAAAATCAAAATACCTAATGGTTGTTTCACTTAAATTCAAAATACATAAAGTTTAAAATGCCAATGGTTATATTACTGAAGTTCATAAAGCTAAAACTTGAAATACCTATTAACAAAGTTCATAAAATTAAAATAAAAAAAAAATATCAAAATTCAATATCGTTTATTCAATTTAGGTTTGTTTAAGGCGATACTCGGAAAAATTATGCTAAAGCGAGATAGCAATGAGAAAACGACGCGCGCGGGAGCGAGACCGATTTTGCCGATTACGCAAAAAAAACACAAAATCACTTCGTATTCAAAAACTATAGCGATTTTTAAAAAATGCTTCTATACGATCCTAAATATTATTGGTGTCCACTAATTAAACCAATTTTCAATAGTATATGTATCCCCATTTAAGAATAATCTTGATATTTCTTATTTTTTAGAGGTATTTTCGAAAATAAAAAGTGTCGAGCCAAAATCATAAAATCGTGTTTCTGAAACTATACGATTCTAGATAAAGGTATGAAGAAATATATATCTTATTACCAGATTTATGACAACTCTAACCGTCCTATAGTTTTATATCAAAGAGTCCATACTTTTTCCGAGTAGCGCCTTAACAACACTTATGAACGTCAATGAAGCTACGCCATCGGTTCGCAAATCCTACGGCAGGAGACCTTGTAGCGAGAAGAACCGGCAAGAAACTCGCCAAGGGCTATTTTTTTCTCCCTGTTTTAACTTATACAGAGTCGTCAAATTTGAAAAATGACCTTCACATAATAGTAAGGTTACTTTCCATCACAATACAGAATACCGCTTAAATTAGTTTACATAACACTTATTTGACCAAAATGAAAAATACCAAAAAGTCCTGTTCTCCTCGGAAGTCCTGTAAAACACGTGCTAAGTTAGAAATTTAAGGTTAGTTAAGGTTAGAAATAAATTTAGTGGTTATTTTTTTGTATCAATACTACAACCTATGAATTGTTTCACAAAAAAAGACATTAAATTTCTAACCTATCACGTGTTCTACAGGACTTCTACAGAATTTTAGGTATTTTGACCATTTGGTATTTAAAATGTGTGTGAATCAAACTTTGGTGTTATACCTAGCTATAGACATTTTAAACATTAGATATTTAGTCCAATCGGTATTTTGAACTTAGGTGTTTCTTATGTAGGTGTTATTCGCTTAGGTATTTTGATTTTAGGTATTTTGAACGTGTGTTTTAACGTTAGGTTTTTTAATTTTAGACATTTAGATACGTACCCGTATCAAGACATAAAATATAACATACATAAAAATCATAAATTATTTTCTGTATTCAGTCATAGTTTTTTTTTATTTTTTTATCCACAACGGGGTAGCACTTAGCCTTCATCACACCTGATGATAAGTGGTGATAAGGCTGAAAGTGGATGCGCACTACTCCCGGAATCCTCAATCACTGAGGAACTGGCTATCTTATCTTTAACTGCCCGAACACAATAATGCTGAAAACATCATTGTTATGGCGTCAGACTTAGATAAGATGGTGGTAGCTAGCCAGGCGGACTAAGAACAAGTCCTACCACCAACCAAACCGAATACAATATGTACCCCCACTGGGAATCGAACCCGGGACCTCTGGGTCTGAAATCCGTGGTATGAACCACTAGACCACAGAGGCGTTTAAAGTATTGGAATGGTATTCCACTTGAATAAAATGTGACTGGCAATTACAAATTACCCGTTTACAAAATTTGTAAACGCCATGATCACGGAGTAACTGACTGAACTGAAAAATTGAATATGAAGACTATTTAGAAAAAATCGACCCATCTCTTAACCAGCTCCGATGGGACTGAACTGAGTCTCGATCCGTGATCATGGCGTGTGCAACTGCGCCGAAATATCGGGGACTTGACAATAAATTTAAAGATGGTGAAAATCCCGTTTTTCATAATACCTAGTTACTTAATATAGATTTGTATTTTTATTTATTTGTAAACGCCAAAAAGCAACAATTAGGAGCAGAAAAATCTACTTACCACTGCCTCAATGGCACTTTGTCATTACCAATGACGAAATTTTTGTTATTTCAGAAAAGAGTTTATAATGAAATCATGGAGGTCGTGGGCCCGGACCAGCCGGTCACCCCCCAGCAGCTGAAGCAGCTACCCTACCTCGACATGGTGTACAAGGAGACCATGCGCTACTTCTCCATCGCTGGCATGGTCCAGAGGAGGGTAGAGGAGGAAATCAGTATTAATAGCGGTTAGTTTACAATTTCAGAAGATGTATGCGTGTGCATGAAAGTATATACTATATAAAAAATAAATTACGATGTAGCGTCTTTTACAAAAAAATATTTTTAGTAGAAAATATGATTAGGTACGTTTATATTATTACTTTCTCCTTAAACCAGTATTCAGCTATTTATTCAATAAGTAACTTTTGATAAACGCTTATTATCAAACAATAGATTTCACTTTTTGAAGTGAAAACTTCTTTAGCGGCGTTGTGCACTTTTTGTGATGGGTAAAATGGTTGAACTCGCGTCAGGATCACGTTTTTTTTTTTTTTTATTCACAACGGTGTAGCGCTTAGCCTTCATCACACCTGATGTTAAGTGGTGATAAAGGCTGAAGGTGGAAGCGCACTACTCCCGGAATCCTCAATCACTGAGGAACTGGCTATCTTCGTGACCGTCAGATCGAAAATTCGTAAGACAGACACGTGATCTGATCGAAAAACTGTTACAATGTCATTAGAATACGAAGACAAAATTTCGCCACCGTTTCCAAAGTTGAGATAGCTCAGGGGGGCTACCGCGTAACTTTATGGGTATAAACTTCATACGTTTTTGGGAACTTTAAGTCAATTTTATAAAGAAAATAGCCGCTATCAGTTCCTTGTTTTGTGACTTCGGGTATAACGATAGCTAGCTAACAACGTTCAACAGAACAAAGCAGCAAAAATCTATCAAAATAAGGAATTCAAATGACAGTTGAAACCCATATCCATATTTTTTAGCCCCCCAGGTTAGAAAACGGGCACCATTGAAGCCAGAAGACCTCGGATCAAATCTAGTCCGCATTTTTTTTTTAAATTTCTTTTTATTGTGAGAAAGTCTAGGGAGCCCTTTTCACTTCTGCCGGCACTCCCGGAGTGCAACCCGTTGTTTTTTTATTTTGGTTAAATACTCAATACTTACTCCGTTAGCTCAGCGACTTAAACTATGTCTTGACTCCTCTTGACTCTAACCTTTTTTATTTGTTCAGGTAAAATAACCTTGCCCGTGGGCACGACGCTCGTCATCCCCATCCACGAGATCCACCGGCACGCTGACTACTGGGAGGAGCCGCTGAAGATCAACCCCGACCGGTTCCTCCCGAAGAACGCCGCCAAGCGGGACCCTAATGCCTTTGTGCCCTTTAGCTTGGGGCCTATGGATTGTTTAGGTACATAATGTCATATTTGGTATTATACTGGTAGAGAATGCCTAAGGGCATTAAATCCGCATTTTGTATGTTTTTTCATGCAATAAAGAATCAATAAACAATATTTTATAACTAGGCAGACGACGCACCCTTTGCCAGGTCGACCACAAATCACAATTCATCTTTATTTCTAATAGACTTAAGTTAAAATGTTTGCAACACATTAGTTCACATTACTATATGCATCCCCTCATCACTACGTGACTGCGCGACACATGCGCGATAGTAATGAAAATTGAAAACTGCGCAATACAAACCTGTTATATTTCCGTCGTCTTCTCCTGTCAGTAAGGATCTAAACATTCTAACGTATTTAAGGCGCTACTCGGAAAAATATGGACTTTTTGATTTAAAACTATAGGACGGTTACAGTTGTTAAAAATCTGGTAATAAGATATATATTTCTTCATACCTTTATCTAGAATCGTATAGTTTCAAAAACACGATTTTATGATTTTGCCTCGACACTTTTTATTTTCGAAAAGACCTCTAAAAATACGAAAAGTGAAGATTATTCTTAAATGGGGTTACTTACACTATTGGGAATTGGTTTAATAAGTGGACACCAATAATATTGAGGATCGTATAGAAGCATTTTTTTTAAATCGCTGTAGTTTTTTAATACGAAGTGATTTTGTGTTTTTTTTTGCCTAATCTGCAAAATCGGTCTCGCTCCCGCGCGCGTCGTTTTCTCATTACTATCTCGCTTCAGCACATTTTTTTTCGAGTATCGCCTTAAATTAATGGTTCTCGTTGAAAAAGATGTCATCTGCGACCTCTCTTTTGTCTCTTTTTATACGAGAAACATTTATGTGTTTACATGTCTGTTCTTCTTGTTCCAAGCTTATTCCACATTGGATGCAAAGGAAAACTCTGCCACAAAACAATGTTCACGACAATGTATCAATTCACCTTCTTACAGGAAGAGTATTCGCCACGGCTCTGATCAAGACAATGGTGATCCACATCGTCAGGAGGCTGCGGCTGGAGTCTGATGAACCCACGGACGATCTTGACCTGGAGATCGCGATATCCGTCCGCGCTCTCAAAGGGTACAATATCAGAACGAGACCTCGTGGCGCAAACGAGTACGTGAAATCAAGTGGCGTAAATGGCTTGAACGGACTCAACAATAACTACAATTACGAAGAATAATTCACTTGGAGGTTTAATAAACGAGAGCATTTACTATGAATGGGAGCCTTCCTGCGAACTGTCAAACAATGTTGTAATAAGTAATATTGTAAGCATGATGGCGCGCATATGCAGTGTATAGCTCGCTCCGTCCAGCAATCAACGTTACTATAACATTGTTTGACAGTAAAGCCTCACAGTAAAGCCCTAGCTAGGGCATCCAACTGTCTTGATATTACCTCACAGTGAACTGAAATCAGGCGAGATGCTTTTATTTTGATATACTCAAACATCATTTAGCAGCAAGTGTCGTCTTTAATCCGTCAGGATATATTTTTTGTTTTTGTAATAATATTTTCAATCATGTAGATTATATTTGGTTAGTAAGTAACATGTTTGTATTGGCCCTTATTCGTATTAGGACAGATTCTGGTTTGGACAGATTCTGGTTACGACAGATTCTTGTTACGGCAGATTCTTGTTATGGCAGAAGTAACATAGCCAACAAAAGTAAAAACCAAACAATTTATTATTCGTCTTAGGACAGATGGTTTGGACAGATTCTTGTTACGGCAGATAACAAAAAAAAAAAAAAACTTAAATGAAAAAAAAAACCATACTGGTACCTATATTGTATTAGTGCCCCTCACCGGGAGCATTTGCCTGTAATGTACCTACATAATTACATCAATGAGGGAGGAGAACCGAGCATTACAATCTCGCAACCTGTAATGTTTTGATACAACTTGTAACACGGTCCAATGAGATTTTTAACAATGTCAAATCAATATCACAGCGACCGCTTCGTCTTGACATTGCGAAATCAATTATACTAAATGCTCAAAATTGAGTTGAATAGTATTATATTATCTGTGATTGAAATGTAACATTTCAGGCGAATGCTCCCGCTTGGGCACCTTTAAGTTAAACTAAAGCGAGCTCTGCAAAAGGAGCAGTTTATGGGTCAGTAATTAGACGTTCTTTCATCATTATGGACCCATAAATTACCTACATAAATGTTTTTAAAAAAATTGGGCAAATCACCATTAGTAGCAGTAGTTCGGTTGACCGAACTAATACGACTTTTTAGTAGTAGAAGCACAGTATTTACACCACTAAATTTTAATTAGTACAAAGATTTTAGGGGATGATATGTGTCTAATATAATTTTTACTATGGGGCCAACAACGTAATCACGAAAAAAAAAACACCTTTTCCTTGTAACTTATCATAAATGGCCTTTGTTTTCATGAAGAATCTTGTTAGTACTATGACCAAATTTATGTTGATCGCCCTTTTTGTAACTTCCTTAAAAGACTTGTTGCTAACGGATCGACGAAAAGGTAGTTAGTTAGTACTCATGAAGAATGTTGTTAGTACTATGACCAAATTTATGTTGATCGCCCTTTTTGTAACTTCCTTAAAAGACTTGTTGCTAACGTATCGACGAAAAGGTAGTTAGTTAGTACTCATGAAGAATCTTGATAGTACTATGACCAAATTTATGTTGATCGCCCTTTTTGTAACTTCCTTAAAGGACTTGTTGCTAACGTATCGACGAAAAGGTAGTTAGTTAGCACTCATGAAGAATCTTGTTAGTACTATGACCAAATTTATGTTTATCGCCCTTTTTGTAACTTCCTTAAAAGACTTGTTGCTAACGGATCGACGAAAAGGTAGTTAGTTAGTACTCATGAAGAATCTTGTTAGTACTATGACCAAATTTATGTTGATCGCCCTTTTTGTAACTTCCTTAAAAGACTTGTTGCTAACGGATCGACGAAAAGGTAAATGATCCAGTTCACCACCATTATTTTGATATAACTGCCACGAGTTGTGCAATGACATGTCTAAGATATGGTACACAAGGGAAAAAAATACCATTTGTTCCCCCTAATAGACGTCCTATACACCGCTAAATTTTAATTAGTACAAAGATTTTAGGGGATGATACTGATGACTGTATCTGTGCATTAAATTAGGTTGTTATTGAGTAACATCTCGTTTCGTTTGTCTTGTCCCCAACCTCGGAGATGTGGTGTGGCTGTTGTTTACAAATGATTCACATTGAGGAAGAACCACATGTGTTGCTCCAAAGATTTATAATAAAATACCAAAGGACGTACAAGAAATAAATGATGTTATGACATTTATAATGCACCCTAAGAATTTTTTGTCAGAAAAAACCTATCATAAATTACAATAAGAATGCTTGTGTGATCCTGACATTTAGGATTTTGTTTCTTGACATTTTGATTTTATTGATGTGTGATTTGATTGTGACATTGAAATTGTGGATTCACTCAATGGTTACGCACGCTTAAATATGCTTACGGGGCAATGGTTCCTCAGCATAGCTCCGCTCCGCTCCGCTTCGCTCGCTCGGCTTTAAATTAAGTTTTACGCAAAAACTAGAAGGATTTAATAAAAACTAATTATTGATTTATAATGCTAGTTAAATTTGCAATAATATTGTATGATTTGTAGGTGGATTTTTATTAATATTTAATTAGAAACAGCAAGTTGAAGTTGCAGAAAAGGAAATGTTTTACCGATTTCTTTTTAAAACATGCAATAAATACTAATAAATAAACAATTATTACAGACCAATTTGTGTTTAAATAATAGTTTACAATGTTGTTATTAGATAAAAGTAAAAAAAAGATAACTCTCTTTTAGAAAAATATTGTTTAATTAAAGATATAAAAATGTAAGTAAAGAATCACCCTTACGGGCTACAAAAGTATGGATCGATTTCGTATCGACTTCTTTTTTGTAAGTAGATAAATTTTAAATATATACTTTTTATGGGTATTGAGGGCATAAGAATTATATATTAATGTATTACAACATATTTAGTACAATATATTTAATTATATTTTTGTATTTTATTTTTCCATACTTAGCTAACATTGCCTAAACCACGCAATGGTTCCTTGCCTCCTGGAGGCAAGCAAGTCGGCGAACTTCAATCGAATATAATACGCCAAATTTTTATTAAATTGGACCAATTTCTTGTTCTACGATTAAAATAAGGTGTCTAGATTAAGATTACTTTAAGTTGGATAGGAACAGAGAGTGATTTGACACAATTAATTAAAGTATTTTAATTAGCTGTCAGCTTGCCTCCAGGAGGCAAGGAACCATTGGGGCGGGTAAAAATACTTGCCTCCAGGAGGCAAGGAACCATTGAGTGTAAGTATTTTATTTCTTTACTTTTTAATTGTACCTAAATAATTGTAACATAGAAATTCGCAAAACCTGTTAGATGGTGATTGTGCTCATGAATATGAACAACTTTTACAATGGGGCCAACTCTGCAACTTAACTAAATAAAAACAGTTATTCCATACATTCTGGTCGAGTAGGCACCTATTGACAATTTGTATGAAACAGCAGTTTTTTTTTGTTGAGTTGCAGAGGTTTTAGAGGTTGTGTGCTTATTCATTAACACGTTGTATAAATGGGTAAATAGAATAAGAACAATTACTTATTAAAACAAATTAACATCAAAAGTGATACACCCTATTTTTTACAAATAAAGAATTTGTATATGTATTTGTTTTCTTAAGAGTTTAATAGTAGTGATTTCGTACGTGTGTCTATAGGTATCTATGTTAAATTTCATCTGTCAGTCTGATTTCCCAGCATCTTAAGACCATTCTAAAAGTATCTGAACCATATTTTTAGATCTAAGAATAGCGACAAAGGCTGGTAGGTACAACACGACCCGTTTAGGAGCCCGTGGAACAGTAGTTAAGTTAGCGATCGTTGAGGTTAAGCAACTTTCGCAATGGTTGGTCACGGGATGGGTGACCGAAAACTTTTCATCAGGAGCTCCGTACTTCGGAAGGCACGTTAAGTTGTTGGTCCCGGCTGCACTTGCAGTCGTGAATACCTACCCATCCTCACTGGGCCCGAGTGGGTGGGTCATGGCTAGTGTTGCCAGGCGTCCGGATATAGCAGGACAGGGTCAGGTTTTATGGATGCTTGTCCGGCCTAATTAGACGGTGTCCGGCCAGTCTGAAATTTTTATTTTAGCTTTTTGGCCAACTCGCGAACTCGCCAACTCGCCGGTCACGGCCGGCGCACGCGGCGAGAGTCGAGCGATTGCGAGTCGCGAATCGAAAATATGGCGATATATTTCAAGTTACTTTAAGGGTATCAATATATTTTCCTCTCACTCCGCTATAACGAGCATATACACTCAGTCGTTGTTCGTTTGTTTTGATTCGTTAACATAATCTGTGGGCAATGGGTAACATTCAGTGCATTTCGACCTCGGCTGTTATCCACCTTTTAAAATTTGCACTGAGCTTTAACCCAAGTGATAATGAGGAGGAAATTCATGTAAGTACTACAACACAACACAGTAAGATAGATTTAATTTCTGTTGGTTGTACGGTACGCCTAGTCACCATATAAAAAGGCCCATCATCCTTTGCTTTATCTGAATTAAAAATGAACGATTTTTCCAATATCAATATAATCAATAATATCAATATCGTCTTAAAAAACATAATTTATATAAGTATGTTAATATTCATAAAACAAAATGTGCAATAAATATCCTTCTGCGCACTTATTTTTATATTTTCCTTTTAAGGTTTGTAACCTTAAAATGAGCACGCTTAAACAAAATGATAGGCATTATGGTGTAACACCATAATCAGAAACAGTAAGTATGTTATGCACAGAATACATTATTACTGTTTACTACGAAGGTAAATATAACCATGTTTAAAAATTTGTCACATAAGTACCTATTAAAAGCCAATTTTAGGCTTTTTTATAACTTTTGTTGAAGTAATACAGATAAGGAAAAAAAAACAATGGCGGGTTTTCTAGAATAATAAAAATAAATATTCGGATCAAAGTCGAAAGTTAATTCAAAACTTTTTATTCAAACTGATTTACAAAATGAATCACTTTTAAATCGTTCAACTTTTTGTTCATATCACCCGTTAATAATATGGAATACCTATATCCTTGATATTGAGATGATTTTTTTATGAAGCAGTTTTTGGTTTATGATATTGCTGCCATCATAATTCGTAATAGATGGAGTCAGGTCCAGTTCCTGTACTAATGCAACAGACTTTTGAACTATAAATTAGGTAGAGCCAATATAATCGATTCCTACATCCAAAATATTTTCCATAAACATATAAATTTTCAACATTCTCATAAAACTCAAACAATATCTCTCGTCCCAAAAACACATTCATGTATTTCCTGTGTAGAAGACCCAGAATAACAATTTTTTACACATAATATAATGTGGTTGATATTATAAACCATAAGTATTATAACAACATGAAAATTAGCGCAGACTTTTTATAAAAAAATATGTTTTAATACGTTTTGCATTTTTGACACTTTAAGACTTGTTTTTATATTTTTTTAAGTACCTTTACCTACATAAAATTAGAGATTTATCTTTTATTTCCACCTGAAAATATAGAGGCGTGTTGCTTACTTCTTCTTCTTCAGCGCATTTCTGCCCACCGTTAAGTACCTGTAGGTATAAAATATAGGTAATGCTAATGATAGAGTAATACTTATTGTAAGCGAGATGGCGCGCTATACCACAGAATAAATAATAGGCTATACGCAGTGTCTAGCTCCGTCCTGCAATCAACATTACTATAACATTCTTTGACAGCTCGCTCGTAGTAAAGCCCCTGGGAGCCAAGTCTGCGTCACAATCGTGTCTTAATCGTGTTTCGATTGTAGTTCAGTTGTAGTGCTTTTTTCCACACTAGTTACAAGAAATATGTACAAATTTTACAATACTATTGATGGTCACACCCACACCACACACTACATTCACATCACATCATACTGTCATATTTCTTGTAACTAGTGTGGAAAAAAGCACTGCAACTGAACTACAATCGAAACACGATTAAGACACGATTGTGACTTAACGTTAGCAGACTTGACCCCCTGTTCTCTGTTATTGTGAGTTACTTTAACTACTTCAAAAATACACCCCTAAATTTTAATTACTACAAATATTTTAGGGGATGATAGTTGTAATATGATAGATAGCTGTTCCATACAACAGTACAATATCGACTCGGCTGCAATGTATGGAACAGCTGATTTTTTTTCAAGATTCCGTGGTTGGCCTCATAGGGTACTGTTGAGGCTGCCCCGCTTCTGTAGCGCCTCAGGGATGTTCGCTGAAGCGTGCGTGGATTGTTTTTCTACAACCATGCGGTGCACATCCCTGGTGCGCAGGGTGCGGGCCAGTCCGAACAGTATCCTGCGCGCTTTCGCTGAGCGTTTTGACTGCCTGCCAGTACGTGTATCACTGTGACATGGTACACGTACGGGCTAATAATGTAATATTATTTTAAATTTATTCATTTCATTTTAATTTTTATTTAATTTATCTATTTTGTAATAATGATTTAAGTACCTATTATTTGTAAATTGGTAAATTGTTGACTTTCAATAAAGTATAATAATAATAATAATACCTTGATCTTGCTGCCGTTGGGGAACTGCATCTTTGTATTTTTAAATGTTATATTTTTTAGTGTTATACATTGTAAAAATTTAATGTTAAGAAATATAATTTTGTAAGTATTTAAAATGTAATAAAGGGAATAATAATAGTAAAAATTGTTCGTATTGATGGAGTTAAATATGTAAGAACTTATGTAAGAAGTTATTTATTTATTTATTTTATAAATATCTTAACATAACAATATCATACTGTACCATATTTTTATTTTTATGCAATAAATGAATTATGAATAAATGAATATGACTATCATCCCCTAAAATCTTTGTACTAATTAAAATTTAGTGGTGTCTACGTATAAGAAAATCAAAACTGGTTTGATGGTTGGGTATGTTCCTGGAGTTGTAATGAGGGCGGAGTGACATGGAATATGATTCCACGGTATATAAAGTCAATGACAAACTTCTACCCTATACAGGAGTGGAGTTTTTCATGCAAGATACCCGGCGGCGGCAAAGTACTCTCCCTTATTTTTGAAAAGTAACAAAAATTCATAGATTTATTTAAATAGCTTTTCCATAGAAAAAATAAATATCGTCGACTCGACTCGAGAATCATTTTTAATTATTTTCCTTTCATTTAATTCATCATCTTTGTTAGAGATATTTGATCCATATAATTTGACCTCATCTATTGATGTGATAAAACTATAAAGGATGTTGTTTATTTTTTTCAAATTTTAGCTGGACCTAAACCTTGGTTTTAGAAGCGTATTATTAAAAAAAGATTAATAAGGGAAGGGTTCCCTTGAATGAAGTTCGACATCTCCATTGTTTTCTATAAGTACTTTCCCTTATTTCGGCCTGTATACTAATTAATTTTGAAACAAGTTCCTTATCTTATAGCAAGGATCGTGCTTTTTCATTAGGGTCCACTTTGAAGGCTAGCCTCAAGTAAGAAGAAGGCTAAAAATTCCGCGTTAGAGCGCAATACGGTCTATAAGACACTTTCACCCAGTTACAGAAATCTCAATTAAAGTTAATGCTTCATTAAATCTATTGCTGTCACTTTTCGTTGTCAAGAAATAAAAAGTGACTGCAATAGATTTAATGAAGCATTAACTAGCGTTAGAGAAGTCCGTGGTGCAGTAGTTAGCGCGGCCTGCGATCATTGAAGTTAAACATCTTCCGCAATGGTCGGTTACGAGATGGGTGACCAAAAATGAATATCTCGATCTCCTCTGTGCTACGGAAGGCACGTTAAATCGTTGGTCCCGGTTGTGTTTACAGTCGTTATGACCCACGACGAAGGCCTGTAACCGCAGATAACCGCCATACAGGTGATCTGTGCCTGTAATGTAACCCAGCAGTGAGGGAGGACCATGATGGATGATGTAGACACATGCGTTAAGGTTGGCAAGGCAATGGGATGGGTGACCAAAATAGTAGATTGTACAACAAGTGCATAAAACGTACCATTTTACCCGAGACGTATATATCCACCCGAGCCGTAGGCGAGGGTGGATAGACAATTAGAGGGTAAAATGGGTTTTATGGACGAGTTATACACTCTGCTTTTCACTTCGAGTGTGAGGAAAATAAATAACAATATTGCAAAAAAGAAAAATTATAGACCGCCATATTGGCGGGAAGACTTTCTTTTTCTTTTTTTTTACGTAGCATTGGCAGCAGTGACTTTAGCATAGATCATAGTCCATAATGCTTTTGAAATACTTATTTCTTAGAAAACTCATTAATTTTGCCTAGTTTTATTAATTTAGTAATTTAACATTGATTATGTACAAAATTTAAGAAACAGAATGAAATACGTTATTAATAAAGTTTTCAACACACTTGCTCATAAAGTGAGCCTTATTACATCTATCTTAGGGCCATAAACCGAACTATAACCCACGCGTGCATAATAATATTACAGTACTAGTTGCGTAATAGAATTATCCCTACAAAGTTAAGTAAGTACCTAACTGCAAATTATATGCGAGTAAACAGAGACTTTTCAATTTAACCGGGTAATACAGTATCCCTACAAAGTTAAGTTAGTACCTAACTGCAAGTAATATGCGAGTCAACAGAGCATTTTCAATTTCAGCGGGTAATAGATAGGTACCGTTCTTTTTTGTAACAACAAAGAGGTTTTATACGGCTGAAAATCCATTTACGTTTTTAGAATAAATAAATGTGTCCCTAATTAAGACAAAAACATAATTATTATCAAATTATTTATAATTCACAATAATTTGTTATAAAACATTTGCATTTTATCACTATTATTATACTTAATTATTTTGAAGTAGGCTGTATGGCTGTATGTAATCAATCACCTCACAAAAGGCGCGTGCAAAAAAAAAACTAGCGCGCTTTTTCCCTTAGTTAATATTAGGTTAATACAATATTATATGCAATAAATGTTTGTTTTTCCTCGCAAGTGTGATGAAAAAGTGCGTATGAAACTCGTGAGCAACTTACTCACTAGACACTCGGCTGATTTACGCCCTCGCCTGCGGCTCGGGCTTCAATCCACAGCCTCGTGTATAATGAGCAACCTAAGCTCACTTGTATCATAATATACTATTATTTAACAAAGTTTAATTGCGTGTGTTGTGCCTGTTTACCTGACGACCTTTGTCTTAGAGACTGAGACTTAGACGAAGATTTTACTTTATGAACTAGATCATAAAGAGCGATTTTATGCAGACTATACCCAACATAAACACGAACTTTACGAGCATGAGAAGTGAAAATGTATTTTCATTCCATCTATTCGAAAAGCGATGATCTAATAACAGAGGGCCTATATAGACAAATGGTTTTCTACCATCGATAATATCGATATCGCCAGTAGAATAGAAACAAAATGTATGGGGTTTTTATTATTATTATTATTGACTTGACATTAGCGACCGAAATGTCACGTGACCGCTAATGTCAATCCCATACATTTTCTTTCTATTCTACTGGCGATTTCGATCATAGAAAGCCACTTGTCTAGGCCCTCAGGGCCCAAAACGATTCATTGTTTACCTGTTATGAATGACACGAGGGTAACAATGGCATTTGAATTTTGAACAGCTTCATAACAGGTTCCGAAACGATTCATTGTTAAACTGTTATGACAAGAGGGTGATTAAAATGGTAACAAACCTACCTTTCTGGACGAAAACAGCTCGTAGAAATTACCCAATTAAATGGAACCTTTAAGGATTACATTTTAAAAATGACTTTTTGCTAAATAGATGTTCTGCTATACAGACCATTTGATAGTTGGACGTTTGCTAAATGGACATTCTGCTAATTAGACTTACTGCTCATTAGACGTTTCGCGCTGTTGGACATTTAGCTAGTTAGACCTTCTGATCAGGAAGGAAATAAAAATAGTTATTTGACGACTTATGAATCAGATGTCTAATTTAATAGGTACGGCGTACCCCAACGTAGTATCTTGGGTCCATTGCTCTTCTTAATCTATATTAATGATCTGCCTTCTGCAATCAATCACGAGTGTATCCTCTTTGCGGACGATATCTCAGATATTATTGCAAATCTCAAAAAAGAGCCACAAATTCACGAAAATCTTATGCAATCCTCAACAGAAGAAGTTCTTGACTGGTTAAACTATAACAATTTAAATGCTAATATTTCAAAGACTAAATACATGACATTTTCAAATCGTAATAGCAAGGACAATTCTAAAATTAATGTGACGTGCTTCGGCGAACCCATAGAAAAAGAAAATTCCTAGGTATGATAATTGATCAAAATATGAATTGGAAAGCACACATTGAATATGTTTGCAAAAAATTAAACAATTTTGTGTTCGCACTTCGCAAACTTCGATTAACCTCTAGAAAGGAAACTGCTCTTACAGCTTACCACGGCTACGTAGCATCTGTTTTAAGATATGGACTTGTACTTTGGGGAAATTCTGTGGACATTGGTAAAGCTTTTATAGTCCAAAAAATGTGTTCGAGCAATATGTGGAGTAGCCCCTCTGACGTCTTGTAGATAATGGTTTAAAAGGCTGAAATTACTCACACTAACCGACTTGGCGACTTGTATATTTCAAGTTTGCATCTTTGTAAGAGAAAACTCAGATTTATTTAATAAATACGCAGATAAAATATATTCTGCTGTGAGGAAAAATGATCCAACGAAATTAATCCTTCCTTACAAGAAAACTACATTGAGCCATAAAAATTGTAATTAAATGTGTATAAAAATATTTAATAAAATACCCCAAAATATAAGGGAACTTCCAAAGAAACAATTTAAATATAAACTCCGTACTTGGCTTGGGGCAAAATGTCATTATAATTTAAAAGAGTTTTTTGGTAAAAATTGATAAATAAAAATTATTATTTATGAAATATTTGGGTTGACTAATTAATGATATACACTATGTTTATGACTTTCTTAATTATTAACATTAATTGTGATATTGCTCTTTTATTATTACTATTACTTTAATTCCTTTGACATAACAATGAGAAAGTACCCTTTATTATTTCATCTTTGGATTGTTATTAATTTGTTAAATTCAATCATATTAATGCTTTTTTTTATCTTGCATGTCGGTTATTCGGCGAAATGTGCTGAACTACCAATTGGAACTTGTAGGTACACCTTATGTAACCATATTTCATGCAATTAATATCTTTATCTTTATCTTATCTTTATCTAAATTGACTTGATTAATTTAACATAGCAGTATAATACTGCACGTGAGCGAAATGGACCGACATAATGATGCATTAGGTCACGTGATTGTTCAATTAATAATCACGCGTCTACATTACAGTTATACCTGTTTAATTAGTTATTGTGTTCCAAAGATTTCGCTTGATAGATCCCTTAGGTTTGACATCGACGACGTCGCGTTGTGGGCGACTCTAAAAACACCTCCCCATGTAGTAATACAATATGTCAATATTGATTAACTTAGAGCAAAGTATACCTACTTGCTTTAATATAGCTGAATCAGCAACATGTCGAACAACAACAAATATAAGCTTGCGTAACCTGTTATTTGAAGTAATAATATGTTGTTTTAATGAAAGAGTTTCGTCTTTTAAAATACCCATATATTTATTTATTTATTTATTTACATATTTAGTACACACACATAAGAGTAAAACAGAAAAGAAAGAAATAGAAAAGTATTGTACAGGGGCACGGCTTATTTCAAATTGAAATTTCTACCAGCCGGCCCGTTAAAGGAAAGAACATAGAAAGGGGCAGTCTGTGTGTCTCCAGATACAAATACCATACATACAAAACATATAATTATATATATATATATATAATATTATAATTCTAGTACATACAAATAAACATAAATGAAATAACTATAAATAAGATAAACCATATATGATAATGCTATATATACTAATACATAAAAATAAACTATATATAATAGATAGATAATATATAATATATCAGATGAGAACTGTAAATAATACAACAACAGAAGAGAGGATAGTGCTAAAGACATGAGGATAAATAATAATTTTTTAGATGTTTTTTAAACATAGATATCGTGCGACAATCTCGTATGTCGGCCGGCAGTGAATTCCAAAGACGCACTGCATGAACGGAAAAGGAATAGGAAGCAAAGTCAGAATGATGGGGGAGGAACTTCAGATGGGATTTGAGATGGGACCTGCATGGAGAATTGGGTGAATGAGAAAAGGAGAATCGATCCCGGAGGTATGAAGGATAGGTAGGATTGAAAAGGATGTTATAAAGGAGACAAAGAATTCTAAGATTCCTGCGCAGACGTATGGGGAGCCACTTGAGTTCCTTCCGAAAGTTGGAGACGTGGTCGTACTTGCGTAGACCGAAAATGAATCGAATGGCAAGGTTTTGAAGGCGCTCAAGTTTATTCAGAAGTTGTTCAGTGGCGTCCAAGTAGCAGACATCGGCGTAATCAAGAAGAGGTAGAATGAGAGACTGGGCAATTGAGATTTTGGTAGGCAAAGGGAGAAAACTTTGAAGGGATTTTAAAGAGTGAAGGGAAAAGTAGATTTTGCGGCTGACGTCAGCGATATGGGTCGTCCAAGAGAGATTAGAGTCAAGGATCAAACCCAGATTCTTGACGGTGTCGCTATAGGGAATGGATATGCCATCCAGCAATACCGGAGGTATTTGAAGTTGGCCAGCTAAGTTGATCCTATGTCTGCTAGCGATGATGATGGCTTGTGATTTGCTTGGGTTAACCAAAAGTCCGTAACGCCTAGCCCAAGTAGAAATACGGCTGAGGTCATCATTGATTGACGCTATCGCTTGGTACGTTTCGTCAATTTTAAAGTGACGGTAGAGCTGCAAGTCGTCTGCATAGAGATGGAAGTTGGAGCAGATGACTGGAGTAACTGAATTGATGAAAATAGAGAAGAGAAGTGGAGAAAGAACACCTCCCTGCGGTACGCCCGCAGTGAGCTCACTCCAATCGGAAATAGAGTCTTCATGGCGAACACACTGCGCACGTCCACGAAGATAAGAGTCAAACCAAGAGAGCGAAGAAGTAGATACGTTTATAGAGGAAAGTAAAGCAAGAAGAATATCGAAATCGACAGAGTTAAAAGCGTTGCTGAAGTCCAACAAAACCAACACTGAGAGTTCTTTTCGTTCCATGGCCCAGCGTAAGTCATCCGAGACATTTAGTAAGGCAGTGGCGGTGCTGTGACCAGGACGGAAACCAGATTGATATTTATTCAAGAGCCTGTTGGCAAGAAGGAAAGAGGAAAGCTGTTTATGAACGATATGCTCGAGAACTTTGGATAAAAATGGTAGGATGGAGATGGGACGAAAATGGCAAGGTAGAGTTGGATTAGGAATTTTGGGTAACGGAATTATGTGAGCCAATTTCCAGATCTTAGGGAAAGACTTTGTAGTGAGTGATGCATTAAATATTGCGGTGATGAAAGGAAGAAGAATGGACAAAATGGGAATAAACATTCTCGAGCATACGTTATCCTCACCAATGGATTCAAGTACACATACACATCTCGAACAAGTTGGCATACTTCATATATGTTATAGTAACAGTTCGCTAAATTTCAGGGTACTCACAGTCATTTTGCGTATAACCCGATTGTATGCGTATAGAAAACTTGATATAGGTATTTAGTTTTTTCTGCGGTTAGTGTTAAAACATTATTTTCAAGCTTTGCGCATACGTAAGTATACACTTCTTCCAAGTTAGCCTCAAAAACAAGGGCAGTGTCGTCAGCGTAAGATATGATTTTCCCATGATCTAGTTGTATGTTGCACAGATCATTAATTTAAATTAGGAACAGGGTGGGTCCTACAATTCTTCCTTGAGGAATTCCGAAGGACGTGTTATCATGTTCAGCACTGACGACACTGAACAGAGTTCGACACAAAAAAGAGATTCGTTTCTTGAGCAAAACGCTACGGAAAGGAATGCGTTGCCTGCCTATGTGTTCCCCGATGACTACAACCTTGGTATCTTCAAGGCCAGAGTGAACAGGCCTCTCCTGGGCAAGCATGCAACATCTTAGACCGCATCCTGTTAATAAACAAGATGGTGGTCAATTTGGTATTTGGTATTTGGTATTGACATTTTTTCCGCATTTAGACTCATATTTGGTCCGTTATGCGTGAACATGGCTAGTCGAGCCATCGTAGCTCCTTCCAGAAGCGCAGAAGCCTCCTGGGGCGTTCACAGGCTTCTAAGAGCGACCTCACCTCTGTGAGGATTTCTGTTCGTTGTGCGGCCAAACCTACGCACTCCAAGATGGTGGTCAAATACCTGTCCAGTATTATCTAAAAAACTTGGACTTTCGCCGTAGAAGGCAACATACCTATCAAACGGTTTTATCAACGAAGGCAAGTGTGAACGTAGTAATTACAAACATACTCATGAGCTTGAACTCTGTATAGAATCGGACTTATTTTCCGAGAAACCAGTGACAACAACGGTTATTATCTTGAAAAAAATCAACGCCGTGTACAGTTGAATACAGCGGTCCATACTTGTTTATATCTCGAACAAATTCACACTTAATATTATGAGTGAGTTTGTGTGTTTGTTCGTCTTTCACGTGAAAATTTAACGGAGTAATGGGTCTATGTGATTTTTTGTATGGGGATAGTTTGAGAGCTCGAGAGTGACATAGGCTACCTACTTTTTATCCCGGAAAAAATAGCTTAAATCAAATCCACGTAGGGTAAAGACGCGGGCGGAAAGGTAGTTTAGTTAAAAAAAAACTTTTACCATCAAATTGAGAATTGAGTTGATTGAGAGACTATATTGATATATACAGGATTGAAAGCTTATTTAATGAAAAAACTAGCTCTTTAATACATTTTACATCGTTTTCATACATATTTTCAAAGAGATTATCATTTTAGTGAGTATAGGAACTAGTCCGTAAGTCAATCGGAAGTAACTGACAACTGGCGGATCGAATTTAAAGATGGCGGTGACATTTGACACGATGACGTCAGAGACCCCTGGGAGGTTCGTAGACAGTTGAGTGACTCTGCTCCTCCATTCTTATATGTCGTGATGTGATGTGAAGGTCTAACGCCATAACAACGATATTTCCAGCTTTGTTGTGTTCCGGCAGTTAGAAATAAGATAGCGGTTGAGGATTCCGGGAGTAGTGCGCTTCCACCTTCAGCCTTATCTTCACTTATCATCAGGTGCGATGAAGGCTAAGTGCTAACCCATTGTGTATGAAAAACACCGTCCTGTTTACCTAATTATCATTTCTGATAAGTAGCAGTCTCTTTCTGTTAATTATCTAATCATTGAGTATTTTCCGTTCGCAGCTTTGCCCGTGGAAAAAGGATACTTTCCCGGGGTAAAAAGCAGATTAATGCAATTCTAGACCATAACCTATCTCTGTGAAAATTTCTTTCAGATCCGTTCAGCTATTTCGCCGTGATTTAGTATTTTTTTTTTCATAAATAAAATTTGACATGATATGAAGACCATATTATCACGTATTCACATAATACGTGTATAATAAAAGAAAAAGATAATAAAAACATATTGATCTATATTTTTTTGTCTTTTGCAACCAACTGTACTTACAGGCTGTGCAATAAGCTTACTGATAACCTCTTTGTAGGCTGAGGCTTCACCTGTGTATTTTTTTACCCACTACGGGGTAGCTAGCACCGCCTTTATCACACCTGATGTCAAGTGGCGATAAGGCTGAAGGTGGAAGCGCATTACTCCCGGAATCCTCAATCACTGAGGAACTGCCGGAACACAATATTGCTGAAAACATTATTGTAATGGCGTCAGACTTAGATAAGATGGTGGTAGCTAGCCAGGCGGACTAAGAACAAATCCTACCACCAACCAAACCGAATACAATATGTACCCCCACTGGGAATCGAACCCTCGGGACCTCTTGGTCTGAAATCGGTGGTGTTAACCACTAGATCACAGAGGCGGTTAAACCTGTGTATTTATTTTGCATTGATATATATATCTTTTGCTTTGTTATACGGCTCGTAGTTTTATGTCAATAACAAAGGAAAATCACTTTTGTTAATGTAATAAATAAGTAGGTAGTTATACTATACATGGTTATTTGTAAGACACCAACAATCACACAGAAGTAGATTAGTGAAATCATAAAATAACAACGTAAGTATGTTTTATTGGACCTAAAGTATCTAAAACAAAGTTGTTACCATAGAAATGTATGTCTAAACAGTCAGATCAATGTGTTGTTGTCAGATAAGATATAGTCGCCTGTTGTGTACACGGCCTAAGTGGTAGTTACTCAAAGTACGTTTTATTATATTAGTAACACACTTGTTACAATGCAGTGCTCCCTTGGACTTCACTCGTGTAGCTCTCATTGGCATACTTCAAGGTAAGTTAAGTAGTAGATTGGGGTTATTTTAGCAAACAATGGGGCTACTTTGACAATTTATAATGTAGTATAAAAACAGTATTATTCGTAATTAAGTAAAAAATGGGCATTCCATCTATAGTTTAATTTAGGCTACCAAAAGCCAGTTGAAAAAAAAATTTAAAACAATAATAATGCAGTCAAACAGGCGTTGTCAACTAAGTCACCCCTCGAATCAAAGTAACCTTTTTTAAGTTCTTTCAAATACTAACTTTAAAGCCTGAAAAGCATTTGGATGTTTTAGAAATCTTAATAAATAAACCCTAAACGGTGAAAAAAATATTTTAGATTTTCGAAAAGTGTGTCATGCATGTGATTTAAAATGTCTTGAGCAGATATAGATTGTTTAGCAAGGGATGTATGGCTCCCATGCCGATAGTTAGAGTTATGGGTCCATACACCCGAAGTAAATACTCTACTTTTAATTACGAATATGAGGAAAGTAAAAACAAACAGAAGTAGGTATGTATTCTAAAAAATATTGAATTTTCGATAGATTTTTTAACTTTTTTGTTTCCTTTCTCTCTTATAGGGAAGGCAAAGGTCTCACTCAGTCCATACAGCCTTGTTTGGTGTTTTGACCCCGTACTTTCTGCAATTCCATGGAATTCATATAATTTTGTACTAATTAACGTAATGTTAGCCTGATTTTTTATGCTACAAATAACTTATTTGGTTTAATCTGTTTCTAAAAACGCATTCATTAAAAACAATGTTTTAAATATATTAATTTCTCTTTGTGTAAGGTTTCTACGATTTTAATTGTTTTTAAAGTAGCAAAACTGGCTGTATGCCTTTGCCCACAATGCCCACATACCCTTGTGAAATAAAAGTCCCCTAATTAATAAAAGTGCAGCAAAGTTACTCTTAGTTTTAAACTGATGCTGTCATTTTTATTCGCTCAAAAGAAGACAGAGACAACAACAGATTTACATTCACGTTTATTAAATAAACGAAGAGTACCTAAGTTTACACCTAGGTTTAACTAGGTTTAACCAAAAAAAAGTTTGCTTAGTAGGAATATATGACGCTTTGAAACGTCAAACGTAAGGAGTAATATTGCTAAGTAATATTTTTGGTTAAACCTAGGTGTAAACTTACTCTTTGTTTATTAATAAGGCTTTTGCAGATTAATTTTATTATAAATCGATTTGACACGACTTCATTTTTTACGGCCCTGCGGCCGCAATATATCACTTTCAACCCCGGTTTTAGGGAAGTTATGAGTTAGGTACTTTCAGAATATGAGAAATAAAAAAAACATTTAAACTAATCTTAACCAAAAACATCTTCATGTAAAATGAGACGAGACCACGAAGCTCGCACTTTTGCTTTTGACAAGCTTTTGACAAAAGTTATCAAAATCTCATGCAGAGCCAAGCTTCTAACTCTACAAACCTTTACAAACTCTATACCTGTGAACTTAGTCAAAATATGTGGCGTGACCATGAAGTTTGACTTAATACTCTGAGGTAACTGGAGCTCTCACCCTGAATAAAAAAGTGTCGCCAGCAAATTTGACATTTATGTATGTAGTGGCAGGTAGTGGCTGTCAGTTGTCTCATATGACCATACGTATTTTTTTAAAGTGTAGGTGAGACGGAAGACAGCCACTGTGTTATTTGTGGTATTCAAAAAATTGTTCGTACTGCACCCTCCAGTTACCTCAGTATTAAGTCGAGCTTCATGGGCGTGACCGTTTCGCTACCGTCACGTGAGCATAAGGTGAATAGTAGTTTATGTGACTGTCGCATAATGAGGGGTGTTTTAATACCGAGTAATGTGCAGTCTCATACACTACTTTATCTACACTCATTACATTTATCATAATATTTCAAAAATTAAGCAAAAAAATTTTAATTATAAAATGTGGATTGGCGCCAAACCCCACTGATAGGAGCATGAAGTTCGACTTTAATACTGAGGTAACTGGAGAGTGCAGTACGAACAATTTTTTGTGACCAGAAATTTCACAGTGGCTGTCTTCCGTCTCACCTACACTTTAAAAAAATACGTATGGTCATATGAGACAACTGACAGCCACTACCTGCCACTACATACTAAATGTCAAATTTCCTGGTGTTCACTTTTTTATTCAGGGTGAGAGCTCCAGTTACCTCAGAGTATTAAGTCAAACTTCATGGATAGAAGTCTATACGGTCTATACCTTCTAAATTCAAAATTCTAATTTAAAAAAAGTTTCTTAGTGTTGCCGGCTAAAGAAGGGCTTGAAAGAGTTGGAAGTCCTACGGTTGCCATGGAGATTGTAAAATTAAGAAAAATAAGTGTTTTTTTTTAATCCACAACGGGGTAGCACTTAGCCTTCATCACACCTGATGATAAGTGGTGATAAGGCTGAAGGTGGAAGCGCACTACAAAAGAGTGTGCAGTCTCATACACTACTTTATCTACACTCATAACATTTATTATATATTTCAAAAATAAAGCAAATCAATATTAATAACAAAATGTGAATTGGTGCCAAACCCCACTCATAGGAGTCTATACGGTCTATTCCTTCTAAATTCAAAATTCTAATTTAAAAAAAGTTTCTGATTGTTGCCGGCTAAAGAAGGGCTTGAAAGAGTTGGAAGTCAGGGCCGGTAAATCCTACGGTTGCCATGGACACTGTAAAATTAAGAAATATAAGTGTTTTATAATGAGTGAATGGTCATTATGAAACACCCGGATACAGCAGTTTTATTTTTTATAGTTGACTATGGCATAAAGTGTATCATTAGATGTCCAGGCATGAGTTCATAATTCGAATATTATAACATGAGTGTAGATAAAATAGTTTTTGTGACTGCCACATTATGAGATAAAGATAAAGATAAAGATATATTTTTTTGCAAAAAACATGAGTAACAAAGTAATGATGATATGTTTAGAATTAGATCTAACATGTTTTGCCGGTCAGCATGCAAAAAACGAAATTCATTAGGTTAAGCAATTATTACATTAAGGGGTATTAAAACACAGTATAGGACTTTAAAAAACGAGCCATGGCGTGTTGTAAGATACGAGTAAGATACGAGTGTTTAAAACACAAGCCCCCTTATTACAAAACGTGGACTAAAGTTAGACGTTTAAAATTCATGCTAATTCTATCTTTCATTTGGAAAATGAAAGTGACAGCACAGTTTCGTACCAGTTTTAAACCAGGACTATTTTAGTCCACGTTTTGTAATAAGAGGGTATGAGACAGGAGTCTCTTATGCACTTAAAGTAGTGTATGAGAATACACTACTGTAGCTGGACAAGGCCTTGGACCCAAAGCCGGTAAATCCTACGGTTGCCATGAGGATGTAAAATTAAAAAAAGAAGTGTGCTATATGAATGAGACTGTCCTAATGATCATAACGATACAGGTTTTTTTATTCTTTAAATTTATCAATCGACTGATCTATCAACGCACAGCTCAAAGTACTTGATGGATCGAGCTGAAATTTAGCACGCAAATAAGTCATAATACGCCTGAAACGTTGAAATTTGACACGCAGGCATCGACTAAAACAGGACTTTTTCCATTGACTTTTTCAAGAATCAAGGTCGTAAGGTTAAACTTTACAAAGGTCTACTATACATAAGTACCTACGTACTTACTTATTTTATTATTATGGTAAATACGCAATTAAATCGATTTTCATGATCATGATATAATTTATGGCTTGCCTATTGACGTTATATAATACCGTCATGGTCATCGATTGGAATATCGGCAAAGATCGAATCGGGACTGACTGAGGTGAATAATGTTTTTACACTCGTAGTTTTGGTTAAAATAAAAATGGATATCTGTTATAGCCCTAGCACGAAAAACTGTCGTAATGCTAATATTACACGGTTCAACCAAATTGATTCACTTTGGTTGAAAGACGCTGAAATACAGGCGCACATTGACATTGAATGATTCACTTTTACGTTTACATTGTTCAATTTGGTTGCTTCATCCATGTATTTCCGCTATTATGGTAACCGTTATCGTGATCGTGTTATTTTGAATGAAAACCAGAGCAGCGCCTCTTTCGTTCGTATAAAGAAATAAAGTTCAATAGACGTTTGACAACAGCACTATGACAGCTTTTGAAGGATACTAATAGGTCTTTACCTATGAAATTGCCGTTTTCTATGGGGAAATTGTAGGAAGTTGGAATCGGCATACAAAGATATTTGGGGGTTTCTTGGACATGTGAACTCCGAATTCAACGAAACTATCGAGATATGATCAGACAAAATTATTCTAACTAGTTATTGCCTATAATCACTTTGGACTGTCTTAGAATTAAAAAAAAACTGTTCAAAGCTGTCAAATTGACGACAACCAAAGAGCGGTACTTTGAAGCAGTTATAAAAAATTTGGACGCGTGTTTAATTATTCTTTTCTTAGATGTTTAACATGACGACATACTCTATTTTCGAAACTGACTATTAATTTTGATTTATTGATATTAATTAAAAAATTAGAGACCAATAAACATGTGAGAAAAAGACGGCAATTTCATATGTAAAGACCTATTATTAGTTTACTATTCGATTACGAATAACGACAGTTTTTCGTGCTACGGGTACAGTGCTACGGATACGGATACTGAGGGCCTACTCTGAAACGCAAAATCCGAAACTGCGTGATACCCGTCCCTCTCACTCTCTAGTCATGACAGAATCGAGTGAAAGGGGCGGGGCTAACCGAAGTTTCGGATTGGCGTTTCAGAGTACGGCTCCAGGAGCCGTACTCTGAAACGCCGCAAAATCCGAAACCTCGTAATCAAGTGCAAGTGTGTAACCCCTTTGCCACGAGATTGGCGATCAGAGGAGAGGAGCGGCAGTGACCAGCCCCTGTAGACAAGTGGCTTTCTATTATCGATATCGCCAGTAGAATAGAAAGACAAATGTATGGGATTGACGTTAGCGATCGAAATGTCACGTGACCGCTAATGTCAATCCCATACATTTCTTTCTATTCTACTGGCGATATCGATAATGGAAAGCCACTTGTCTAGGCCCTCAGAGGAGCGGCGAGCGATCAGCGTCCGTGACTGCGGGGAAAACAAATGTTTGTAAGTTGTTGGACCCGCCACGCGATGCCGCTGAACGAGCGGAGCGCTAACCGGGCGTGCGTGACCGGGCGGCGCAGCCAACGTGGCATAGAGTCACTCAGTGCTTACCCGTGGTACTACGTAGTCCTACTGGTAGTACCATTGGAGATTTTTTTTGCCAGTGGTACTACTGATGTGTCTGGTAGTTAGTACTAAGGGCAATTATTTTTACCCCTGATACTAGGTACTCATTAAATGTGTAATGTGTACAAATTTATTACCGATCGATGTTTAGAATATTAAAATAAAACATTTCAAACAATAAAAAAAAACAAAACATTAAAAATAAAGATAATAATTTTATTATCTATTAAAACAGCATTATCTATTATCGCTGATCGCCCCGCGCGTAACTGTACGTACGTGCATCTCGCACAACCACACCCGATTCGACATCTATGTAAGTATCATCTATATCTATACTAATCTATACTATAATATTATAAAGAGGAAAGATTTGTATTTTTGTATGTAAATAATAAACTCAAAAAGTACTGGACCGATTTCGAAAATTCTTTCACCGTTAGAAAGCTACAGTCTTCCCGAGTGACATAGGCTATATTTTATCCCGATATTTCCACGGGAACGGGTACCACAAAACCGCGAGGATCCGCTAGTAATAAATAAAATAAAAAAATAATTGTACATTTTTTTCGGAAGTTTATTCTAAACACGTAAAATGACTTACTTACCCCTTAACTTTGGATTAAAAAAAAATATTTCACGGTAAGTATATATTATTATCATCAGGGTGTTCTTTTATTTACACTTTTAATGAGTAGTATCAGGGGTAAAAATAATTGCCCGTAGTACCTACTACCAGACTCATCAGTAGTACCACTGGCAAAAAATATCCATGGTACTACCAGTAGGACTACTGGTAGTACCACGGGTAAGCACTGGAGTCACCAGACGCGTCGCTCGTCGCGCTGCCTGCCGCTCTGCTGGTCCCCAATGTCGTGCTTTGCCGAAGCGCTTACGAAACGCGCGGCGGGCGAATTGTGCATCAGTTGGTTTGGTGCGTCACATTAACATATTTGATTAGACATCTGTCGAGAGCGCACAATAAAAGAACAATTTGCCCGCGACGCCGCTACCCTGCTGAGCCTTAAAATGGCTTTACTTGACTGTACCTATTGTAACTGCTAGGTTGTTGTCAAAAGTTACCCCGACTTCAAAAATTTTGCTATCGTGACAAAGTCCGAATCGATTCCTGTCTTATTCTCATTCGTCAAGATTGTCATCGTCACAAGCGTGGTCAACATTTTCATGCCTTTTCTGCATGCTGCAGTAAAAGTTTGTGGCAATATTAAGCACTAGCTTTCCGCCCGCGGCTTCGCCCGCGTGGAATACACGACGTTATCCCGCGGGAATTTGAGCCTATGTTCCTCTCCAGGCTACAAAGTATCTATGTCCCAAATTTCAGCCAAATCCGTTCAGCCGTTTTGGCGAGATTGAGTAACAAACATACAGACATCTAAACTTTCACATTTATAATATTACTAGCCTTCCGCCCGCGGCTTCGCCCGCGTGTACTACACGACGTTATCCCGCGGGAAGGGGATATTTTTCAGGAATAAAAAAGTAGCCTATGTCCTTTCTCAGGCTCTAGACTACCTCTGTACCAAAATTCATTCAAATCGGTTCAGTAGTTTAGGTGTGATTGTGTAACACACAGACAGACAGAGACCACAGAGACGCATTTATAATATAAAAAAAGTAAGGATATATATAAGTAGGATTCAAAAGTGCCACTAACAGCATAAGAATGCAGTACCTGCTTAAATGAGATGAGAATCTTGGCGATTAAAAAAACCCAAGTACCTATTAAATAACAAGATCAGGTTTTGTGAAAATTCAAGGAAAAACCCGAGAAAAAATCGTAGTGATAGTGCTGGCAGGTGCAGACGAACGGAGAAAAGACAGTAAGAACAGTTACCTTTATCGTTCCAGATGTGGTTGACCCTCCTGCTAGCTGCTGGCGCGGGGGCCTCCGTGTGGCTGTTCTGGCGGCGACGCCACCGGGGGCTGTTGAAGGCGGCAGATCAGTTCCCAGGACCGAAGGGATTACCCTTCCTTGGAAACGCCATGAAGTTCATATGTTCGCCAGAAGGTATGTCTGATTTTTGTTTTTTTTTTATTGTGTAAACATTATTAGCCCTCACCGTCCTTTGTGCTTTTCTTCCCCTTTCAGAAACAGCGCCTCTGTGTTTTTCTGCCCACCTGTGAATGATACAGAAGTATTTATGCTAAGACAGGATGTTTATTGGTCCCACACTACACAAAATAGGTTCTAAGTTTTTTTTTGTCATTACGCCTTATTTTTATTGAGCTAACTGGTCCCTTTTTTGCTTTATACATATGTGTGTGTCAATAAATGTATTTCTTTATTCCAAGTTAAAGTGGTTGACCTTGACCGACATTGGTTCGTTTTTTTTTTATTTAAAATTAAAACAGTGAGTTCTGCAGAAAAAAAAGAGGAAAATGTGGTATATCATCTTAACAACCTTTAATTATCTGCACGAGAAATTAGATGCGTTTAAACCAGTACATTTCTATTGAAATAATTACACAATTGCTTAATTACGTACTTATGAAGTCGTCACCTTGCGACGCTATTTGATGAAACTAAATTAATCAATAATTATACAAAATTACACGGCTCTGTAAGCGGAGTAACGAGCAATTAGGTACAACGTGAACAAGTACCAGATGCAAATAAATGCGACGTGGGATGCAATGATGCAACAATGCATTCTCAAGTGTTCCGTGACATATTCATCTATAAAAGGTGTTACAAACCGTGTGCTAAAACCAAGTAGCTCGCAACAGCATTTTTAATCCTTGATTGCTAAATACAAGGAGTTGGCGATCTCTTGTGTTGGAGGCCAAAACTCACACAAAATACTACCGTTAACCGCCTCTGTGGTCCAGTAGTTCACACCACCGATTTCAGACCCAGAATCTTTTTTCCGCTGTGGGGGAAATGGGGAAGTGTTTGTACGTATTTGAGGTTTTTTTTAAATACGAGTCTTTTCGTATTTTGATAATAGTGAAACTGTAGAGAAATTACGAGTCTATGATCTACAATAGAGACGTGCAGTAAGCATGTTTGTCTATGTCTAACTTTAAGTACTAATATTATAAAGAGGAAAGATTTGATTGTTTGTTTGTTTGTTTGCATCGATAAGGCTCAGAAACTACTGGACCGATTTAGAAAATCTTCCCGAGTAACATAGGCTATATTTTATCCCGATATTCCCACGGGAACGGGTACCACGCGGATAAAACCGCGAGGATCCGCTAGTATAAAAATAAAGCAAGAGCTCGTTTTCTCTGCAAATCAGTGTATGTATAAGCACAGAATAATAAGTAAGATACGACACTTCTGTAACTTTAAATTATAATAGCAATCGCTATCACCTTACAGAATCTGAAATCGTAAGTAACTTAAGTTAGTAGTCCTAACCGTGTACGTAACTAAACGTGACTTCTACTTGAGATAATTAATTTGACTTTTCAAATGACGACTTAGAAGTTTTTTTTACTTCACATCGACGACAGAAGTCTTGTATTGTCCTAACAGCCAAGTCAACAGAATCTTTCAAGAAATTAATCTATCATTTTAATTAACATTTTAAATTATAGTGTCAACTCTTAGTTATTCCACGTAAGGGAGCTGCCAATTACATCAGTTTCCGTAAAGACCTAGGTCACAGGTTCAATATAATTGTCGTGTAATTACTGACAACCGTGGAACCTGCTGTATGTAGGTAATCGACTTTGAAATGCGCGTGATTGGAATTTCGTCTACATACCTACTTTTCTTTGTCATAAGTTTTGTTTTTGAAAATGTGGAAAAAATGGGTGAAAGTTTTCAAATACCAAAGTCAAATCGTATAGTCACACCAATTATTAAATAGTACCTACATTACAGCCGAGTACGGGAAGCTAGCAATTTGCATTGTCGAGGATGGTTTTGAAGCCCGAACCGCAGGCGAGGGGGCCTTAATCATTCGAGGCAGTGCAAATAGCTTCCAGAACAAGGCTTGTATAAAACTTTTCTCACGAAATGCGAATGTTAACATTTCAGAGCATGAGTGAGAAATAGTATTTGACTGATTACCACCACAACCAAACCTAACTAACCTAACCTAACCTACAACAATACTGAAATGGACTGGTCAGTATTTTTTGGGGGTTCAATTTAATATTTCCCATTTAAAACATAAAAAATTTTGTGAGAGGCCATAAATACTAAAAAGTATGTTATTTTGATTGGGTTGATGATGCTAAAATATGATCATGCCCTTATGCCTGACGCCCACTAACAGTTCACTAAACCAGATTTCATCCAGGGGGTTTCAACATCTTTCGCCATCGCTTTCATCCGTTTGACATCCATCACTTGTTGTTGAAGGCAGTTAATAAAAATATTTGTATTACTGCAGCAATGGTTGTACATTATCTTTCAGACTGAAAGCGATCGCGATACAATCTGTTAGAGCTAAGCTAGACAATCTAGAGACAGGGACCGTTCTCTGAAACGCAAATCCGAAACTTCGGCTAGCCCCTCCCCTTTCACTCGATTCTGTCATAACTGGAGTGTGAGAGGGACGGGTATAACGAAGTTTCGGGTTTTGTAAGTAGGCCCTCAGGTTCGAGTACATTTATGTTGACCTTGGGGTCTGTTTTCATAGTGATTGTTATACTTGATGTTTAACCGCGCGCCGCCTCTGTGGTCTAGTGGTACATACACCCCACCGGTATCAGACCCAGAGGTCCCAGGTTGGATTCCCAGTGGGGTACATATTGTATTCGGTTTGGTTGGCTGTAGGGCTTGTTCAAAGTCCACCATCTTATCTAAGTCTGACGCCATAACAACGATGTTTTCAGCATTGTTGTATTCCTGCAGTTAGGGTATTTTACTGTTGTTGAAATGTAGATATTTAATGATGAGGTTAAAAAATATTGCAATTAAGAATACCAAATGTGAAAAAATAATTTGAATCTGTTTTATAATAAAAGAATTATAGTCTGTTTGATTTTGACTATAGCTGTCTCTTTCTAAAACGAAATCTTCTATGGCGTGACTATGAAGCTACTAACCCACTGACGTCACTAAGATAGCGTCCTGTCCTTGTCTAATTATAAAGTTTGAAGTCCTATATCTTTGAAAATATTCAAGATAATTCAAAATGAAAACTTGTTTTGTGTAGCTAATATTTCGAAAAACATTTTAAAGAAATAAAAAAAAAAACAGTAAAATACCGTATTGAGGATTCCGGGAGTAGTGCGCTTCCACTTTTAGTCTTTTCATCTATTAACATCAGATGTGATGTAAGCTAAGCGCAACCCCGTTGTGGATAAAACAAAATGTGCTCGTGTTTGTACGATACTCGGCAAAATGTATTTGCGGAAGATTTCTTATAGAATTTTTAATAGACATGCAACGATGTAGCCAGGTACTGGTGGCTAGTTATAAAATAATTACCTACATAATACATAACTCGTTTAATAGTACAGTACCTACAGCCGGTATATCAAGCCCATAGACAGGTAACTTTAACTAGGTTACTTTAGACAGGAATCAAAAGATCCTACTAATATTATAAATGCGAAAGTTTGTGATGTAAGTATGGATGTATGGATGTTTGTTACTCTTTCACGCAATAACTACTGAACGGATCTAGATGAAATTTGCAACAGAGATAGGTTATAGGCTGGAATATCACATAGGATACTTTTTATCCCGATATTCCCACGGGAAAGGGAACCACGCGGGTGAAACCGCGGGTGACCGCTAGTAAATAATAAAAGTACTTAATCTTGTTTTTCCTAATCTAATGCAGCCGAAAGCGTCGCCAGCTCATGAGCCTAGGGGGACGGGCGGGGGGCAAGTTGAAACTATGGAAGAGGAAAACTATGAGGAAAATATGAATTTTAAGTGCAGTAGGTATTTTTTTTTATCCGCAACGGGTTTGCACTTAGCCAACATCACACGGTGGTGATAAAGCTGAAACTGGAAGCTCTCTACACCTGGAATCCTCAATCACTGAGGAACTGGCAATCTTATCTCTAACTGCCAGAACACAATAATGCTGATAACATCATTTTTATGGCGTCAGACTTAGATAAGATGGTGGTAGCTTAGCCAGGCGGACTAACAAAGTCCTACACCACCAACCAAACCGAATACAATATGTAACCCCTACTAAGAAACTAGGGACCTCTGGTCCCTGGTTTCAGGTTGAAATCAGTGGTGTGAACCGCTATAGCAAGATCACAGAGCCAGTTCGGGAGCTGGAGAGTGACATAAGCTACTTTTTATCCCGGAAAAACATCACATTCCCGCGGGATAGAGCCCGATACATTGACACTGGATCAATCCAGTACAGCGTCTAGTAAAACATGTTTACATTGATCCAGTGCCAATCCAGCGCGGCAATCCAGTGATCGCTGGATCGATCTACTGGATCAATGTAAATCAGCCTCGTGAAGTTCACACGGGCGAAACCGCGGGCAGAAGTCTATTATTATATATTTGAGACACTAAAATCTGTATTATTTTTTCAGAAATGATAGTTGTCATCAAAGATTTGATGACTGACTATGGCGACATTGTGAAGTTTTGGCTGGGTCCCGATCTCAACATTGTCATCAGTAACCCGGAGGAACTTAAGGTAATGTTTTAAGAATAAGCTTAATAATTATTATAACATACATGGCACTTGTAACCACAAAAAGAAAAAAAACATAAAATTCTAGTATCACAGATTTTGTAACCAAACTCTTCCGAAACAAAATTTTTCGTGTAGGTACTTATATTCGGTTGTGATAAGGCACGATAAGGGCTGGCCCAACCCAGATTTTATTTTTTTATTTTTTGTACATTTATTTTTTATGATTTGGCCCTAAAAATACAAAAATCCCTTAATCATTATCGTAATGGCAAAACAACGTTTGCCGGATCAGCTGGTTATTAAAATATTTGAATTTCCAGATTCTTCTAACAAACTCTAAACTAAGCTTCAAAGGGCCAGTATACAAGTTTATGAGCGATGTTTTAGGCGGCGGAATATTAAGTGGTTCAGGTAAAAATATTCTTAGCAATCTCAAATAATAGGGGAACGGACTATTTTTTTTATTTAAGTTTTTAAAATATTTTATATTTAATATTTTCATATTTTCAGAGATTTTCAGAACTTTCTTATTAGACAAGGAAAGCGCTACCAACTTGTGACGTCACACAAGTGAGTACCTAGCGCATTAGTTACTCCTGTCATATAAAATTTCGTATTTGAAAGAGATAGCTAGAGACACAGTTGGTCACAACTCAGCAGCTCATTACTTACTTGCTTGCTACTAAACAGATTGATTTTTTAAGCGACTTCAAAAAAAAAAAAGATTCTCTGTTTGACCTGAATGTTTTTCACTTTTGTTATTCATCAGTGTTAGGTATATTTTTGAATGTTACTATTGAATATTTGCATATCAACAACAGTCCGGTCCCCTAATATTTTTAATTAAGTACTTTTTTATTATTCTCTAATCTGGAACTAAATACTTTTTATAAAATATTAGGTCCAGCTTGGAGAAGACATCGCAAAATCGCCAACCCTAATTACGGAAAGCGCGCCATAGAGATATACAGTAATATCTTCAACAAGGAGGTGGATCTGCTCATGAAAGCGTTCAACAAAATGCCTTCTAACAAGCAATTTGACATGTATGAGAACATCGTAAAAACCACCAGCTACTCGGTGTGCCGTAAGTACCCATGAGGATTTTTTTTACTTTTTTTCCACAACAGGGTAGCACTTAGATCAGACCTTTACTATTACCTTAACCGCCTCTGTGGTCTAGTGGTTCACACCACCGATTTCAGACCAAGAGGTCCCGGGTTCGATTCCCAGTGGGGGTACATATTGTATTCGGTTTGGTTGGTGGTAGGACTTGTTCTTAGTCCGCCTGGCTAGCTACCACCATCTTATCTAAGTCTGACGCCATAACAATGATGTTTTCAGCATTATTGTGTTCCGGCAGTTAGAGATAAGATAGCCAGTTCCTCAGTGATTGAGGATTCCGGGAGTAGTGCGCTTCCATCTTCAGCCTTATCACCACTTAACATCAGGTGTGATGAAGGCTAAGTGCTACCCCGTTGTGAATAAAAAAAAATAAAAAAAAAACCTAGGGTTGCCAGGCGTCCGGATAAAGCCGGAAAGTATCAGATTTTTTGGAAAGTTATCCTCCAAAATAGACGTGTCCAGCCTGTCCAGTATTTACTTCCTGAACCAACTTGCAAATTCATCGGTCAATTAATTAAATTTAATTAAAGCATGAATTTCTTGGTTTTTAGGATGTTCATTTATTTTATTTATTTATTTATTCACAACGGGGTAGCACTTAGCCTTCATCACACCTGATGATAAGTGGTGATAAGGCTGAAGGTGGAAGCGTACTACTCCCGGAATCCTCAATCACTGAGGAACTGGCTATCTTATCTCTAACTGCCGGAACACAATAATGCTGAAAACATCATTGTTATGGCGTCAGACTTAGATAAGATGGTGGTAGCTAGCCAGGCGGACTAAGAACAAGTCCTACCACCAACCAAACCGAATACAGTATGTACCCCCACTGGGAATCGAACCCGGGACCTCTGGGTCTAAAATCGGTGGTATGAACCACTAGACAACAGACCCAAATAAACAATTTCATTTCATTTCATTTCAAAATTGCGGATCCAGCTTATCGGTTTTAGCACCTGGTAACCCTATTCACACCTGTTAACTAACTATAATGCTGATGGTAGAAGAACCACACTACTCCAGTAATCTTCAATCACTGAGGAACTGGTCATCTTGTCTCTAACTGTCGGAACACAACAATGCTGGATACATCGTTGTTATGGTGTCAGACTTAGGGAAGATGGTGGAAGCTAGCCAGGCGGACCAGAGGGCCTACTCTGAAACGCAAAACCCGAAACTTCGGTATACCCGTCCCTCTCACTCTCTAGTCGGGACAGAATCGAGTGAAAGGGGCGGGGCTAACCGAAGTTTCGGATCAGCGTTTCAGAGTACGGTCCCTGGAACAAGTTTAACCACCAACCAAACCGAACTTGGGGAACTCGGTGAAATGGTCCCGACATAGGTGACTGATCATCCGTCCGGCTTCGCTGGCGTCCCCCCTATAAATAATAATAATAATAATAACCAAACCGAAAACAATATGTTCACCAACTGGGAATCGAACCCGGTAACTCTGGGTCTGATACCGGTGGTATGTCTAATACTTGACCACAGATGCGTTTAAAACTAGCACTACAAAACTCTGTTAAAACAATTAACCGACTTTCTCACGTTGTGTACAGGATAAATTTTTGACCAGTGCACAAATTTTTAGGATCAACTCAGAATCGGTAAGTGAACAACTTTCTCCTAGAAACACGGGTCGAAATTCGACAAAAGTTTTTGGACTCCCCATACTAAATCGATCACGTGATCAGTCCGATTTGTATGAAAAGTCAAAAAAAAATTATCATATTTCGACCTAAGTTTCTAGGAAAAAGTTGTTCACTTACCGACTCTGAGTCGATCTTAAAAATTTGTGCACTGATTAAAAATTTACCCTGTATTTAATTATTTGAATAATCGATCGTAGTCTTTATTTCTGCAGAGACTTTGATGGGATTGACTAAGGAACAAACCTTGAATCTGCCATATATACAAGAAATTATTAACAAAACTCCACAGTAAGTTAACCTAAACATTCACGTTAGTATTAAAAAAGTAATTACTTTTTACATACCTGTCAATGAAAATATTAGGAGTTAAAGTATCAAATTGCCGTTTTGTATGGAGATTTCCGTACATTTTTTATATCTCCCATACTTACTAACTTATTTCTATATTTTCTAATTTATTTGACGACTAATATTATCTAAGTTTACAAAATTTTACACGTATTTATGGAGATTTTAACTACTAAATTTTATACATTCGTTAAGAGCAAAAAATATTCAATAATTTCAACTAATAAAGTACTTACGAAATTCTGGATACAAAAATAGTCGTAACTTTCGAGATAAGTTTCTCGTGGCTCTAAAATCATCAAAAGTTGCTTGATACTATCTTAATGTAACGCAATATTAAATAAATCATATATTTCTAATATTATAAAAAGTTGTTAAGTAGGTATATGTGCAAAAGAAAATAACGGCAATTTCATACTTTAAATAGGGGTTCTATTGCAAGTACTGACGTTTCCAACTAAAAAACTTACATTTCATTATATTAGATGCCTTTGATATAATATACTTACGTATTTTTTTTCTATATAAATACAAACATCATAGTACCTAGCTACTATTTTACTTTTCAGTATCTACGATATCGTCTTCAGCCGAATGACGAAATGGTATCTCCAGATAGATCCAGTATTTTGGGTATCAGAAAATTACAAAGTACAAAAAGATTTTAATTTTAAAATTTCTGAATTCGCCAAAGATATTCTGAAGCACAGAAATGAATATCTCAATAACGTAGAAGAGGATTTCAAATTAGAACATATGGATAAGCAAGAAGATGCTATGCTTAGCGTTATAGATAGGTTTCTGTTGTCTGAAGAATTGGATCAAGAGGAATTGGAAAAAGAAACATTTACTATATTCACATCTGTAAGTATCAAATCTACTGGTCCAATCTTTGGGTCCAATGGATTGCATAATATACATATTATACTTCTACTCTGTGTCACCCTAAGACGAGACGGTTCAATATATAAGTGATCCCATAAAATAAGGAGAGACCTGACCTTCGATCAACAATAATACTTACCTAGGTCCTGACTTACAAAAATTGTATAAAAAATTTTGAGCCTTTTTTGTAATATGAGAATAAACCAAAATCACAATCATGTACCTACCTAATCATTATGATTACTTTTATTATATTTTAAAATGTATTTGACAGTAATTAAACAGACAAAATCATGAGAATTTACTCTGAAACTGAACTGTGTTGACTAAAGCGTCCTTTAGTAAAAAAAATCTGTACTTAACTTAATTCATGCATTATTTTTTTCAGAGTCAAGAAGCATCAGCTAAAATTGCTTCATTTATGTTACTAATGATGGCGTATCACCCACATTGTCAGGTATGGACTCAAAATTAAAAGTCGCTTCACTAACTCCCAACGCAGGCCACGTGGAAAAAAACTCTATTTCTTTGTCGGTCCAGCTGTCTTACCCAAATCGTTTAAAACACACAGTTTCAGTCACTTGAAAAGATTGCTTCAGATACACATGAAACACTTCTAACAAGAACCAAACTTTATACAGAGGCAGTAGTGGTGAACTGAAATCAGACTCATAAAAGTGTTACTGCAAATAACTCTTTAACATTTATTTTTCATAAGGAGAGATTGTACAACGAAGTGAGGAGCGTGATAGGAGAATTGGACCGTGACGTCACTGACGAGGACCTGAAGCGGATGCCGTACTTGGAGATGGTGTTCAAGGAGGTGCTGCGGTTGTTTCCCATTGGAGCTATTCTGCAGAGAACGGTCACGGAAGACATTGCTATAAGTAAGCCTATCATACTACTGGAGAAAGAAAAAAATTGTAAACAGAAGTAAATTCCGCAAATTCTTGTAATATTGCAGGATCAGGATACCTTCCGGCTGGCTGTTCGTTGGTGATCCCTATATACCATCTCCACCGAGACCCTCGCTTCTGGGAGGACCCGGATGCCTTCGACCCCGAGAGGTTCAACCCTGAGAACATGGAACGACGGCATCCCAACGCCTACATCCCTTTCAGCTTGGGGCCTATGGATTGTTTGGGTAAAAAATAATCAATACTGTTCACAGTTTTATTTCATTCACGCCCGATTACTCGAACACTACTCAGCTTTGAGAGCGTCTTAAACATCAAGCCGTCTCTTTCATACGTTTGATATTTAAAGCGACAGGACATTAAGCGTTCGAGTATTCGGGCGTCAGTGTTCATCGTCGTAAAAGTTATTAACGTTTGCAACCATTGGTTCCAGGGCGATATTTCGGTACTAAACTCGTGAAGACCATATGCGCAAGAGTGATCCGTGAGTTCGAGGTGACATCCCTGAATTCGTACAAAGACCTACGAGTAATCATCAGCATATCAGTAGTCGCACTCAACGGGTACGACGTCATGATGAAGCGTAGATCAAATTAGAAGTAGGATTGTTGAGACATGAGTGACAAAGTCTCCTGAACAGTGGACAGATCAAAATTGATGAAAAATTAGAAACTTGAAAAAGGCATGTATGTAGGCATGTATGTCAAAGTAAAATGGGCTTTTAACGCCAGCAGTCGATGCCAATCAAAGCATGTCAAAATTTACCTCACCAGGGGGGTGATTCTCAGATCTATTATAGAGATATCTCTAATTCGACATCATGTCTATTGCGTGAGAATCGCCCCCTGGCGCGGCCGATGACGAAGACGTCTTGGTGGCACCAAGCACCCAAAAGTCAAATAAATGCTGCCGACGACAACGTTGCTGCCATGCCAGTGAGGTAGAGCCCTCATAAGCCTCCGAGATTGGAAAAGTATTAAAATTAATCAATTAGCAGGTGACAGCAGCATTTCCTTGACTTTTGAGGAAAGAGGCAGATTTTTTTGTTTTTATATTTTTTATGTTTTCAATGTTATTCGCTTTGTTATTGTCTTGTAATGGCACTGCTTATTATTGACTCTGTATTTTAAACTAGGTATTTAAAGTTTTATAAAGGAGAATGAACAAAAGTGGTCCAAATATCCACCACTAACGAGACCTATACTGACTTATAGTCCATTACGTAGAGAGTAACTTTCAGTATGGGACAAAAAAATAATAAGCTGTCAGTAAAAAGTTATTGTGTATTCTTCGCAGTCATTCGTTTGGTTGATTTCTTTACATCTATGTGAATTCTTATGTATTCCTTGCGATTTTGTCTATCTTTTACTGGACTTTTGCTGATACTTTTATTGCGACCTAGGCTATCACTTCGGACTTTCTATTTTTGCTAAGAGATTGCTTATTTTTTTTCATTTTCTTTCTTCCAAGCTTTTTTCTTTTGACATGACATAACATGCGTAGATTAGTTCAAAATGTGCGATGAATAGAATGATATCAACAATATTTTTCGCATAAAAAGTTACAATGACTTTTCATTTAGTCATAACTTTTTACTGACAGCATATTTTTGGTTGCGGTCTGGTTACAATTACTCAATATTTAGTAGACTATTTTATTGCAAGGGTCTCGTTAGTGGTGGACATTTGGACCAAACTACATACATTTTTGGTCAATCTCCTTTGTTTAGTAAGTATTATTTAAAAAAAATTATTTACTGCTATGATTACCGGGTTCTATTTTGTTATGATTTTTAAGATTTTGTAATGGAAAGTGACGTTACTATTAGTTACGTTAGAGTTACTTTTCAATTTGACGACTCTTTATGAAATAGGACAGAGAATATAAGGTTTTTTTATGTAACCGCCTTCAAAAAGAATCTTCAAACAAAAATTAACAAACACTAAAACACAACAAAAATAATTCGAATTTTTTATTCAAGGGACGAAAATGCGTGAGTTTTTCTAACATTATCTTGGTACTTACTGAACTGTTTGAAGTCGGTGCCAAGTCAAAAAGAATAAGAATTAATTATACTGAGTGAAATAAGTAAGGCTGTTAATATTAATGAAGCTTAGTTATTTTTGTATAAGGATCAGAAATTTTAGAAAGCTAAAATATTTTGTCTGTAAGAAAATTCTTAATATATAAGATTCGCTTTTAACTTTTATAAGCGGGTATAGCACTGATAAGACATTTATTTATAGTAGTCTATGCACAATTGCACACTGAGTTTGCGTGCGTTTTTTGTAGCGCGGCCTTTGCCGCGCCGGCCGCCCCGCCGCCCCGCCCGCCCCAGCGATTGTGCCCAGCGAGCGGCCGGCGCCGCGACGCCGCCGCCGTTGACGCGGCCGCCGACTGAATGCACTGAATATACTTATAAAAATTATATTATATAAAAAATTATAAACATTATGTAAATACACATTTTATAATATGGGAAAAATAGCGGAAAAAACAAATGAAGGAATCATTAGACGATTTAAAATCCAATGAGAAATCATCATCCTCTCCTAACTCCATTATGTTACCCGTCATGTCCTCATTCATTAAATAAATAAATAAATATCTTCTTACATTCACACCAATTATCTAAGCCCATGTTAATTTCATTAAGAAACTGTATCATGGAAAACTTGATAACGGATAAATATATACTTAAATACTTTTTGTTTGTAAATACATACTTAATATACATAGTAAACACCCAGACCAAGACAAATAGACATGTTCATGCACACAAATATTTGTCTTGTTCGGGAATTGAACCCGAGACCACTGGCGCAGAAGGTGGGTAGACTACCCCTGCGCCAAATCGGTCGTCGTCATTAATAATTAGTTTTTAATAATATTTGTATTTAGTACAAATGCAGTATTTATTTGTATTTGTATTTGTATTTATTTATTTCCACACTTACATCTATTGTGTTGTATTGTGTTGGCTGTAAATCAATAAAGTACCTATTATTTTGTTTAACTGCGTTTTCATAGACTTACCAAAAAATATTACTCAACTTTTTGTATCACGCGAGTGATGTAGTTTTTATTTTCATGTATACAGGGCGTCCCAAAATTAACTCACATGGAGGGAAAGTACCTTAAATACTGAAGATATAAAATTTTACTGAAAGGAGACTTCATTTTTATTTTAAAAAGAAAACGAACTGCATTCACCGAATTTTGAATAATCACTTGTCTGGACTGGGAATCGAACCCGCTGAATGTAAAAAAAATATTTCTCTAATTTAATTGTACCGATCGAAAGACTCGATTATACCTAAGCATTTCTTCTACATAACATAGCATCTTAAATAAAAGGAAGACTACGAAATTTAACATTTAATGTTGAATAACAAGTTTGTGCAGCGTTATGAATAGCCTTTTCTGTGACTGTCGTGCTCAATACAGACTTTAACATTTCAATGTAGGTATTACTAAAGAGTGAAGATTGGAGCCTACCTACACTCCACTCAGCGAAACAAAAGATTTTTATGTAAAAAATCTTGATAACTACTTAAGCTATTTCTCTATTTGTAGTATTTGCTACTTTAAAGAGTCATTTTAAGATGTTTTTGCATTCAATATGGTCTAGCACTGTTAATATTGCTCTAAAGTTGTCCACCCTTGCATGACCTAACAATATACGATATTCTTTTTAGGTGCGTTATTTACAAGAGTAATATTATACTTTTAGTTTTTTTTAATTATTTTCTTTTTAAGGAAGGGGTTAAAATTTATGGAATGCATAAAAGAACTGCCAACAAAAACTCACTTCCCAAAAAACGTAGGTGAAACTAAAAAATAAATTGAATCATTCCATTCAAAGGACGAAAGGGCGGGACTTCTAATTAATCTAATGAATCATGGAACTTACTGCCCCCTGATTCACGAACCGTCGGAAACGCTGCCGACAGCGGAATGTATGCACTGTCTCTGTCACTCACTATAGAATAGACTAAGACAAAGCACAGAATTCGAATCCGATTCCGTTTCCGACGGTTTGTGAATCAGGGGGCTGATCTGATTGAAGTCGAATCTGATTGAAGTCGATTGATGTCCGACTGGTACGACTTGGAGGCAGGTGTCCAACAAGGCGGTATTCTCTCTCCCCGTCTTTTCTTATTGTTCGTAAATTCCCTCACTTCCCACTTCCCACCTATAAACAATATCAGCTATGCCGACGATATGGTGTTGCTGAGCCCATCGATTAGTGCTCTTAAAAAGCTCTTGGCAGTGTTTGAATCGTATGCGGTGACCCATGGGCTCAAATAACACAAAAAGTGAGCTCATGATTTTTAAATCCGGTACTAAAAGTTACAGTGATATACCGGAAGTTTTACTATGTGGAACACCTCTGCGCAGGGTTACCAAATTTAAATACTTAGGCCACTGGGTCACCGATGATTTAAAAGATAACTGTGACATCGAGAGGGAACGCAGATCGCTGGCTGTCCGCTGCAACATGTTGGCTCGAAGGTTTGCAAGGTGTACACAATCAGTCAAAATTACGCTTTTCAAAGCATACTGCCAGTCGTTTTACACCTGCAGCCTTTGGGCTAACTACACGCGTCGGACATACAGCGATTTGCGAGTTCAATACAACAACGCATTCAGGGTCCTGTTGGGGTTGCCGTGGCGCAGCAGTGCTTCTGGGATGTTTGCGGAGGCGCACACAGATGGCTGCCATGCTATCATGAGAAAAAGAAGCGCCTCCATGTTAACCCGCCTTCGCGGCGCCTCCAACAGAATCCTGAATGTGTTTGCAGACCGGTGGGACTCCCCATTATTATGCCACTGGGTGCAGCTACACACCCGGCTGTAATTTTAATTTTAATGTTTTTATTTTATTTTTATGTGTAAACACTAACACTAGATTTTAAGATTAAAATTGTTACTAACACTTTATGGACAAAAGGTCTGAAATAAAAGTTTATTTAATCTAATTTAATTTAATTTAACCTCTTCTTTCCATGTGTATGCTGACGATTTGCAAATTATTAATGTCCTCGCCGCGGGGTCTTAGCACAGTTCACCTCAGAACCTTCGGCAAAGGAACGCAACAAATCAAATCCGTTGCCGAATGTTCCGAGGTGGACTGTTACTTTATGAGCACCTCATGTGTTTGATTGTTAAATCCCTCTTTTTTTCTTCTCCTTTTTTATCTTGCAAGCTGAATTTGACCCACTTCCCAGAGTCCAATTGCACTGAAAATTTGCATTGTCACACGTTAGGATTGGACACAGAATCAATAAACCTTCAGACATTTTTGTCAAGATGGAGTAGGTGTACCTACTGGTAGTTAAAAGTTTTTTAACTGAGAAAACTGCTTTGATGTAGGTACAAGGTGCAGATATTCCAGTAGGCTTAGCACCACCGCTTATCTATAGATAATTTTGTCGACTCTCAACTGCGTCAGCGTGTTTTGCTGTCTCGCTCAACTTCCAACGTTTGAACGGGAGAGAGTATAATGTTGACGTCAGAATCGAATGATAGTCGACAAAATTATCTCGTGTTGGTCTTACAGGACTTATTGTTCAACATTTCGCACGCCTACACACTCTCTGCCCTCTAAGGCTGTTTGTCGATTCGGTCCAATTTTGTCTCGGACGACGGAAGCTGGTATTTTAACGTAGACGGATGGACACGGGAAAACGTTTGTCCACAGCGTCCGATTCCGGACTAGCCACTTCAAACGCGGTTCTAGATAGCTACTGAGAGGTTGTGAGTACCTATTCGTGAAACAGTCAATCTGCGCCCTGATTCACGAGGGTATGTATCATAATAACTACGGTCATTAAGACTATGGTCGAATAAACTACGATCGATTCACAACATATCATCATAATAACTATTGAACGAATCAACTACTGTTTATTTCACCTACGGTTGATTCAACTACAGTTGATTCAACTAACGGACGATTGTCCTAATGTTCATTTCATCTACTGGTTGTTTCGACTATGAACGACTCGCCTACAACAAGCTTATTAATTGGAAAGTTTATTAAATGGATTTGGGCGCGTTGGATTGTTTTTTTGGTTAGGGTGTCGCAAAGGGGGTGCAGAACTTAGAAAAAATTCACTGTTTTAGTATGGAGCGGGGACTTGTAAAATGTTCAAGAATGAATTTTATAAAAATGAAAATATCTCGAAAACGGTGCGTCATAGCTGAAATCTAACAAAATGTTCGATCCCCTATGGTACCCCGGAGATACCAAGGAGGCATCCGATGGACATATAAAAAATTTTTTTTTTTTGCTCAAAATAATTTTTATTTCAAAATTTTAATATATTTTGGGAAAAACAGAAATCAGGTTAGGTTAGGTTAGAACAGTGACCAAAACAATCGACTGTATACACCCCCCCTACTTCAGTTTAATAGGAAATGGGAATATAGAAAAATGGAAAATGAAGTATTTAGAAAAAATCGACCCGTCTCACAACTAGCTCCGATGGGACTCGAACCCACGACATTTCGCTTTCCGGGCGACTGCTCTAACCACTGAGCTACGAAGTCGTTACGAGAAGTGTCGAATTTATCCAATACTTCTTACGCGCTGTATAGTCAGCGTTAATTTCATCAATGTGGAGATATTACTACCCTCACATTCATTTTCCATTTTTCTATTATAAAAATTGCATTGTGAATGCAAAAAACTAAAAATTAAAATAACTTGCAATAGTAATTTCATCTTTAGCGATTGCCAAATACCTGGAAAGGTATTTCTTTCACGTGTGAGGGAGTGTAAGTAGTGTAACGTTCAGTAGCTATTTTGAACAGTAGTTCTTTTGACCGTAGTTATTTTGACCATAGTCGAAACGACCGTTATGCTACATACCCATTCACGCTCCCGACAGCGTAATGTATGCACTATCTCTGCCACTCACTATAGAATAGACAAAGACAAAGCAAGGAATTCGAATCCGATTCCGTTTCCGATGGTTCGTGAATCAGGGGGATGGAAGCTCCAATGTAGCGGTACATCCAATCTAGCCAAATTCCCGGACCCCGTTAAAAAACGGATGACGGAATTGGACGCCGGGACTCGAGTGGACAGACGGTCAATACAAATATATAAACCGCTTCTTCGGTCCAGCGAGACGGATGTCGTCGTGGAAAAACGGCTTAAGGGTCTCCCACACAAATCTTCGAATTCAATGTAATTTTTTTGAAAAGCAATAAGGTTACTATCAGCACAGGAGTAATTATAGTTATAGGAAAAAATGTGATAGTAAAAAAAAAAAACAAATCTTATTTAATGGCTCTTTCATCTTAATGGACAGTTAAACATTTGTAAAAATGTTTCTTTCGGATGCGAGGGTTTCCTCACATTGATGAAACAACGCTGGCCTACAGCGTAACAAGTAATAGCAAAATTCGACGAGTCGTGTAAGCCTTTCGGTAGCTTAGTTAGTCAGAGCATCGGGCCGGATTCCCGGAGGCGCGGGTTCGAATCCCGCCTGCCTGAAAGCTACTTATAGGGCTCGTGGTTTTTTACTATCACATTTTTCTTATACTTACAAAAATTGCATTGTGAATGCATAAAAATAATTAAAAATCTTAGTAATTATAGTTTTTATAGGTTTTTATTTACTCCTGCCCCCCTAGCATGACCAACAAAATTCGATATGATATGATAAGTTATCCGGTTTAACTGTCAAAAGACTATGGGTTTTGACGTTTGAATGTCGATAAGTCGCTCTATCATGCGATACATATCACGTTTTGGGTGGTCATGCTAGGCTTACTGTGCTGTCAGCATGGCGCGCTGTAAGTATATTTTTTGAAGGAGCCATAGACACGAACAACACCTCTACCTTATATGCAAAAATATGGTAACACCCTCAACCTTACACAGGTACATACAATTTTAAATTATCTTTGAGTGAATAAATTATATGTAATTTTTTACTTACCTAGGTAAGTGGGTACCTAATTTTAAACTTTAATATTCGATTTTTTTACACTATTGTCACAAAAAAAGTAAAGAGATAATTCACTGAGTTCAAGTGCGTTCCAAGAAATATTCTTAAAAACACAACCGAAGAACACAAAGTACCTAGGTACCTAACCTACCAACATTTGTATTTGTTCATGCAAATATTTAATTTGACACTTGAATAGTTATGATCATTTCTAACTTAACTGGAACTTAAAAAGAATAAGGGTGCGTTACCATTAGAAGTTAACAATATTAAAAGAATGAGTGGCGCTCGGCAAATGATGTAGACGAGTTATAGGTAAGTGTTAGCATACCATGCGCCGCCCGTGCCCCGCCACCTCCGCCGCTTACTGCGTCCAACTACTCTGAGCCGCCTGAACCTTACCTGTTTACATCTGCTATTCAATTACATTTAGCCTGTTGTTATTTTCCACACAACAGCTGTCATTTGAACTCACTCCAAAACTTTTATGAAAATGCATCTCAGCTGTTATTGAATAATTCAAATGACAGTTTTCTTATTGTGGGTGACTTTAACATAACGCACGCTGATTGGTACCGCGATGGCACGGAAACAGCCTTACTACTTAACACAAATAACGACATTAAGGCTTCACATCTATCGGACTTTATAAACCTAAACAATCTTTCTCAATTCAATGGGTGTAAAAATTTAAACGGGCGGATACTTGATCTAGTGTTGAGCAATGGTCATTGCAATGTTATTGATGCAGTTTCACCTCTCACAAAAGAGGATTCTCATCACAAAGCTTTAGAAATAAGTTTTTCCTTGCCGTTTACCGCTCATCTGAATGAGTGTAAAAGGTTAAAATATGTTTATCATGGTGCTGACTTTGAAGCCATGAGTAAAGCCTTATTGAAAGTTGATTGGATAAAACAATTAAGCAATTTAAACACGGAGCAATCTACTACTTTTTTATGATTTTTTACGGAGATTAATGAATGAACATATTATACCTAAAAAGTTAGTTAGCTCGCATCTAAATATCCTCCTTGGTATTCTCGGAGTTTAATTAAACTAATTCGTAAAAAGTTAAAAGTACACGCGAAATGGAAAAAATATAAAAATGACTACGATTACCAATTATTCTCATCACTTCGTAGTAAAGTAAAAATACTTGAAAGGCAGTGCTATGATAAACATCCTTACTTATATTATAAATGCGAAAATGTCTGTCTGTGTGTTACACAATCACGCCTAAACTACTGAACCGATTTGAATAAAAATTGGTACAGAGATAGTCTAGAGCCTGAGAAAGGACATAGGCTACTTTTTTATGTGAAAAAAGGGCTGTAAGGGGTTGAAATAGGGGATGAATTTTTGTATGGAAATTATGTCATTTTTAAAGCTAGAAGCTTAAAACTTATTTAAGGAAAATTGTTAAACGTGATGAGCACTTTCTATTGACGTACAAAGTTTGAAGGTCTGGTACACCTGATGTGGAACCCTAGCAGCCAGATTAAACTATATGAGATACAAACACAGCGTCTTAAGAAAAGTTGTTTAACGTCATGGACATTTTCTATTGACGGAAAAATATCGAAGGTCTGGTACACTTGATGTGGAACCCTAGCAGCCCAGCTTAACTATAAGAGATACAAATACAGCACCTTAAGAGAAGTTGCTCAGCGTGATAAGTATTTTCTTTTCACATACAATCCTTACTTCCTTACTTATCCTTACTTCCTTACTTTCCTTACTTATCCTTACTTTTATATTATAAATGCGAAAATGCGAATCTGTCTGTCTGTGTGTTACACAATCACGCCTAAACTACGGAACCGATTTGAATAAAAATTGGTACAGAGATAGTCTAGAGCCTGAGAAAGGACATAGGCTACTTTTTTATGTGAACAAAGGGCTGTAAGGGGTTGAAATAGGGGATGAAAGTTTGTATGGAAATTACGTCATTTTTGAAGCTAGAAACTTCAAAATTATTTTATAGGCTTTTGATTAGATCAATAAATGCGACATTCAAAGTTTGTAAAAAAAACTACCCTAAAGAAGGTGAAAACAGGGGATGAATTTTTTCGTGTGATGACGTCGGCAAAAATTTTTACGGAATTTCTGATGTGGAACCATAGCAGTCCAGCCAAACTATGAGAGATATAAAAATACCGTTTTAAGGAAAATTGTTAAACGTGATGAGCACTTTCTATTGACGTACAAAGTTTGAAGGTATGGTACACCTGATGTGGAACCCTAGCAGCCAGGTTAAACTATATGAGATACAAACATAGCGTCTCAAGAAAAGTTGTTTAATGTCATGGACATTTTCTATTGACGGAAAAATATCGAAGGTCTGGTACTCCTGATTTGGAACCCTTGCAGCCCAGCTTAACTATAAGAGATACAAATACAGCATCTTAAGAGAAGTTGTTCAGCGTGATAAGTATTTTCTTTTGACATATATTAGGTACTAATATTATAAATGTGAAAAAGTGTTTGTTTGTATGTCCGTCTTTCACGTCAAAACGGAGCAACAGATCGACCTGTTTTTTTTTGTATGTGGATAGTTTAGGAGCTAGAGAGTCCCATAGGCAAATTTTATCCCGGAAAAATATCACATTCCCTCGGAAAAACGTCGTGTAGTACACGCGGCAAAACCGCGGGCGGAAGGCTATGTGATATAAATTTTTAATGTGTTAATACTTACGTAGGTACTGTTTATGTAATATACACGGTGGTTTTTTATCACCCCGGATATTTTTAGGGATTAATTTACTCATGAAAACAAACAACTCTTATTATAGGACCAACACTGAAATCGCGAAAAAATATCAGCTGTTCCATACATTTTAATTTAATATTTTTGCACTTTTGTATGGAATAGCTGTTTTTTTGCGATTTTAGTGTTGGTCCCATAATAAAAATTGTTTTCATGAGCAGACTAATCCTTTTAATTTTATCCGGGGTGATAAAAAAAATCCGTGTACTTATATTAAGTAAATAAATAAAATAATTCATACTTATTATAAAACTGTATGCGATTAGTATTCAGGGGGCTACCGGCAAAAAATTATGGGTATGGACATGGGCTTCATTTGACATTTGAAGCCCATATTATGCCCTTAAAAGCACAAAATATGGGCATCAAATGTCAAATGAAGCCCATGTCTATATCCATATTTTTTTGCCGGTACAGGGGCTGTATACATTGAAAAGAAATAGAAAAAAATACCACCAATGGTCTTCTTAAACGGAACAGATACCAAAAATATAGTTTTTGAATTTTTGTCTGTCTGTCTGTTGTCCACGTTTCAGGCAAAAACTACTGAACGGATTTTAATGAAACTTTTTTTGTTAAGTATATAGCTATTAGTTGTCGCCAACTTATAGGTAGGCTATAATTTATTTAGAAGATCGCAATGGCCGATGTGGAACCATAGCAGTTCAGCCAAACTATGAGAGATATAAAAATACCGTCTTATGGAAAATTGTAAAATGTGATGAGCATTTTCTATTGACGTACAAAGTTTGAAGGTCTTGGTACACCTGCCTGGCTAGCATTACTATCATTATATCACGCGATATGATATAGCACGTCTTGCTGTCTTGCTTCCACCTTAGTGGGGTAGGTAAGCAAGACAGCATGACGTGCTATATCATATCGCATGATAAAAGCCGTTCATGCTAGGCCAGCTGATGTGGAACCCTAGCAGCCAGGTTAAACTATATGAGATAGCATCTTAAGAGAAGTTGTTCAGCGTGATAAGTTCTTTCTTTTGACATACTTTTGTATTGTTTGTATATCCGTCTTTCACGGAGCAACGGATCGGCGTGTTTTTTTAGTATGTGGATATTTTAGGAGCTAGAGAGTGACAAAGACTAATTGATATCCCGGGAAAATATAACTTTCCCTCGAGATAACGTCGTGTAGAACAGGCGGGCGAAACTGCGGGCGGAAGGCTATGTGAAATAATTTTTTAATGTGTTAATATGTGTCATAGCGCTAAACTATTATACTTATTTAAAATAAATACACAAAAAACGAAAACCTTATTAGCTAAAAAAATTAAAAATGCTGCCGAAAGTCACTATTCCACGCGAACGAAGTCGCGGGCACAGCTAGTATTTTATATTCTGAGGAAAAGATTGAAACGGCTCCGAAATATTTCTGGTCTTTTATAAAATCAAAATCAACTACTAACAATATACCAGCACATATGACATTAAATGATGATACCTCGGCAGACGCCGAGATAATATGCAATATGTTTAACGACTATTTTTATTCCGTTTTTAAGCATCATACTAGTGGTACTCGTAGCTCCGTATCTAATGAAACGTGCAGAGACAGTCTGTCCTCGGTTGATGTCTCCTCCATCATTATCTCTTAGCAAACCGTTTCTAAGTCATTCGAACTAGTTAACGTTAACAAAGGTGCTGGTTACGATGAAGTCCATCCGATTATAATACGTAGGTTGTACAAGGAGTTATCAGTACCACTTGCAATTATATACTCGAAATCCATATCTGAAGGCCACTTCCCGAGTATCTGGAAGATAGCGTTGGTTACGCCCGTACCGAAGGGTGGTGATAAACACGATGTGAAGCAGTATAGGCCTATATCCAAATTATGTGTTTTCGCGAAAGTTTTCGAGAAAATTGTAACAACCTTTTTAACATCTCAGTTTCGTCATGTGATAATTACTGAACAGCATGGGTTCTTCAAGGGTCGCAGTGTAAACACTAATTTGGTCACTTATACAGACTTTTTATTGAACGCGTTGGATGGGGGATGTCAGGTGGATGCTGTGTATACCGACTTTTCGAAGGCATTTGACAAAATTAATCATTTACAACTCATTGATAAGCTTTCGAGAGTCGGTATGCATGGCGATCTTCTTAGATGGGTTGCATCTTACATCAGCAACCGCTGTCAAGCAGTCGCACTCAAAGGATACCGATCTAGATTTTTGAATATTCCATCGGGGGTCCCGCAGGGGTCCCACTTGGGTCCTTTTCTCTTTTCGTTATATATTAACGATGTCAGTGCATGTTTCATCAACTCTCACCATCTGCTATATGCAGATGACACAAAAATTTATCGAATTGTTCGAATTAATGATGACTGCGCGCTGTTACAACAAGATTTGCATAGATTTGAACGTTACTGCAGACTCAATTGCCTACCTCTAAATTTAGATAAGTGTTACGTTATCAGTTTTAATCGTAAAAACAATCCTCTCACATTTGATTACAGTCTATCGAACCGTATAGTTGGTCGTGTGTATGCTGTTTGTGATTTGGGTGTGACAATTGATCACAAATTAAGTTTTAACTTGCACGTGGATAATATAGTATCTAAAGCTTTTAAACAGTTGGGTCTTATCCTCCGTTTAGGAAAACCTTTTAGAAAGGCTCGTACTCTTAAAATATTATACAACGCGTTTGTGCGTAGTATTTTGGAATTCGGAAGTGTTGTGTGGAGTCCCCAGTACATAGTGCACAAAGATAGAGTAGAGCGGGTTCAAAAGAAATTTTTAAAATCCTTAGATTATCGCTCCGGTTCTCGTTTCAATAATTACGATGAAAGCGCGAAAAAACATAATCTACAGTCACTGTCTTCAAGACGTCAATGTCTGGATATCATTTTTTTATATAAAATTATTAATAGCCACATAGATTCATCAAATCTCTTAGAAAAAGTAACATTTAATGTACCTCGTATCTCTTCACGTTCAAAGCATTCTTTCCATATACCATTTTGTCATACAAACTATGCTAAAAATACCTTTTTCAGACGATCTTGTAATTTATATAATAATGATCTGAATGAAGTTGATATTTTTGGAAACTCATTGCACTCATTTAGAAGAAAAGTAGGTGAACTGATGCAGGCTGTTTAGCATTTTCCTTTTTATTTATTTCTTTTTCATAAGTTATCTGTATTATGTAGTGGGTAGCTTTAGGTTTCACATTGTATTTAATATTTTAAATGTTTATTTTTGTTATGTCTAGTTATAATTATCATTTGTTTTTATTTTCTTTTGTTCGGTACTTTTCTAAAGATGTTAGCATCCGACACGATCTTGCATGATTAGTATTGATTGTATTAAGTTATGGTACTATAAGGTCTTTTTATGTCTTTTTTTTTTTGCTCAAAATTTGTAAATGACTGTTTGTTACCTAAATAAATAAATAAAAAAATAAATAAATATAGGACACCATCACATATACATTGTTCCAATACCAAAATATAGTTGCTTTTAAGCACTGTGTTATGGAAATTGGTAACTTAGAATCTCGAAGTTTGGATGTTTGTTGGTACCATAAAGTTAACTAGATATTAACTTTATGGTTGGTACACATGTACACATTCACGGTGACGCGGCTGAGCCGGGATGAAATTTGACACAGAGATAGATTATGGTCTAGAATAGCACATAGGCTACTTTTTACCCCGGGAAAATGTCTCATTCCCACGGGAACACATCGTGTAGTTCACGAGAGCAAAGCCGCGGGTGGGTAGCTAGCTAGTTCGGAATCGGGCGATCGAATTTGTCTATGTACACTCGAGGACAAATTCGGTGAACCACCTCTTGCTTCTTTTCACGTGGCTGGTCCCTCGCCATTTACGCGCAGACCCTTTTACTATTTTTTTATGTATTAAACTAGGGTAGTACAATGCATAAGCAATTACGGATAGGGACTGCAACTGAACGGTGAGACGCCAGCCACACGAAAAAAAGTAAGATGTGGTTCACCGAATTTGTCCCCGACTATACTTGCATACTTTTACCTGAAGACCCACCCATCCCATCACGTCGTCCGAACAACGGGCAAGAAGTTTGGAAAACTGGTAGGTAACTACAAGAATCAAATGGTTTTTTTTTCTATTTAGTTGTGAGCTTTAAATATAATTATGTAATTGATTTTTAAATTTTTTCGAATAAAGTGTTGCAAAAAATATTATTTAGTTTGGAAATTAATTTAAGCACAGTATTTGTGGAATCGAACCTTAAAACTTCGTCAATGCATTCACGAAATAGAAACAACACTTGATCTTTGACTGCTCCTCTCCGTACATGATATAAAATCTACATAACAACAGCTAAAAAAACTTCGAGTTGTTGGCAAATGTCTTGAGATTGTTAAAGGTTTCGTACCGTATAGATAAATTTTGTTGTTTTAAATTATTTTGATGCATTCACAATATCTAAGTAAGTACATTTTTATTTTTGTAAATATTATTTTTTCATTTTTGAACCTAAAAAAAGCTCAGTGGTAAGAGCTTTCGCCCGGACAGTGAGAGGTCGTGGGTTCGAGTGTCATCGGAGCTAATTGTGAGGCTGGTCGATTTTTTTCTAATAGGTTCCTACTTCATTTTCAATATTCTGTTGTTTTGTTATCACCTACTTACATACATGATAAAATATCAGGAAGTTAGTTTGATATTAGGTATATTCTTACTTTGTAAACAAAAGTTTTTAGTAAAAAATTCATTTTTATGACAAGCTTTTTGCTGACTGTACTTTAATATTGTATTGTCATCTAAACCAAACCTGTATACAAAATTTCAGCTCCATCGGACACTGGGAAGTGGGTCAAATTAAGCTTCCAAGATTTGTCCCCCACTAACTAACATGGCAAGTTAAATAAAAGCTTGTAAGTAATCTAAGTTTTTCGTAAAAATTACATTTTTATGACTAGCTTTGCGACGGGACGTCCTCGTCGGCCAGTGGTACTCTAGCCGGAACGTCGGAAGTCGCCGCCCAGTATTTAATTTGTAGATAATAGATGAATAAAAAGATGATGTTTATAGGGACTTGACTTTTATTAGTAAAAGTAGTAATAAAGAACTGTAACAACAAGATAAAAAATACATGAATAACAAAAAGTAGGTAGGTAAGTAGGTAGTAGTGGATATGATGATGAAAACTTACCCCTTTCCAAGGGTCAAGGGTTCCACTTATTTAATACTATGACAAACAACTCAAACTGGTAAGTATAAAAAACTGGTAATGCTCCGAGAGCTCTGTACGGCTTGGTGATTTTAGTAGAACTGAATCAAAAATGATGAACAGGACACGTGAAACGAAGATTTTGAATTTGAATTGAAAGAACAGGATAGGATTCTATAAAATTAATGGCCAGTATGTAGAACTAGATGGAGTTTCCAGCCATCATGGAGTTTTTAACCATCCATAATGACTGGTACGAATCGACATCGTTACAATACCGGGGCGGCCGGGGCAAAAAAATCTATAAGGATTTTTTTTAGTTAGAAGATAGGTAGGTATTTACAAACAAGTCCCTTATAATAAATAAATAATAAATAAATAAATAAATAACTTCTTACATTCACACCAATTATCTAAGCCCATGTTAATTTCATTAAGAAACTGTATCATGGAAAACTTGATAATGGATAAATATATACCTAAATACTTTTTTTTGTAAATAAATACTTAATATACATAGTAAACACCCAGACCAAGACAAATAGACATGTTCATGCACACAAATATTTGTCTTGTTCGGGAATCGAACCCGAGACCACTGGCGCAGAAGGTGGGTAGCCTACCTCTGCGCCAAATCGGTCGTCAATAATAATAATAATAGTAAATACAGATCAAATAAAAACATATTAACTAATTTAATGAAAGTGCATGTTAGAATTTTGAGTGTATGAATGGTTTTTACAGTGAGAAATTTACACTAGGTTGGTTTCGGTTCCATACAAATACTAACATCCGTCGTATCTAACAAAGTCTTAATTCCATAAGTTTTAGAATTAAGGCATCAGTTACGTAGAGAAATCTTTTATAATAGAAGATGTTTCTCATGAAGCCAACCCAGATTAGTGCAGGCTTATTTAAATATATCAGTCACAACCCGCTGGCTTTTGGTGATCATGTTTAGTGTTTGTGTGTGTGATGAATGTCATGTGTAAATGTTTGTGTAAAGTGTCTTCAAAATTTACAAGTTTAGTAGCCTTAACAAATGGCTAGAATATAAGCCTTTAATCTCGTTAGAGACTATTAAGTAAGTAGGTACTTGTTTAAAGTACTAAAATAAGTAAGTGTTACTAACTTACACGTAAGTATTTAGATAAATAAGTAATATTATAGTTTAAAATTAAATATGTTGCAGTAGGCAACTTATTATAATAATCGTAAATACGACGTAGTATTGTAATTAAATTAAAAAAAATGTAATTATCTTATATGTATGTACAAAATTATGTATTGATAAAGTAGTTGATGGGTCAGCCGAAGGGATGGAGGTGTATATAAAAACAGTACCTATATAAATCATAAGACTAAGTGTGCATGTCACTTAAAGTAATAGTAAATAACAAATTAAAGTAGTTAAACAAATAAAATGTCCAAAGAATAAAATAATCATAAAAATAATAATAAAATAGTCCTATTTTGCCGAAAAATATTTATCAAATGAACTAATGTGGTAGTAAAGTAAGAAAATGTAAGTACGTAAAGATTTACATTATATTTCTCCAACGGCTCCTGAAAATTTTTCGACTTAGAGATTTTTTTAAAAGGTTAGAAGATACGATCTTACACATGCATAAATTACCTATCGCTCATTCATACTATCACGCAAACATAAGTTCAAGCAACGGAGGTAAGGTTCACATTCAATGACGCTTACTCTAGAGAAAGTACCCTAGGAATGACTGAGGCTTTTTTTTACGGAGTTGTCATCCGCTCCCTATAAGTGGACCAAGTATGAGTTAGGATTAGGAAATCCATGTTTCTTAGAGAAAAGTTAGGCGAAAGTATGCCTAGTTAAGATTACCGTTAGGTATAGAAGTAGAAAACTAGACCAAAGTAGAGGCCTAAGTAAGATTACCCATCAAGCTAGGTAGTAGAAGTAGAAGTAGTTTACTAGACTACGGAAGAGGATCATAGTAGTAGAAGAAGAAAGTAGAAGTATAGTAGAAGAAGAAAGTAGAAGTATAGTAGAAGAAGAAAGTACAAGTAAAAGTATCCGAGAGAGAATTAGTAGTCTCACTGAAGGATGAAAAAAAATAAAACCACTTTCATTCATAACAGAGTGGTCGGGTTGTAACCACAGAGTCACCACCCGCTCTGCATACATAGCGAAGGCTTATTTTACGAGTCGCCACCGCTCGAGATAAAAGGGCTTAAATTAACGAGTTATCTAATCCACTCGAGTGAAAGGCTTATAGAACGGCCGACCTGACTACTCTGTTTTAAGTAACAAGCGTGAAGAAAAGTTAAAAGTAAGTAACAAGCGTGAAGAAAGGTTAAAAGTCAGTAACAAGCGTGAAGAAAAGTTAAAAGTAATTTTAATTTTAAATAAAAGGAATCATAAATGGGATCGAAAAAGTTAAAGCGGGGCCAAAAACTAGTCGAAAAGTTAACGGAAGCAGTAGGAGAAACTTATAATCAGGATGTTAGCTAATCAATAATCTAGTAAAATTAAAGAGACTGAGGTAAAACCAGCAAAATAAGTACTTGCTAGAAGTTCACGCAATTCAACGGCAGTTTGAGTCGGTTGGAAATTTGCGTTACGTAATTTAAGTTCGTAAATAATTTCAGGTTTATTTAGTTGTAAAATATCCATAGTAAATAATTTGTGGAACTATGGTACAATATTTAAATATGACAAAATAAGCAATGAGTATTTAATCAATACGTTTTATAAAATCGTATGGTATAAAACTTTTTCTTGATTTAAAAAGGAAATTTGTTCTTTTTGAAAATAATATGTGACAACGTCCGATAATGTCAACCTTGTGAAAATTATTGACATAAAACGTAAAAGTAACGTACGTGATCCGAAATTCACAACAATAATAAGATTATGTATTCACAACAATATTCACAACAATAATAAAATAGGAATGATAAATAGATAATTTGATGGTAAGTACGAAAAAAAATTGGTAGTCGTGTAGCTTGTGTAAAAATTTTGATTGTTTGGTGTATGTAGTGATTGTGAGTATACTTAGCTTATAGAATTACAAGCTAAGAGTGTAGTAACCCGGGTCTGGATATTCTCCAAAGCCGAGGATGTATTAACAAACGAGAATTGGAATAACCAATGGTTTAAATCCCAAAACCTCGAGTGTTTATGTAGCTGTCGGTTAAACAAGCCGTAGAGTAGGTGATGTCTGTAGGGCTGTAGTGTAAATTAGTATAGGGTACTGAAAGTATTTTTGTGATAATAAGTAGAAATGGGTAATAAGTTTATGAATGTAATGCCTTCGCTACTAAAGCATCGGGAACCGATTACATTTGTAACCAGCAGTAGTAGCGTCCATCGTTTTATTGTCTGTAAAATGTGTGTTAGGGTGATTGAAGTGTATTAAGTTGTGAAATTGTACGGTATAGTGTGTCGAAATGGGGATGGTTGATATAATACAATATATTAAAATTAAAACATAGAAAAAGGAAAGTGGGGCAATTTAGTACATAACAAAAAAGTCCTAATAATTTTCTTTTTTACAGATAATGGAGAATGGGAACGTTGAAATAGTATAGGGATATGGTTATCTGCACTCCGGAGTCCTAGCCTCGGAGAGAGATCCCTCTTCGATTCTTCTTTTGCCGGTGAGCCAGTGCGTCGGGACGTCCTCGTCGGCCAGTGGTACACTAGCCGGAACGTCGGAAGTCGCCGCCCAGTATTTAATTTGTAGATAATAGATGAATAAAAAGATGATGTTTATAGGGACTTGACTTTTATTAGTAAAAGTAGTAATAAAGAACTGTAACAACAAGATAAAAAATACATGAATAACAAAAAGTAGGTAGGTAAGTAGGTAGTAGTGGATATGATGATGAAAACTTACCCCTTTCCAAGGGTCAAGGGTTCCACTTATTTAATACTATGACAAACAACTCAAACTGGTAAGTATAAAAAACTGGTAATGCTCCGAGAGCTCTGTACGGCTTGGTGATTTTAGTAGAACTGAATCAAAAATGATGAACAGGACACGTGAAACGAAGATTTTGAATTTGAATTGAAAGAACAGGATAGGATTCGATAAAATTAATGGCCAGTATGTAGAACTAGATGGAGTTTCCAGCCATCATGGAGTTTTTAACCATCCATAATGACTGATACGAATCGACATAGTTACAGCTTTTTTGCTGACTGTACTTTAATATTGTATTGTCATCCGAACCAAACCTGTATACAAAATTTCAGCTCCATCGGACACTGGGAAGTGGGTCAAATTAAGCTTGCTAGATTTGTCCCCCACTAACTAACATGGCAAGTTAATAAAAAGCTTGTAAAAAAGGCATCAACGACTTGTGTTCACTTATTTCAGTCATACTTAGTAAAATTTGTTTCTACTATGCTTCAGTTCAGTCATTTATCACTACTGATATTATAAATGCGAAAGTAACTCTGTCTATCTGTCTTCACCTGCGTTTAAACTACTACACCGATTTTGATGAAATTTGGTACAGAGATTGAGTTGACCTTGGGACAGGACATAGTCTAATATTTATCCCGCAATTTGAATGTTGTGACTTAGTCAATAGGGTTTAAATTTGCTATGAATTGTCGTGAGCGCGTGGCACCGCATTGCCGCTGCGCTCTAGATCAAAATACTTAAACGAGCACTTATGATAATTGGTATTGAAAAATCTGGAAATCTCTGTATTTTATCACACCACCGGTAATAGACCCAGTGGTCCCGGGTTCGTTCCTAGTTAGTAGTTGCCACTTATTAGTCCGCATGGCTAGCTACCACCATCTTGTCCAAGCCTGACGCTTTAACAACAATTTATCAACATTGTTGTGTTCCGGCAGTTAAAGATAACCTTCTTCAGTTGTTGACAGACCTGATTCAGTACACTGGCTGACAGGAGGGAGAAACGACACCAGGGCGGCGCCAATACATCAGCCGCAAACTTATCCCCTGCCAGGCCTGCGGAAAAATCTGTCGCTCTCGCATCGGTTTATTTAGCCACCAAAAAAGTTGCCTCCGAGGCACTGAGTAGATCGTCTGCATTAGACGTAAAAGGCCTAATATCTTCAGTTATTGGGGATTCCATGAGTAGTGCGCTTAAATAATAAAAAAAAACTTCCGAGAAAAAACGTCAAATAATAAAATTACTCTCCCGGTCGGGGGACCAAAAAAAGAGAAGTAGGCTGAAAGGGTGTAGGTATTATAAGTTGGGAGTCCCCCGACCGAGAGAGAAATTTTCTTATGTGACTTTTTATAATTTTATTTTTATTTCATCCTTCTTGAATTTCACTCAAAATAAAAAAAAAACCGCATTGAAATCGCTTGATCCGTTTAGGCACTACGAATATAAGTACAGACAGAAAGTCTTTTTTTGTCGCCATTTTGTTTTTTATTGCACCTAAATTTGCCTAGGGTGTACCTACATTATTTTAGTCAAAGCACCACCTCTGTATCTTTTACCGTTTCGGCAGGCAGTTTACCATGTCTATATATGGCCGGATGGATTTTCATCAAACGTAGCTAAGAACCACCTCGATTAATTTAGCTTTCAATTTAAAAAGACGCATCAAAATCGACCCAGTTATTTAGGAGCCACGTTGCCTCAGACAGACAGACAGACAGATACACACACACGCCTCTTTTTGCGTCGGGGGTTAAAAAGACATCAACGACATAAGGTACAGGTCTGACGCCTACTAAATCTTACTAGCAATGTAGCTCGTTGCTCCAATTCAATAGAATTGCGTGAATAAAAGTGTGAAATTCCTAATTTCCTCAAGAGGAGGAGAGTTGCTAGTAATGATCAAGATCTTTACTAGCAACCGAGCAATTCGTTGTCACAATTTTGGGTGCGAGGTTTTGGGTGCCTCACTAGGGTCACTCGACTGCAATATAACGTCGAAATTCTGTGTTTAAATGTTTTAAGTAAGTAAAAGGAATAACAACCGAGTCACTAATCACTATACAATGCTAGATAATCAGCGCATCGCATATGGATTTTTTTAAATAAGTACAGAAAGTGGACGTTTTGTAATTATGTATTTTAAATGTGCCACCCTACTCGAACATAAGCCTTGTACTGTTTAGTATTCTGTGACATAAGTTAATAAAAAAATTAATTAGGTATAAAAACTAGAAAAGAAATATAAAATTATGAAACTTTAGATCCGGTCTCTTTCTGTCATTGTTAAGACAACCGAAGGCCGCACAATAATGTTTTAATATTACCAATATTGCATTGGGTAAAACACGTGTGTTTTGGCACGAAAATAAACTAATTTCTTCCTGTGTACCTACTACGTCGCGTCGCGTGCACAACTGTTGTGCGATTCTCTATTCAATGAACAAACTCGACGTTCTTTTTCGCTTGAATTTCACTTGTTTATTATAAATTTTGACATAGGTATATACCCTAGAATCGAAGTGAACGACGCGCGATGTGAGAGAATCGCACCCCTGAGCGCGCGTGACAACAGACTGATATTCTATCCTTCGAAGGAGCCCGTGCGTAGGTGAATCGACTATATTAGAGAGTGAGCCACGCCTGGTATGGTGCTACTAGCATGTGACGTCACTGGCTTGAAGTGCTCCCCCACTTATTGGCTCTCCTTTTCTAATTAGAACGTTTGATGCTCTATATCGCTGAAAATATGAAATATAGATATTTAAAAATAAATACCTAGATATGTTGTGTTGCTAATATTTCAATAAACATTTTAAGTCAATAAAAAAAACAGTCATATACCCCTATCTATTTTCATAACACAAGTGCTCAAGCAATTAAGTATAATTTGGTATTGGACCAATGTTAGTATGTGATGGTGTCCATTCAAGGAAGATACCTGCGGTTTTCAAAATAAAACAATCTGAACACTTTTCAATAACTGTATTTGATGTAAACATCAGTTTTCACTTACAAAACTAAATTATTGTTTTTTTTCTGATCATGCCAGATAATCAAACTTAATTCTAATAAATGTTACTCAATATAAATTGCCGTGTGTTTGGAGACAAGACAATCACTTCAAAACAGTCTTTTGATTGGAAGCCAGTTAGAGAAAGTAAATTATAAATATGATACAGTAAAAAGGTTAACATAATGCAGATATTACTAAAACTTTTAAGTTCGCGGTTCCCGGAAATCAATTTGTAGTCGTGCACAAATGTGAAGTCTTTTAACTATTAAAATGCTATGTAATTGATATGTGTCTCACTTTATCAGGTAATTATTTTATGGGTTTTCGTCACTGAATGATTTTCGTTATTTACAATCGCTGTAAACAATTTTAACTTGCACTTCTTAACAACTTTCTTATCAGTGCAATTAACAAAGGGCATTCGTTTTTAATTCAATCGGTAGTATAAAACAATACCACACGGCAAAAAGCTTAAAAACACTGGAATATGAGCTTTATCGATTTGCACAACTTCGGTAAAAGTAGTCTTTAATTACTTCACAATAAAGTCTATAGTCGCCAAACACACTAGTAGCTGCTTAAGCGCCGAGTTGCTTGTACAACAGGGGTACGTAGTCGTCGTATTGGGCTTGGTAGAAGTTGCCAGCGATCGGGTCGCCGAGGTTGTACTTCTGGGCGAACTTTGCGATGGAGAACTTGCCCCGGTTATCGCCGGACCTGGGAAAGAAGAAGCAGATATAATTTTAGTAAAAAAAGTCGATTAAGCATGACGTGTGTCTACTACGGACACATCATGTGTCTGTACGAGTTGTTCGATTTAATTGATTTTGGACCTTTTACTAATATTATAAATGTGAGTGTGTTTGTTCGCTTATGTTTGTTTGTTTGGCCGTCTTTCACATCAGAACGGTGCTACGGATCGACGTGATTTTCAAGAGCTGTTTGCAGACGACTAATACATAGCGATGCAGGCCGGTTTAGGGCAGCGGGCCGGAGCTGACGTACGCCGACAGCGTCTCGCCTCGCCACGTAGTTGCCAACAAACATTAGTCAACCACCTACATTGTTAATATGACTTACTTGTTAGTAAGGCGCGGCTCGTCAAAGCTCAGCATCGAGGGCTGCTTGTAGACGAGGAACACGGAGCGATGTAGTGTTCGGCTTTGGGCCGGACCGGAGTGTCTCATCTCGCCACTTAGTTGCCAACAAACATTAGTCAACCACGTACATTGTTAATATGACTTACGTGTTAGTAAGGCGCGGCTCGTCAAAGCTCAGCATAGAGGGTTGCTTGTAGACGAGGAACAAGTAGGGATGCAGTATTCGGCTTTGGGCCGGACCGGAGTGTCTCATCTCGCCACTTAGTTGCCAACAAACATAACCACCTACGTTGTTAATATAACTTACGTGTTAGTAAGGCGCGGCTCGTCAAAGCTCAGCATCGAGGGCTGCTTGTAGACGAGGAACACGGAGCGATGTAGTGTTCGGCTTTGGGCCGGACCGGAGTGTCTCATCTCGCCACTTATTTGCCAACAAACATTAGTCAACCACCTACATTGTTAATATGACTTACGTGTTAGTAAGGCGCGGCTCGTCAAAGCTCAGCATAGAGGGTTGCTTGTAGACGAGGAACAAGTAGGGATGCAGTATTCGGCTTTGGGCCGGACCGGAGTGTCTCATCTCGCCACTTAGTTGTCAACAAACATAACCACCTACGTTGTTAATATAACTTACGTGTTAGTAAGGCGCGGCTCGTCAAAGCTCAGCTTCGAGGGCTGCTTGTACACGAGGAACACATAGCGATGCAGGCCGAAGCCTACGTACGCCGACAGCGTCTCGCCTCGCCATCGCCACGTGGTTGCCAACAAACTTACTCAACCACCTACATTGTTAATATGACTTACGTGTTAGTGAGGCGCGGCTCGTCAAAGCTCAGCATTGAGGGCTGCTTGTAGACGAGGAACACGTAGCGATGCAGGCCAGTGTTCGGCGGCGGGCCGGAGCCGACGTACGCCGACAGCGTCTCGCCGGCCGCTACGTTGTTGCCGGGGATGTTGCCGACAAGCCAGTGGTGCCACTCACGGAACTTCGGGTCTTGGCGGGAGGGCGCGTCGGGGTCTGAGAAGTAAACGAGAAAATTGTTGCCATATAAGCTGTCTCTTAACAGAGGTTTGAAAACAATCAGTGTCTTAACTCGTTGGGTATCACAGTGAGGACAAGAAATTTGACATATATTTTGTGATTTCAATAGAATCACACCGCAAAAAAGTGCACCGTCACCGCGCGTTTTTTAGGCGTTATAAAAAAAACAGTGCACATAGAGACTTTGATGTAGCTTCATTAGAAAGGAACTAATTTTTTCTATTTGTCATTGAAGTTTAATTATTCAATATCGCCACGCGATAATGGTATATCTATCACTCCAAATATCGTCCCCGTCGTGGCAAAATTAAATAACTGACAAAACCAAAGTTGCGAGATATTCACGTTTTTCTGTTTTTTTTCATTAAAAGTAGTGATAACTTTTTAAGATGAAGATAATTTACTGTCGGTCTTTTGATATGTTATACAGCAGACTTGCCTTTATTAATTAAATAATCTGCGATGATGTTACTTTGTATTATATAAATTAAAAAAATTAAAAAAGAAATCATTTACTTTTGCTACAACGTATTTTACAACCATGGTGCAGTTATAATGCTTTTGTATGTCACTTAGTAAGTTTTGCCACAGCCAAGAAATAACAAATACGAATATTTCCAGTGAATAAGCAAACTTGTTTAATTTTGCTACACTTTTACTTACCTAAATTTAATTGTTATTTAATTGTTATCTGAACTGGGTTATCTGAAGTCCGAAGAGAGGGGGAGGACTCGATTACCCTTCAATCCGGTAACTTACTATACCACCGGGAGGGCGACCAACAGTCCCAAGGTGGTGTGGGGTTCATCGTCCATAAATCCCTTGTCAACAACGTGATCACCATCGGAAGTGTCTCGAGCAGGGTAGCGTACCTGATACTCAGATTATCGAAACGATATTCGCTGAATGTTATCCAGGTCTACGCTCCGACCTCAAAACACGACGATGTCGAAGTGGAGGCTATGTATGAGGAGATCTCTAAAGCCATGCATAGCTATAAAACCCACTACACGGTTGTGATGGGAGATTTCAATGCAAAGTTGGGGCAACGTTGCGGTGATGAGCTGAGAGTGGGGCAATTTGGATTTGGGCAACGGAACGAATGGGGCCAGATGCTGGCAGACTTCATGCAGAGGGAGAACCTCTACATGATGAACTCTTTCTTTAAGAAGCCCGTAAGCCGCAAATGGACCTGGATTAGTCTGGACGGTAAAGTCAAAAACGAGATAGATTTTATTATGTCAACGAGGAAGCAAATATTCAATGATGTCGTTGTGATCAACGCCGTAAAGACGGGAAGCGATCACCGCACGCTTAGAGGCACATTGAATATCAACGTCAAGCTGGAAGATCTCGACTAATAAAATCTACGCTCCGACCAATACCGGCTCAAATTCAAAACCCCGAGTGATGCCTTGAGAACAGCATCGATGTGGACGATCTATACAACATGGTGGTGGATACTGTCCGCACGGTAGGGTCCAAGCACTATAAAACCCACCGTCCTAAATTAAAGAAACTCTCCAGCCACACTATCCGAGTCATGGATCAGAGAAACGAAATGAAACTACAGAACTCAGCGGATGCCCTTCGTTATCGACAGCTAAATAGGCAGATCTCCAAGTCCTTGACAAGCGACCTTCGCCAATTTAATACCGAGCGTATTAAAGTGGCCATTGAGCGGAAGAAAGGCTCCAAAGTGTTCGCTAGAGATCTGGCTATAGGGCAAAGTCAACTGACGAGGCTGCAAACTGAGGATGGTAGTATCATTTCATCAACACCTGAAATCCTGAGGGAGATTGAGAGTTTCTATGGACAGTTGTACTCCACGCAAACACCTGCTGAAAGTAAGGCTACAGAACCTAGAGCCAAACTTATCCGATATTATACCGAAGATATCCCGGACGTCAGTCTGTACGAGATTAGAATGGCTCTCAAGCAGCTCAAAAACAATAAGGCGGCGGGTGATGACGGAATCACAACAGAACTTCTGAGAGCGGGCGGTAAGCCGATACTTAAGGTCCTCCAGAAGCTCTTCAACTCTGTCATCCTCGAGGGCAAAACGCCAAAGGCATGGGGAAGAAGCGATGTGATTCTGTTCTACAAGAAGGGTGATAAGACTCTCTTAAAGAACTACCGACCCATCTCGCTTTTGAGCCATATCTACAAGCTGTTTTCGAGAGTCATTAAGAAACGTCTCGCTCGCAGGTTTGACGACTTCCAACCTCCCGAACAAGCCGGGTTCCGAAAAGGCTATAGTACCATAGACCACATTCATACGCTGCGGCAAGTTATACAGAAGACCGAAGAGTATAACTTGCCAAGCTATGCTTGGCGTTCGTGGACTATGAGAAAGCCTTTGATTCGATCAAGACCTGGGCCGTGCTGCAGTCTCTCCAGAGGTGCCAAATAGACTACAGGTACATCGAGGTGCTGAGGTACTTATACCAAAACGCCACCATGTATGTCCGATTACAGAACCAGAGCTCTAATCCTATCCAACTACAGCGAGGTGTGAGACAGGGAGACGTAATTTCTCTGAAACTGTTCACAGCTGCGTTGGAGGATATTTTTAAGCTACTGGACTGGAAAGGATTCGGCATCAACATCAATGGCGAGTTCCTAACCTAACACACCTGCGATTTGCCGATGATGTAGTTCTCATGGCTGAGACCTTGGAAGACCTGAACACAATGCTCGAAGATCTCAGCAATGCTTCCCAAAGAGTGGGTCTGAAGATGAACATTGATAAGACGAAAATCATGTCCAATGCCCATGTTGCATCCGCTCAAGTTAATGTTGGGAACATTACACTCGAAGTTGTTGACCACTATGTCTACCTGGGACAGACAATCCAATTAGGTAAGTCCAACTTCGAGAAAGAGATCTCTCGTCGAATCCAGCTCGGATGGGCAGCGTTTGGAAAGCTCCGGCATATATTCGCGTCCAAAATTCCTCAATGTCTCAAGACCAGTGTGTGTGACCAGTGTGTATTGCCAGTTATGACTTATGGAAGCGAGACGTGGTCTTTTACTATGGGTCTCATAAGTACGTGTCAGATAACTCTGCGCGCGACTGGGACGTTTTTGGCACTAGTTACAGTACATTTTTTCGTTCAAAGCTAATGGAAAAGATTAGTATTCGATTTAACCGCGCGCAGACTTATCTGGCACGCACAGAAGGCTCAAGGTCACCCAGCGAGCAATGGAGAGAGCGATGCTTGGTATTTCCATGCTCGATCGAATCAAAAATGATGAGACCCGCAGGAGTACTAAAACGACCGACATCGCTCGAAGGATTGCTCAGTTGAAGTGGCAGTGGGCGGGACACATAGCG